>VXAU01002736.1:1852745-1986597 GCA_013399695.1 Formicarius rufipectus
GGGGGGGGGTGTAAAAAAAGGCACTTGATCACAGCATATGATCTGTAACTCATCCAGATAAAACTCCTCCTCCACCCGCTAACAGACCTCTTAATGACAAGGAAATCATGGTTATCCTGAAACAGACTGAACTGTTGTTATCTGTTTCAAATTACTTTTGCCATATCGTTATGAAACACTGAAAATGATGCAATCTGCAGAAACACTTGGGTATATTCACTTTTTTCGCTGTGACTCTGATACGAACTAATGGAGCAGTAGATGAAAGAGAAAAATTCCGCCTGTTTTAAGCAAGTCAAAACTCAATTCTGGGCACCAAAACCAGGAGAAAATAAATTCGGCAGACAGTAAAAGAAAAGAATTACAATTTCAACGGCTTTTTTCTTAAAAGAAATCAGCCTTTTGGAATGGATTTTTTAAATGTTATGTTTCTGGCACTTGTGTGGATAGACAAAACAAATTGCTTTTTTCCTAAAACTAAATAAGGCAAAGGAAATCTGCAGTCTAATGCTGCAAAGCCTATAAGAGGAGCACGTCCAGCCTGGAAGGGAGTGGACATCCATGGTGCCTGCTGGGAGGCAGGTCAGCACTGGCCAAGTGAAGACCAAGACAGATGCTCCAAAGGGGATTTTGAAGCAGACCCGGAAGCTACTGACCACAGTGACCACTCGCACCACAGACTGTGGTAAAGAGCCTTGGCTGTCAGACAGTGTATTTCTCACATTTGCAGGAGCACTGTACGACTGAGAGGAGCTCAGTGACCAACCTGATCCCACCCTGCCCGTCTCTGTGCGTCCCTGTGGTATGGTGGCACTTTGGTCCAGAGCTGCATCCCTCTGGCCATGGCACAATCCACCAGTGTCCCACCCTCTTCAAGGGGTAGCCCCAAGAGGCTGGTTGTGATTTTGAATTCCCCTACAAGGTAGGGCGCAGAGAGAAGAGGAATCACACAGAGGGACATGGACAGTTCCCCATGACCAGACATCACAGGGATCCCACCTGTGGCAAACACTGTGCTGCTGTTAAGGGAGAAGGTCAGAGAGGCAACAACAAACCTTCACAATCCTGGTCCTAAAACACCTCAATATTCATCAGTTTGATTTAATCCTTGGGGTAAATCACTTACAGTACCAACAGAATTTTTATTCTCCAGCTTGGGCAGCCCCGACTCTGCCAAAACTTCCCTGTTTAAGTCATATCTTCACACAGAAGTCTGGAGAGAGACATTTCCTCACAGAGCAATACAACCCTTAGGGACGATATGACTGAGTTGAATTTAATATCCAACCAACCCACCATCCAGCTGCAGCCTCTGTTTGAGCTTAGAGGCAGAACCATCTAACAAACAGCTAAAGAGCCATGGGGGAATAAGGAGGGCTTGGAAAGCTGGCAGGCATATGCATACATGGAACATGTGTTTTGAGAAAATACAAAAACACCTTGAGAGACCTTCGGTCACTTCCTGACCTTCCCTCTTTTAATATTTCTCAGAGACTCAGTGAACATTTTTCAGGAATTTCCATTGTCCAAATAACCTTCAGAAAAAGGTTGAAGCTTTGGTCTGCCACAGAGCATTCCAGAGGAAGTCAACTGCCCATCTTACTGTTCCCAAATGGCTACAGGAGAAACACATCCCACGCAAGAGATTAGCAACCCCTCAGCTGACTTTACATCACTTCGCAAGATCTAGTTCTTCCTTCACCAAAAATAACCTCAAATCGGGATGTCTGGCTGGCTGAAATGCTGTGGGATCTTGGACCATGCCACAGATATTTATTTAGTGTGTTATGGGAGTTGAGAGAAATACTTCTGCTGTCAAACACTGGACATGTTGCTTTGCTCTGTGAATTCCAATATCTTGAAAATGGAGAGGGGGAAACATGAGTGGATAAAGCAGGAAGAGTCCCCAAAACAGGTTGTCAAGAAGCACCTGAGCTATGAATTGCAGAAGAAAACCACTCTCCCCAAGGCAACCTGGGATGCACATCCCCTGTATCCTCCAGGATGTCATCTGCTCCCATGCTCAGGCACTTCCTTCCCATCAGGGCACAGGATCTAAGGACCTACAGATTGGGTCAAACACCAAAAATATGAGGACTTTCATAAAGAATAACCTAATTTACAAACAAGACATGTGGATGGAGGATAATACTTTGGGTTTCACAGTTGGCTCAGCCCATTCTGAACCTGCTGCTGAAGAAACAGCATTCACTTACTTCTCTGATCTCATCCGGCACTAAAGTTGGTCATGGTACCTTTCCTTAAGTTTCCTTTCACATTTTTCAGTTGCTGGTAATGAACATGTAAATTTTACACGCACACAATGAGCAACCCTAAGACTAGCTGAGTTGGTCAGAGCACAGTGCTAATAACACAGGCTGGGGGTTTGATCCCCATATGGGCCATTCACTTAAGTGTTGGACTCAATGACCTTTACGAGTCCCTTCCAACTCAGAATATTCTGTGATAATCTTTGCTCATTATAGTGATTCCACTCGAAAGGCAGAATTACAATTTCTGAGATCTGGAAAGACAGTGATATAAATAAGACTATTTTAAACAGTGAACTGTATTTATAGGAGTTTTCAAACCCTTGCAAAGCATATACAAGTCAACTGAAATTGTTTTGCACAGGCTATCCACCAAGTACTTGAAAGCCTGCTCAATCCACATGATACCAAATCAAGCAATTTCTAGGAACTCATCCTACAGGGAAGGTAAGAAAGAGATCATTGCATCGGTCTGAAATGCAAGAAAAAGGGGATGTTCCATTACCTACAAAGTTCATAAATGCAAAAACCAAATGAGTTTTTAATTTTTACATCATTCATAAAAAAAAAGGCATATTCTGACATGGCTGGAATAGACACAGGATATAGCAAAGTAGTGATTTACACAAACTTGAGGAAGAGGAAAGTTCTACACCTGAAGATTGGAGGATAAAAAGTATGAGGTTTAGTGCAGGAAAGCAAACCACCTCATGATTCCAGAGCACAGGAAACATCACTATGTTATGAGATGACAGCATGACCCCCATGGCTGCAGGCGTGGCACAGTGCCATGAAATGTCTGGTGGATTCTTCTAATCTGAAAAATTATGTATTTAGCCAAAACCAGAGACAGGATCACAGACTGTGTAGATGAATTGGTGGATGAAGCCCAGCAAAAATGACATATGGTATCTGTGAGTGAAATTAATGGACAATATAAAAGCGACACATTTTGAACTGAGGAAATTATTCAACTTTTGCCATTCTTTCATGCCTACAATTTAAGGCACTGTAATCTAACTGAAAAACTGAGACGGGTCATTCAAATGAATAAATCATGCCAGAAAATGATTCAGCTTCCCTTCTCATTTTTTTTTTCCTTTCCCTTTTTAATTGAAATCCCCAGGACTCAGCCCTTGGGAAGCCCACACAACCCAGGGTATTGTCCTGGCCAGGCATTCTGTCAAAAGGGGAAAAGTTATCTCTTCTTTCATCTTGTAATTGAAAATCTGGGAGGGGAAGTGGTGGGAAAGCAGAGCACTGTACAATGGCACCCATCAAATTCCCAGGTCAGCTTTTTGCTCAGCTGCTAATGAAGGCAGTGCACTGAAGACACTGTAGCATTTGTTTTGCCCTTCCAGTATTTCTGTTTGCTTTGTGGGGAGGAGGATCTGAGCCCTGACTGGGAACTGAGATGCTCCAGGTGCAGCCAAGTCCCTCTCCCAGCAATAACACACACTCCAGCTCACCCTCCTGCCTACGCTCGCATCCAACCAATATTTTCATGCCCTCTCTACGTGCATTTGGAAACCTGAAATAAAATCCAATGCAAACTGAGAGGAGGCACTTGGACTGCAGCTCCTGCCAGGGAGGTCTGCTTTAGGACTACATGAGTATTCCTTTGCTCACTGTTTTATCCGTTTCCCTGGTAGTCCTCTGTAAAGAATGTTAAATAAACATGTCTTTACAGCTCAAGAGCCCAGGAGAGATTGTTGGCCCTGTGGAAGAAACCTGGTTTTATCCAATTTTACCCCACTTTCATCCCTCTAGACTAAAGTTGTATATAAAAGGGTAAGGATTCATTGGGTCCACAAAGCCATCATTAATGACTGCTGTATCAATCCATGCTAAATATGTTCTCCTATTTAGCCCAACTTTAGAAAATATTTTTAAAGGAATTTCAGGACATAAAACATGTATAATTAACAGCCAGATATGTGGAAGCATCGCCATTAGTGAGGAATTTTCTCAACTGTTGACACTGCTCCAGAAAAATAATAAAATATTTATTCTAGGGTTATAAACTAACATATGCTACATCTCCTCTACCAGCTTTCCAAAGATCCCTCTACAGTAACATCTGTTGTTTTAAGGGCAATTGCTAACTGGAATAATGGATCCAAGCCCTGTTTTTATGCTTCTCTTCTTAAAGGTAAGGAATGTCCCTGTCAGCATGGGGAATGTCCAGCCCACACAGGTGTTTCAGGGAACCTTTAGTTGCTGGGGTTTTGTGCTCCCCTCTCTCATTCCCCACCTGCCACAGCTGCTACATTTCTATATATTTAATGGCTTTAGTCAATAGATAAATACATAAATTTAAGCCAATGGGTGACGATAACTGGGGCCAAAAACATTAAAAAGGCAGCATTTATTTTTTTTGCAATTTCCATGAGTTACCCTTCTGCTTCAGACTGTCGCAGGAGCTGCACGTTTCTGTGCTGCAGATAAGGAAAATGGAGCATCTGAAATTTCTTGCCAGTGACTACAAGGAAAGGGTTGGTTTTGTTTTCTTATGAAGAAAGAGGGAAATGTGCTGAAGCTTTCTCTCCAGGCTAAAATCCAAAGCATTTACAAGACTCAGGAGCACGAAAGCCTGCAGATAATCAGCAGAACTGATGCCAGTTCAATCAAAGCAAACCAGTAACAGCAACTGGGAGGAGTACAGATGATGCAGCATCCTTCTGTATTAAAAAAAAAAAAAAAAATCCTTTTTGTTATGCAACAGTTAAATAATTTAACTGTTTGTAGGTAGCATTATTATTCCTCAGCTAGACTTTTTTGGCTATAATGTAGCACTAATCTCTTCTGTTTCTGAAGTTTGCCTTTTGGAGAAAAAAAAGCAACTTCAAAACATGCAAAAATTAATGAAACCCGTATGTGGGATACTGTCATTATTCTATGTTTATAAGAGGATCAGGTTTTGTTAAATGGGCTTATTTAATGCTGAAGCATAAGAAAAAATACCCAGCACAAGATCTGAAAGCTATTGAAAGCAAAATATTTTCTTTGTTAACCCAAGCAGCCAGTAACAAGCAAAAAGGCACAATTTAAACTAAAAGCCACTATATATTTTGGTGCAACTTTGTTTACAGCTTCTCTGACAGCTTATAAAGTTCTCCTGAGCAGAGAAACATCTCCTGGATAGATTTTACCCCTTTGACTCTTTTCACACCCCTACTGTATTTAATCTGGGACAACGTAAAAATCAATGGCTTATGGAAACATCTGCTGATACAGGCACAGGATTTAGACTTTTTTCAACAGCTGTCATTATTTTATGCCTTTTTTTTTTTTTTTTGGCTAGGCCAGTCAGTAAGACTGGAAGAAAATAAAAGTTGGGCTTCTTTCCTGCCTTTGGTCTCTCTTTAGCAGATGCTGTCGGCACTTCGTGCCGTCCCCTGAACTGGGAGTTTTGGGGGAAAAGGCTGAATGTGCCCAAAGTCTGACCTTGCTCACAAGCCTCAGAGAAGAAATAAAGGAAATACAGCTCCCCAGTGGGCACCTGTGTTATCTCACCTAAATGCTGGCTTAAAACATCCTCTGCTGTAACTGCTTTCTGCCACGCACAAGGACTAAAACACTTCACTGCCCATCTCTGCCTCCCATTTCCACTTCCAACAGTGTTCCACAATAAATGACAGGTTTGTTTTGCCTCCCCTCCTGGTATTTCATTGCTGGGATCCAGACATCTGCTGACATCCTCTATCAAAGATAACACAATATATTTTAAGAGCCAACCTGCCAAAAGGTATCTGATGCTTCAGACAGTACCACTTACCAGAAAGAGAACACACACTGCTCACAATAAGACACACATAAAAACAGAATGTACTTGAGAGTCTAATGCTTACCTAACAAAAAAACCCAACAAATTCAACCAAAATATCCTATTTTCAACAATTAGTTCATCCACTACTTGAAACAACATGTTTCTATCTAAATTCTGTTTTCCGGAAAGAGAAGAAAACAACTTATAAAGCTTTTAAAGTGCTCCATTTTTTTTCAGTGTACATTCAAACTGTCATAAGCCAGAGAAAGCCAATACCCCAATCACAGATTTTTTCCCCCCTTGCTCTTTTTTAAGAGAGAGGACTTGTTTAGTCTTACCTTCAAACTTCTTATTTCCCTGCCATGCACTCACGGAGCCTCTGTTGGTTGTGCCAACTCTTGCCCAAAGGAACAGTCATAAAAAAAGCCAGTTTAAACAGAAACTGCTTATCTAAAGGAGGGAGAGCCCCAGGTTCACAAGTGAAGGAGATATTTCAGCATTAAAGAATTCTAGGAGCTACTCCAAGACACAGATTTTTGTTGTCTGGTGCAGTGTAAGGATCTGAAGCCCAGAAAGAAGCTATTTATTTAGTCTATATACATAGATTTATAACAAAGGCAGAGGATCCATCTTCAGTCTTCTGGGTGCTTTTTTGTCATTGTTTACAATATAAAAAGTAAACCTCAGCTTCCTCAAAGAAAACAAGAAATAAAGTTCTGACAAGCACAAGTTCTCTCCACAGCTCCTCAAAACAGATTTAAAACCAGAATTTGCAAAATGTCCCAAAACCCATTTCAGCCCATGTTGCAGGGAGCAAAGGGTTTTCTCTCTTCCCTTGTCTTTGTAACAACATGGGACCCCAATTACAGTCATGACTCTCGTGGGTCATCTGCAGGTACAAATATCTGGATATAATGTAAGCAACCCTCCTTCCTTTTTTAAAAGGCTCAAAATAGGTATATCACTGCTCTGTTTTGCCCCTTGCATGCAGGCATTTGAAGCTAAAACTTATCTACCTCCTCCTGGGCAAGCAGGTCAGTAAGTATTTCCTCACCTCAGCAAGTTAAAGATAAAAATAACAGTGGAACAAAACACCAAGAAACCCTCCTTTAATCTCAGCAGATTTTAATAGTCCACCCCTGTTCATGCCTTTGATAAGAATCAGTGCGATCTGCAGTAGAGTATTTTGGAGGAACAGAAGAGATTTCTACGCTCCTAAAGAGCTCAGATTGAAACCAACGTTTCAGAGAACTGCACCTCCAGCCTCTGAAAATGTGTATTTTGGAAATATTCCTCCCAACCACTTTTAGGCATTGAATGTGTCCAGCTGTGCTAAGAAATCAAGCAAAAGTTCAGCATCAAGTAAGTCAGGATTATGATCTTTTTGTGATTTATGGAGGTAAGCACAGTCTCAGACAGAAGAAAAACAAGTCATTTGATGCTAAGCAGACCCAGTACCAGGGCTCAGAGTAATGAGCGAGAGAGGGCGAGGCTTTGCGTTCCTGCCTCTTATCTCAGCAGCTGGAAAGGCAACACACAAGGAGGGAAGGAGAACACAGCCGGCTGGTACAAGAGAGGTGGACACAGCACCACGGTACTTGCAAGCACAGTATTTGTTAAGAGTTTGAGCAGAGAATATGGAAATGCTCCAGAAGAGGGAGGCCCATGGTATTTGATAAAGCTGCAGGTAAGAATATGCTCCCAAATAACTAAGGGTATAAATAAGGAGAAACTACTATTAAGTGGCTGTAATGGTATCAGGGTATACATCAAGAAAAGTCTTTAGGGAGAAGGAATATCTAACCAGGCTGGAGGAAAAACAAAACAAAACAAAAACAAACAAACAAAACAAAAAACCAAACCAACAAACAAAAAACACCTGTAAGCCAAGCATCAGACCTTGTGCAGACTTGAAAGGAGAGCTGGATAACTTAGGTTAAACACAGGCTACCAACACTTCCTCCATTTCAAATTACACAAACAGAAGAGAAAGCAAACAAGGTAGCCCAGAAATATTGGCTCTGTCTTTTGGATTAGTCTCTTGGGCATAGCTCCTGCCTCCATTTCCACCAAGTACATCGCTGGCACTAAGATGATAAAGACAACAAGGAAGAAGGGAGGGAGCAGCTAAGTTCACCACCTCTTAAATAAAAATCAGAAAGTTTGCTACATCAAATACATGCTTATTTAGGCATAAATTTAACACAGAAGAAAAGCAGAAAGAGAAGTGGAAGGAGAAGAAGATTAACAACTGCAAGACACCAAGTGCAAAAGAAAGCCTGGTTTACAATTTGCTCCCATCTGCTAATTCCTATACAGCTGATCAAGTATATTTTATGAAACCATTGCAAAACTCTGTCACATTTTTGTTACAGCCTCCATGCTGGGGTTATTCCAAAGCAGAAGCCCAAAACACAGACTACAGCAGTAAAAACACCAAACTGGTCAGGACAGGAGATAAGCACAGTGAGAAGAAACTCTCTTATTCCTTACGTCTACCTGCTCCGGGGTCCCAATAAAAAAGTCACTCCTGTCCATGTTTTATACAGAACCTGCCATTTGGAGACATCACCTCTTCTTTAGCATGACTGATGACTAATACAAGTCTTCTACCAAAACTGAGAAATTTCATTTTCTTATAAAAGTTTTGATGACTTTGGTACTATGACAGTAAGTACAGCTATGGTTGCCTATGGCCCAAACACAACACCAAGGCACTGCTCTGCCCCTGGAGGTTTTAATTCTGGCCTGCAGCTGCCTCAGCTCAGCCAAACTCTCCCATACTTTTATTTTAGGTATCACATGCTTGGATACCAAATCACTCAGTCCTTCTGTCTAAGATATTTTAATCATCCACTGCAACATTAACCATCTGTTCTTGTTTCACAGTCCCAAGGCTTAAGACCTCTCCACCACCCCCAATCTGCCCTGTCCTACTGCAAAGATATCCCTGCAGAGCCAAGAGCCATCAGTCTGCTCAGTGTGAGCAGGGAAGCTGCATGAAAAGGCAAACATTATCACCCAGGCTTTTATCTCATCTCTGATGTTTTAACAGCAGTTTGAACCCACAAACATTCTGCAACACAGCTTCAGGCCACACTGGGATGTGTACATGAACTGAGCAGAAACAGCACAGATGCTGGAGGAAAATTCAGGTTTCCACCCCTGCAAGAAAATGGTATAATAAGGGAAGGCAGACAACCTAAAATGGGTGTGCAGGGGCGGGGAAAGCTGGGAACAATAACAAAAAGGGAAATCTGTGAAAGCACCGTGAGATTACACACATTTGAATTTCATGTTTCCACGCAGAAAGTTTTAACAGTACTTTTTTTTCTTCTTACTCCCACTATTCTTTTCAACCTTTGCTGGAAGATTAAGTCAGAAATGCCATGCCTGGATATTGCTAGAGTCTGTTTCATCAGCAGCCACAAGCCCCCGTTCTCTTCTCAGATAACTGTCCCTTCCTGACTCCTCACAAAACCCCAGAACAAAGGTATGGGAATATAATTAAAAATCTTTTTCTTGTATTGATGAGGTTTTCCTCTAATGTGGTTAACTTCCAATGAACTGTAAAAAACAGAAGTCTACAGAAAAGCATAAATCCTGGCTTTTCTATGTTCTAGGGGGCCAACTTTGCCTTCCAAAATATCAGCATGGAGTTAGATATGTTCCTTCAGAAGGATAAAAACCCAGTGATGTGATACACCAAAGCACCCATTTCTCATAATAACAAAGTCTCCATCACGAAGTCCACATTTGGTCTCCCATGTTATCATCTTAATTTCTTCTATATTTAAACCAGGAATTCAGTGTGCAGTAACCATGTCTACTGTACAACAGTTATACCACAAAACTTTAAGAGATTTCAAGCACAAATAAGAGAACCCATAGGATAGAGGAGATTGTACCATTCAACACAGTTCAGTATTTTCCTTCTCAAGATACAATATTCAATGCCAGCATTCCTTTGCTACACTAACAGCCTTATGCATCTATTATTTTATGTATACTGCATAAAAAATGAATTTATCCAACCACTGGAAGAGGACTCCAAACCCAGAATTCTCTGTACCGGAAATCCTTTAGGTCTGTATTTTACAAACTGATAAAATCATGGAGTTCTGATCCTAAAAAGGGAGCCTGAAAGCTACGTTAATAAACTGGTGTAAAATACTTTGTATAAGTGAACCCCTTTGTCTGAAACAAGCCAGAGCAAGCAACAGAGATGATCTTAATTATTAAACAGTTGTTCTTCATCTAATCAATCTCAAACTACTAGCAAGAATATACACCCAAACACTGCCTTTGAGGCCACAGTGTTTGCAGATGGATAAAAAAAATCACAGGTAGCGCTCCTGATGCCTTTAATGATGACTGTGAAAAAACCAGAGGGATAGACTTCCTTCGCAGCTGCTGCTGGGAGGGTGGCAGAGCCAGATGTTTTATCAGAGAAAATTCAGGAAATGATGGAAACCCAGAGTATCATGCAGCAACTTTGGCCTCTAAAGAGCTGCCTGCAGTGGCTGAAGGGGAGGAGGATTCCCTGAGCATCTCCAGAGATCAGCCCCGTGGCCCCCGAGCCTCCACTTTCACCAGCCCCATCCTGCCACAGGCTCTCCCGAGCCAGCCCTGCGAGCAGCATCTTCGCGTTGAGCCGCGGCCCTGGCTCCGTGTCCGTGTTCCTGCTTCCCTCCCTGACATCCACGGATCCTGTGACTGAGCTTGGAAACTGCTGTCTGGGGCTGAGGATTCTCAGCGTTCGGGAGAGAAAGCATCACAGCAGCGGCAGCACCCGGAGAAATCCAGTGCAAGACAACAAGAACGTGCCACGACAGTTCCATAAACGCCTTCCTGCTACAGATTTTAAAGGTCAAACAGGAATGACAGTCTACTTTGAATTTCTTCTACCTTTTTTTCCCCCTTGGATTTTATTCTCATTCCCTGCAGCTCGTGCAGCGAAGCCCAGAACAGACAGTGAAGCCCGGGGTGATGTGTCCTGCACAGTGATGACTTCACGAAGGGCTGACCGCCTGACACAATTTCCTCCCAGATGTCAAAGGCTCTGCTTTGAGCAGCCAGGGCAGACACAGGATGCCGGTGGGTGTGAGAAAGGGCCTGGCAGATGACTAGCCCAAAGCCATGACCCGAGGGGGGTGTGTGTCACCCTTCAGCACTAATGCCAGGCTTAGGGCAGGCTCCCTTTTGGCTGAGTTTTTCCATGTTTACTGTAGTTACAGGACAACATTTAGAAAGAGAGAGTTACACAAGTGATTTTAAAGAGGCAGGGTGAGGACGCAGTCTATTCTTAAGGCTGTACTTTCCACCACCAGACTTGGCTTTGATTTGTTCCCAACACTTCAGCCACTTCCTCTGAAACTGTTCATACTGTTGGGAAGCTGCCTATGCTCTTCTGCGGGCCCTCTGGAAAACAGGGATTTGTAACCACCATCCCATAGTACATACATATGTACACACATGCAGATGGAGAAAATGGACTTCAGTGCGCACAGACAGTCTGAATTTTGGCAGATCCTCAGAGTGAGCTGTTTGTTAAAATAGGTAATTCCTAAGAAAATAAATTGGAGCCTGGATAAATACAATGACCCCTTGTCTTGGGTTAACAAAAAGGTTCAGTAGTTTTGAGCCACAGAGCATCTCTCTACCACTTGATCTGACCAACAGCTGACACTGCCGCTAGAAATGGATGTCAGAGTACCCCTTAGACACAATTTTCTCCATTTATCTGCTGAATCCAGAGAAAAGGAACATGAAAGACAACAGTTGTGGAAGAGGAAAAATCTCTGGATCCTTCACACCTACTGTTCATCCCAACACTTATCTCAATACCATGGGGGTGTCTCATCTCTCCCACGAGCCCTTTTCCAAACAGTGTAGTGCATCCCCTCTTCCCACCTTCATCTCCTGCAGTTCTGTCATCCCAATCCCCTTCCCTTGCACACCTTGCCAGGCTCCAGCCAAGCTGCTCCCTCCTCTTCTCCCTGTTAAGCAAAGCACAAATCTGGGGACCTACAAACCAAAACCAATGGGCAACAACTGCCTTTTTGGCTCTGCCCCGACAGAGCATCATCTATCTTATCTGTAACAACTCCCCAGGAAAGTTTCCTAGCCTCCCTAGGTGGTCTTGCAACAGTTTTATGATGATAACAGGATGTTTTCTCAACATCCATCCTAAATCATCCTGGCAAATTAGCAAATCAGTAAATTAAGGTGCCATGGCAATCTGGGACTTTAATAACCACTGTTACATGCTGACAGACTGGCTAGATTGCACAGTGGTTTTCTTTTTGTTGCACTGAATAAATTTAGTTCTTTCAATCTCTTCTCACATTTCTTAATCTCTTCTTGCCATTTCCTTCTGGCCACTCTCCAATATGCCTATGTCCTCCCCAGAGCACGCACCCAAAACTGGATTTGATGACACTGATGACGGCTCCACTGTCCCACACATGAGTAAGTCACCTCCCACACATTATGGAGGACACTCCTCCACTATAACTCACAACAAGATTTGTCTCTTTGGCAATGGCCTCTCCGTGTTGATTCATTTCTAATCCACTAAAAATCCTCAGTCTTTTTCTATCCATCCTTCTCCAGTCTAAACCTGACTTGGTAAATGTGCATTTTGATTTCTCCTTTACAAATTAATCACTCTCTGCCTGCTTTCATCTCTTATCTGGATGCACTCTCCAATTTCTTAAGGTCACTCTGAACCCTGACCCTGTTCTCCCAACCGCCTGCAATCGCTCCCAACATGATGTAATCTGAGTGTTACAAACACAGCTCCATCTTCCAAATCATGACTGAAAATACTGTGAGTTTTCCCCCAGAAAGTGACCTTGCTGATATATCTCACATTATTGCACTACTTAGGCCAGTGGAGAGATGAAAGCGCAGGTCTTTTCCAAGCTTCCCTCTCTGAGAAGGTATTCAGAAATGCCACATTTATCTAGCAGTCTGCAGCTTCCAAAAGCACCAACATTCAGTAGAACCCAATTCCTGTGGCAAAGGTAGGATGCCTTAAATTCAATAGGAACTAACTAATAACATTACTAAATGCACTGGGAAGGCTATTTCCCAGCAAACTCTGTTCCTGGGGTCAGCCAGCTACACTGTCTCAGTCACAGGCTTAGACAAGCGAAGCCTCTGGATGAACCCAGCAGTGCAACCTTATCCATCCTGCCACGTGAAGACAAAGATTCAACAAATAATGAATCACAACCAGTTTCTGGGACCAACACAAGAGAAGCATATCAGGGTACAGTTCATCTCAAACTGCTGCTTTACTTTTATAATGCTGGAGCCACCAGGGGCCATTTAAAATTATTTTAATATTGCGGTATGCAGAAACCAAACCAGATTTCTCATCAGAGATAAGAATTATTAATTTTTTAACAAATACTAAGCTCTAATTTTAATTGATCACATCAAGTGATTGTCTCAGCTCTACTCAATTCCCATGGACATGGGGACTCTCTGGCAGGACGAGCACCCACAGCCCACCCTGAAAGGAGCTTGTGAAGTTCTGGTTACTGAGTTTCTGCAGGTGAACAGATATAAGCCCTGAGAAAACATTCTAGAAATTTAAGAAACACACTTTAAAATATTTTAATGGGCAACAAATTTTGCCCATTATTTTCTCCCCACAGAACATTATTTTCCTAAACATTATTCAGCGGCAACTTTTCCAGGATATGCATAAGAGCTTCTCAGGCCGAGTCTTCTTAAATGGCTACAGGGGAAGAAAGTGTGAGAGCTTGTACTACACATGCAATACTGGCATCATGAAGACAGCCAATACTAAAAACTCTTCACTATTTTTAATTCCTCAGAACCCAACCCAGGAGGAGTTTTCCTCCTTCTCTTCCCAGTGTGCTCAAGTCAGTGTCCCTCAGCTTGACTGCACTATATGAGAAATTACACTTTTTAGACCTCAAAATACTTTTTCACAACTTGTGCAACTGAGCAGCTTTCCATATTGTGCAAAATCCTCACCCATAAAACAGAAGCAAGTGCAGTTCCCAACACCCAAGGCTGCCGACAGCACCACAGCTCCTGACCAGGTGCAAGCAGCAACATTTCCCTTTTCAACAAGTCAAGAAAACCACTTTTACTAACCACAAAATGGCTCTGTAATGAGAAGGCAATGAGCACCTGGAAGACTTCTGGCTACAAAAAGAGGCAGCCCTAAATAAAACAGAGACAGGACGTGGCAGGAGATGGACACTGTGAAATGGCTCTCACCATCCAGCTCCAGCCCAGCCTACACGTGTGAACTGAGCTCTATTTATAAGCCTGCCACTTCATTCTTTTTTTCGTTCAAATGACCTTAATATAGTGCAGTTGTTATTTTGTTTCTGTTGAACTTAGCAACAGGAAACCCTGTCAGTCCTGCAGCAAACTTTCCATTCCCCTGGCACTCCCATTCCTCCCTAGGAAAAGACAGATTTCTAAAGAGGTGTTTGACGGGGTGGGAGAGAGAGGGAGAAGAAAGCACATACACCAGAATCAAAATGCCTGTAAAACATGCAAAATGGAAGCCAAATTCAGTAAGTTTCTATTCTTTCATCCCTGTTTGAAAGGAAAAGACAATGTCCTAATTTGCATTTTCTAAATATATATCTTAATTTACTACCAGATTCCTAAGTTTTTGTCTGGAAAAATTACCTTTAATAAAGGATCAGTAAAAAAGCCTAACAAACAAACAAACAAACAACAACAACAAAAAAAAAAATCATCAGCATCTTTACACTCACACATTCCAGTAATGATAGACTTATTAGACAGCACAAATTTTAGCTAGATAAGTTATTTTCCTCTAGTTCCTGGCTAACTCACTGAGCAAACAGCTACAGAAATTAAGTCTTAGCTTGTTAAAAACATAATAAACCAGATTTTATTACAAGCTTTGGCAAGACTGTTCTGCTGCTCAGAGAGCTTTATTGCATGATGAGCAAAAATTTTTGGAACCCCACCCTGCAGTGTGAACTCATCCCTGCAGTATTTTCTCTTTTAACAGCTTCATAATGGTAGGGGAACACACAAACACAGCTGCTCAAGGGCAGCGTGCACCGACACAGGCTGACAGCAATTTACCACTTACAAAACACTTTTCCAGGTACACAAATAAAATATAGGAGCACATGCAAATCCAGCTAGGAAAGGTGAGACCAAGAAAATACAGCTCTGGACAAAGTAGAATATGTATTAGAGGTGCTTTAAACCAAAATTCAGTTCATGTCAAGCACCTTTTAGTAAAAAATCACAGACAGTCCCTAAATATGGCCAAAGACAGGTAAAATAAAAACAACACCAGCAGGTTCCCGCTTCCTGGCATGACCTTTTTATACTGTTTCACCTTCATGAACATGGGCTTTCAGCCCTCATTTGATCCCTATAAGTCTTCCCATTATTCATTTTTCTTCCAGCTAAGGCACAAACACTCCCAGCTAATGATGCCTTCAGATTTTGCAGTCTGTGCACACACCAACACTGACTGCACCACAGCCCTTCTGCCAAAAGCTCTGCGGGAGGACAAAGCACAGGAGGGGATGGAGAGACTCTCCAGGGCCACGCAGGCAGCAGCTGGGAGCAGGGACCTTGGAGGTGCTGCTGGCCCCCACACAGCACCACCAACCCCAAGTACATTCCATCACATGGCTTTTGTCAAATTACACACAAATCTTGATGCACGAGGAACCCCACCTTGGCTCAATCTCTCTGTCACCGGCTGAGAACACGTTGATGTGGCTTAAGCCAGCGGTTGGAAATGTGAGGTCTGAAAAAGCCCAGGCTATTTTCAAAAGGCTAAGACCACATCACGGCCGTTCAGCTCTGCAGAGGGTACAGAGAGGAAACCAGCAGGTCTGGTCACAGCAGCAGTGGTGTCTTTAAAAAGCACGGCAAGAGACAAGGTGACAACACCTGCACTCACCACTTCCTTGCGGGCCGCGCTCTCCTTCAGAAAATCCACCTCGTCCTCAGCTTTCATTTCCAACTTCCCTGTAAAAACAGAGGGTCCACAAAGGTAGTTTAAAAACAAACTTCTTTCAGTGCTACTAGTATGTTTCTGTTTACGCAAAAGTCTCAAAACAAGAAAAAATAAACATAAAAAGAAAGTAAAGGAAATTCAGCGCCCAAACCCCTTCAACAAGTCTATTTAAACGCCTTCAATCGGTCCATTTGACTTCCAACATCTGGTTTCATTCCTGACTTTCCTCCTTGCATGTTATTAGTTTTAACAACTATCGTGTCTGGGACTGAAGGAAACTTTGAAACAGCAGCAAGCACAGGGTAAAACTCCTGAGAAACTGAAGGTGAGGCCAAGCACATCTGTATGTATTTGCTGTCATAGGTTTCTTTAGCTCAATTTTGGTAGAAGGGGGGGCTATCCAGGATGGTTTGATACATATCCATGTATTTTCTTGGCTCAAATTCATCTAGATGAAGAATCAGAATTTTTGTTGTTTTTCTTTTTATAATTAAAATGCATATATATTTTATATATATATACATATATTATATAAAATATAAATAGATTAATATATTAATTAAAATGCAAAAAAAGCAGCCTTGCCTTTTCTCAACAGGTATCTTAAGTGTTGGGAAAAAAAATAATCACAAACTGCAAAAACTCTTCCCACCTGCACTGCCTGGACTAGGAAGGCAAACCCTTTTGCTGCTGGAGCTTCCAAAGCCCCAGCTGATTCTCCCTTCCCTCGTGCTCCCACAATGGTGTCACCACTCCAGTAGTACAAATATCATGTCCCAGCTGCTTTCTCTGCCCACTAAACTTTCCTTAGTCACCATTCCCCAGGGGTTCCCCCTGCTTACCTTTTCCTGGCATAAAGTCAACATCCTAATTCTCTTTCAACCCTAAGCTAATGACACAACACACAAGACACTTCTAGAGGAATGATTTCAGCAAAGACGGAGAGTGGCTGTGTCAGGGCTAAACCCCCCTCTAATCCTGCTCCCTCTCTCATTTCTACTGAAAACAAACACTGGATGGATGACAACGCCTTCTTAAGGGTGACACGCACTCTTGCAGTGAGTTTGCCCATTTGGGAATCTGGCAAGAGGAGCCTCCCATCTTCACAGGAAAATTACTGTAACAACTGTCACCAATATTTTTCCACTGGCCTTAAAGTCTACCCTTGATTTTTGTGACTATCTGGTTTTGCAGTGATTTTGTCTCAACTGGATGAGCTTGCAAGCAGCCTCAAAAATCAGAGGTAATGAAACAAATCTTCAGGAGAACAATTTTTTGCTGTCACTTCTTCCTAAACTTCTATTAGGAAATGTATCTCAAAGGAAAAGGACCACAATGCTGTCACAGACGTTTCTGGGCACAGAGCACCTTACTGCATGTGTGTTGCCATTAGTGACATTTGTTCTCTGTTCATCCTGGCACTCTAATGGGGGAAGGAAAGACTAAGTGCTTTTCCACAGGGAAAAATGCCATTGATAAGCATGAGATGAAGACTGGTAAAGTTCCAAATAAGGCGATATTCATTCTTCTATCTGTCAATGAATGTCTTCTTGAAATGCTGAGATCTACAAGAGATAAACTGGGAATATTATTCCAAGGAGAAGAACTAGGGAGCAGTAATTACAGTATTCATCAATTTAGGATGACAAACCCCAACCATACAATCTAACCTTGCCAGGTTTGGTTTCTGCCAGAAAACTGCAACTACTCTGAGGTGTTTGTCAGCATAAACTTATGCCACCATTTCTTCTCTTCTCACCCAGCCTGACTACTGTGGTATGATTTCATATTCTAACTCTCTTCTTTTTTAATGAGCAGTATCTACCTGCCTGACTTGCAAAAAATGTGCTCTCAGCATCCATTACTCAGCTGCAATGCAGTTCTGAGTCTAAAGCTAACAGGATGAGGAAATGCCTTAGAAAAGCACAATCTTCTGCTTTTATCACATTCCTTCAGTGTTGTGCCCAGTCACTAGATATACGTCTGGACAAGGAAATTAGCCTCTTGAAGTCTTCGTTTTGGGGGTAGACGGAAACTAAGCAGAGGCAATGAGATAAACAGGTGCATATTTGGGAGCAGCTTCACAATATAAGTAATTAAAGAGCTCAATGATTTGGAGTGATGGCAACAGCAATTATCAGCTGATTACATCTCTGATAAGTTACCATGACAATAAAACCCTCTGACTACATGTGTTTCTGAGAAATGGCCTCATGACCTACACTTCCCTTGGGAAGGCTTTATTGTATGCCTTCAAAAAAAGAAGTGATTCATTGTGTGCTCTGATGACTGTCATGGACACAAAACCCTCTGTACAAACCCAGCCTGCAGGGAAAACTTCCCAGCACTGGCACAGCAATGAAAATTTGAAGGCTACCACTGAACTCATATACAAAATGTGCTACCCAAGGCCAGACATCAACATGAAGAATGTACAGCAGTAATAATAAACAATAAATCAGTTCTCTTGAATTACTGCCACATCAGAGTTCTAGATGCTGCTATATAGGAGGTGAGTTTCAGAAATATTTCAAATAGCAAGCATGGATTTATAGCAGCCACTTGTCTCTGTTTTAAGCTAATATTTTATTTGAGCTTTCCTAATACTTTGCTTCAAAAGAATCCTGAAGTTCTTCAAGAGAAAGTATTACAATTGAAATTTTGCTTCAAGCAGCATCTCATTGCATATAAACGATTTTTGCTTAGGGAGAGGTCTGACCATTGTATCCCCAGATCTTTTAGCCCTAAATCCATATGTATTTCAAATCATTAACAGGATCACATCCTCTTTCCCCCCCCCTTTCCATATCCTAACCCAGAATGATGCCTTAATATCAGTTTCCTACTTTCACCACTATCTTATTGGACTGTCTATTCCCTTTTCCTACTAAAACCTCGCCTAGACAACGTCATGCCTCCAGGAATCCAACCACAGATAAAGACCTGGACAGAGGGAGCCGGCAGAGCCGCAGGCTCCCAGGAAAAAGGAGCCCTGCCAGGTATTGAGTTTCAGCCACTCCCATCTTACTGAACTGTCAAACCAACAGAGCACTGAAACTGGTTCCTTCTGAAAACAGCTTTCTAATCCACCTTTAAATCTTTCTAATTATTTACTAGCTATCTGACTCATGGTTACAGGTTATCTCTCAAGAGCAAGACATCCTACAAATCCTGAACTCTATTTGAAAAAGCGATTTGCTGGACCCACCACTCAGCTTCCCCAATCTTTTCTTCTGCTCCCAGTTTCTCTGCTATCACAAACCCTCTGCCATCACCCCATACTGCATTAAGACCAAAAAACCAGCTCCCAGCATTAAAGCAGTGAAAGATCGTCATAACTTCTTAACTTTATGATTTACATCACAGCAGACTTTTTTTTTTAATGGTTTAAATGCTTTGTTTGTTTGTTCAGTGCTGGGAAAGCAAGAGGCACTGTATCATTTTCTCATAGCAGAGAAAAAAATGGCAACTGAAAAAGTTCAGCTGCTTCCACTTAACAGCTGCCTGAACAGGTGGAACATAAAGGTCAGATTAGCTCCATGTTTCAGTACCAAATTCACCTATCATTTAATTCCAGTCTGGAGCAACAAACCCTTTTTGTTTTTTGTTTTGTTTTTTTTTGTTTTTTTTTTTTATTTTTTTTAATTCAATTTTCCCCTTTGTTTCCCTCTCTGGAGTTACCTGGAGATGTTTCCTATTAGGTCCTGCTGCGTTGGCACCAGGTGTCTGCTGCCCCCAAGTGCCACCGCTCTCCCCCATCACACTCATCCGCGGGGAACGCCGGTCCCGCTTCCCAAAGGATGGCAGCAGGAAAAACTCATCATCCGAGTCCCAGTACTGCTTCAATGCCCTGGAAAGCACCACCGGCTGCTCTGCCCGACAAGAAAGCTCCGAAGGCCGGAAAAGGCAGTGGGGGTAGGGCTCGCTGGCTTTTTTTAATGACCTAATGCCGCCAATTAGGAAACAGCTTTGGGCAGTTCAGAGGGACATTTGCAGCTGTTTCAAGTGGGCAGGCAAATAAAACCCGTCGTGCCCTCTGATTCTGTGTTAGGAAAAATAAAGGGGAGGGAATAGCACTAAGGAAATAAAACCTCGTGCCCAGATGAAAGCGTGTAACTCAAAGATAAAGTAAACTAAGCAGCTCCCTCCCATTCACTCCTGCTTCAGGGAGGATTCAAGTGCTAGAAATTCTTCTGTACAAATTCAAAGGAGATGATGACCCATCCTTACCTCCAGTGCCAGCCGAGAAACATGCACTTGAACTGGAAGTTTTTACATGTAACTTTAAACTCTTCCCTTCTCAGAACTAAAACCCCAAACACCTACACTTCCTCTGCAACGCAGGCCTCCAGCTCTCACTTCGTCTCCTTTGCTGAAGAAATCCCACAGGCACGCCCACAAACCAAAAACTAAAAAGTGGGAGGGCAACTGATTTTTCCTACCTGCATCAGACTCAGCTCCTTGCACTGCCAGACTGGCGTTCATCTTCTTTGTTGAGGAACTTAAATCCATCTCTCCATTACGGCTGACTCCAACATCCACTGCAGCCTGGGGCTCAAGCCCCACTTTTTCTGCAGCTGGTAATTCAGAGGAGCAAGGTGTCTCTGCTGCAAAAACGACTGCATCGAAACTCGTTACCATTTTAGGAGCTTTATCCTGAGAGGAGCCATCGTCTGCCGATACCGAACTCTTTACTCCCACATTTTCCAGTGACTCAACAGCCTGTAAACGACAGGAAGCCGGCGAGAAGGGCAGTTCAGGTGCAGCTCTGCTTTGCTTTCCATCGGGCTCAGCCAAGCCCTCGCCCTGAGCCGCTCTCCCGGCGGGATCCGCATCGCCGTCGCCGGGCGGACAGACGGTGTCGGTGCTGGAGTCGCTGTCGCACGTGGGCTCCTCGGCGATGGGCTGCAGCGCTGCCCGGGGAAGCACGCTCTCCGTCTCCTGCTCCTCCGGATATGCTGCCACAGGGCTCATTGTCACCGGCCTCAGCACTTCCTTACCCTCACAGGCATCGCTCGTTTCCGAGGAGTCCTTTAACTCAGGGGTGCCGCTGTGCGGGGAGATTTGTTGTAGGGTTTGACTGGGATCACGCTGTTCTTGGCTCGGCCCCACGTTTGGACAAGGGTCACTCTCCGCACCCACTGACTCATCTGCTGATGCAGGTCCCTGCATGGTGCCTTCTTCTGCAACGACTGCTCCAGCCTGGCTCGGTTCCTCGGGTTGGGCTGCCCCTCTCAGCCCAGCCCCCACATTGCCCACCACGGCCTCCCCGAGGCTGACAGCAGACGGGTTCACGACAGCAGCAAGAAGCTCTTCTGACAAAACCTGCTCCTTGCCATTCGCACGAGCCTCCTGTTGAGGCTCAGCTTTGCCTTGCTCAGCCGGAGACTGGCCGTGCTCCGGGGAGCCCCCATCGCCAGCGTGGTCCCCAGCCCGGCCGGCAGCTTCCCCGCCGCGCTGCCACGACCGCTCTGCCGCCGCCGCTTCCTGCTTTTCTTTAGATCCCTCATTAAGAGCTGTGGAGGGTGTGCCCATTAAATTATCCTCGGCACAGTCTGCACCCTTGGCACATGGCACTAATCCAGGGTTACCTTGCAGAGCTGCCTCCTGCCCGGGAGGTGCCACTGCAGCATCTCCCTCCTCCGGACTCACAGCCGGTGCGTCTCCCGTGGGCAGGGGAGCGGGCGATTTCACCTCACAGTTCAGCCCCTCCTGCTCCAAAGCACTTTCTGCTGTCTCTGCTTCGGACTGGGCAGGCTCTTTCTCTGCCAGGCCTGTGCTTGTGTCCTCTGGAGGGAGCAATGCAGGCTCATGTGTGCTCTCAGTGCCTGCTTTGAAGCTGTTGCCCATGTCATCTTCAATGCCAGTTTGAGCAGCAGAAAGGCGACAGCCACCAACTTCCTGACCTCCGCCTGCAGAGACTGTACTTCCTCCCTCTCCAGGTCCTGCTGGCTGCTTTTCACTGCTCTCCATTGCTTCAGCGCCATGATCAGTGATCTCACAGCTCTCCTGGCAGTGCTCAGGCTCTCCACCACTTTCATTAGATCCACCAGCATCTCCGTTCTCAGGTTCAGCATTGGCGCCATCAGTTTCCATATTGCCTTCCAGCGAGGGCAAGCTGGATTTTCCATCTGTGCAACCTGCTTCCACCTGCCTTTCTTGCTCCCCACTTCTACTGCTGCCATGGATTTCTGAATCAGGATCGGGTTTTGATGCACATGTGGGAACCTTCACCCCATTCACTGCTGGCAGTGCTATCCCAGTGCTGGCAGTGACATCCTGACTTGCTGTCACACCGGCATTGGTGTGGCTTTCCACAAAGTCACCATTTACCTGAGCAATGCTTGCTCCAGTCTCTTTGTTATCACCAGTCTTGCAAAGGTCAACAGAGACGTTGCCAGGGCCACCGTCTGCATCTCTACCATCACAGGCCGGTGCCACTCCCATGTTTGCATCCTCTCCATCCGAACACTCAGTGCCATTAAAACCACTGAGTAAGGGTTGTGCAGCACTGGCTGACTCCTCCTTAGCTGGTGATTCTTCTTCCAGGCTTGCAGTCCTCTCACCAGCCTCTGCCACCCCATCCTCTCCATGCTGCTGGCCCGCAGCCCTCTCAGCTGTCCCAGCACAGTTCCTGCATTCAGTCTGACCCATGGCCACATCCAGGCCCTCCGAGGAAGCTGGGGCTTCACCTGCAGCTGCAACCACGGCAGCAGCACTGCCAGCTGCACGTTCCTTGGCACCCTGCGCTTCCTGATGGGCTGTATCTGCACTGCCCAAGCCAGCTTCATCCAGAACAACTCCAGCAGATGTCATTCCAGCTGCCTCATTTGTATTTCCAGAGGATGGAAGATTTACAGCACCGTTTACACTTGCACACGGGCTCACAGTGCAGTCCTTCTCATCTGATACAGTCCCAGAGCTTTCAGCAGAGGTTGGCCCCACCTCTTCCTTTTTACACAATATCTCTGTGTTTCTACTTTCATAGAAGCACTCTGGGCTGTTTCCTCCCCCCAGGCTAACTAAGTCATTGGGTGCATCATTAAAACCCCCCAGACTCTTGCTGTTGCATTTCTCCTCCTGGTGGGTTTGGTCTGAGAGCTGCCCAATGTCCAGGTGATCCAGATCAGATGGATTTTTCTGCCTTTCTTCTCTTGTCATTTCTTCTAGGCTCTGAGAGGTAGTGGTCAGGTGACCATCTGGCTCTGTTCCTTTAGCACAGCCGTCTCCAGAATCCCCCAGTACAGGCTCTGTCTGTTGCCTTGAACTCTGTAACAAGACACACACATACAAAAAAAAGAAAGTATTACTTCACTCTTGTCACACAGTTACCCTGTCTCCATTATGTACAAGATCTATATCCACACAGTCCTATCCCATGTGACTCCTGCTCCCTCTGTACCTCTTCCTGGTGTCACCCAGGACAAATATACTTCACCCAATCACAAATATACTTCAGTGGGTGTTTTACATGTTGGTTTTGTTACAAGGTAATACCAAAATTATTGGAATGACAGAAACAATGGCTGAAAAGAGCATCTGAAGGTCATCTAGTCCAACCACCTGCCTGAAACTGGACTGCTGCCAATGCAACATCAGGTCAGCCATGACTTTATCTTGCCAAGTCCCCAGAACTTCCAGTGATGGAGTACCTACAGCCTCTCTGGGCAATCTGTTCCCATGCCATACTACCCTCCCATGAAGAATTTTTTCCCAACGGTCAGACTGAATACCCCAAAGCTGAAATTTGTTCCTCCACCCCCTTGCTACACCACCTGCCACCACTGAGAAGAACTGTGATCTTGGTAATTGCTCTTCAAGCAGCTGTAGTCATATTTCTTGAATGCACCTAAATTCAAGATCGGTAAACAGCAGAATTCAGTCTACCAAATAATGCAAATACATACCAACATAGTACCAAAGGGCTTTAAGCAAATGTTTTTAAAAAGCAACTTCAGATCTCTGCCAGATGGCACTGCCCAGCTCTTGCCAGTGTTACTCAGTTTTCCCTGTATGGATGGAAATGCTACTTCAGACGTGGACATTGGCTGACACTGTCCAAGCACAGTGCTTGTCTCTTGCTCCTAGGACCGAACTAATCATCTAATCTATTCCTGAGAATTGCAGGCATAATTAAATATCTGAAATTTATTTCCTAACTGGAAACAAAAATTTCAAAACAATGACACACTATTAAAATTAATATGTGCATTATCATGAAACAGTAGCAACATAGTCAATGCCTCTCTAATTTGCATTTTCCTTCCAGAGCATCTGCTTTGTGAAGCTTTCATAGTTAGATGCAATCAAACCTTTACTTAAAAAGAAGCACCTGTTTCAGTATTTCCTTTCATAGTCTCTTCTCTGCAGAAGAGAACATACCAATCTTCACATCTTAGAAGAAGTGGCTTATTAACGAGCAATTCTAATCCCTCAACGTACACCCCATTGAGCTCCCTTGGTTTGCGAGGGGTTTTGCACCATAAACTTTCTGAGGTCACACTGGTTTCTTGCTAAGTGTCTGTGACTCTCCACAAATACAAAACTCATGAAATCTGAGGGGGTTTTTTGCATTTATTTGTAAAAATATTCCAAAAACTACATGGATCATAGAAATCTAACTTCAACAGCTCCCTGCAAATTTTGTTTAATACTTCTCAAAAAAACAGAACTTCATACCAACAATGTCAGCTTAAACACCCCTGAATATTAAAGTGGCAAATACATTACCTGTTGCATTATGGTGAACTTTTGGACATTGCATATAAAAACAGTGGCTAAAATCATCACTGCTACCTCGAGGACATTGTGTTTACTTGTCTTTCCATGCTCTGAGGTTTGCAAGCATTGAGTAGTGGCACAGAAACACTGAATCACAGACCACTGAAATGTAGTTCTGGTGTTTGACACGAATCTCTCTCCTATTCAAAATAATCCTGCTACCCAGGTCCCATACATGCTGTCAGCTGTGCCAGAACTCCCTGGTTTTGAGGCATCCCAAGACAGGTGAGCACAGGAGGCATGGCATCTCCATGCTCATGTAGCACCAGGGATGGGACACAGGGCTCTGTGTGCAGTGGTACCATCAGGCTGCAGTTACTTTTTGCATGAGCAAACAAACTATGCCACGAGTCTGGTGGCTGTAACCACACAGCAGAGCATGAGACCATGCTTTTGGTTCTAGCCAGGATGGACAGACACAGATGACAGTGACAGCTGCTTGGGAACAAGCAAGATTTTCAAAGGGAGTGGCCACAACAGTCCCAGCATCCTCAAGGTGAAGTCACTCTGCTGCTGATAGCCTGAAAAATATAGCCATCACCAAAAGGAAGCCAATTGCCTTTCAACTGACCTAAAATAAAGCTAAATTAAATAATTACAGAGCTGCTTTCCAAATTCAAATCAGATTAGATCTGAAGTAAAACAGTGGTGGAAAGAAAAGCCTATTTCTGATTTCATTGTCAGGCAAAATGTACCCATCTGGCATTTGCACAAGCAGACAAGCAGCAAGCTGGATCTGCCTGCCAGGCTTTAGTGTCTTTTGATAGAAAAGGGAAAAGAGTTCATGGTTAGCCTAGGTTTGCTACTCACACCACCAGTTCCTGTTGAGATCAGAAGCAATTAACATGTCAGGTACGCAGGGTACCTGAGAAGGGTGAAAATGGCTCAGGATGGCCCCTCTCTCTGAACATCTTCCCAGCCAACTACCTGCAGACAATTCTTCCCTCCCTTAGTTAAAGTAACAAAAACATTAGATCTTGCAGCTCTGCAATAGCAGATACATGAGCTGATGAAGGAACACCCACAAGTGACGGCAGCTGTGCAAGACATGCAGGTGTTTCTAAGAAACGGCACAGAAGTGCTCTGCTGTTTCACCTTCCCATCCCAACCGAGATTTTGAGGCAGTGAGAGGAAGCCCTTTCAAAGCCCCACAGCTCCTGTGGCCCAGCCACCACGGGGTCTGAGAGGACCACAGTGAAGGGACCACTATGGACACGTACCTTCTGCGGCCAAGGCAGGCTTGTCCTGTGAATCCTATGCTGAGGTGGTACAGAAACAGCCATCTTCTCCATCACCCACCCCAGAGACCTTCCCCTCAGACTCCCCTCTGACCCTGAACTTTCCATCTGAACAGACATACCCATTGAGGTCACTGCCACAAACCCAGCCTCACCCCACAGCCTGCCTGAAGCTGCCCCACGGCTGCCAGAGGACAGCACGTCTCCAGGGAGGTTTCCCTGCCCATTCAAGCAGGTCCTAAGCTAATAGAGAAGGCAGGAACTGGGAGCAGAGAGAGCCCACAAAGCCAAACAGGGCAGGTGTTGCACAGCCCCAAGCCTGCTTCTCTTCTGAGAGAGAACACTTCCTGCCTAATACAGCTTTATCAGATCTCCCCATGCTCAAAAAAAAGAAGAAAACAGGCAGGTGTCCACTTGGACACATGGTAACATCAAGAGAAAGCACTTGAGTAAATATGCCCTGAAGGATGCCCACGTAGGAAAGTCCTCCCCAGGTGCCAAGCTGCAACCAGCCAGCTCTGCTTCTCCTGCACCACCTCAGCCCGTCTCTTACCTTGTGCTGGTGGCTCTGCATGTGCATCTGGAGGTGCCGTATGTCCCTCTCCCAGCTGGCCGCTGTCCCCTCCGTGGCCTCAGCCGTCAGCGTGTACACGTCGAGCCCGCGGTGGTGCTTCACGCTGTAGTGCCCCGAGTGCACGGTGTGAGACAAGGTGCTCCAGGAGTCTGGCTCCTTGGCCTCGTCCCTGCCATGAAACAAGAGCAGGTTAATGAGCAGGCAGGGAGGGGGTGCTGCGTGGCAGGACACGCTCGCTCTTCTTCACTCTGGACAGTCATCTAATCATCGGCCCGAGCGAAGCACAGCCCCGGCTCCAGGGCCAGACAGACAAATACACACTCAGCCTTGAAAATTAATGTGATTTAAGAGTTAATGCCAGCCACGAGCTTAATTTCACAAGGTCCTTCTCAGGTAGAGAGGCCTGAGGTTTTTATCCTGGACTATGACAGACTAGTTGCAAAGGACACATCAGCTACTTTTTAAACTGGATTTATCACAGGTGAGGATTAACAAAGCAGCTGTCAGAGAACAACAGACACCTGGAAGACAGAACTGCAAAGGGACAAGTTGGAGGGAACGAGGACTGATACGGATTGATACAGATGCTACAATTTCTACACCAAAACCAGCACATAGCTCACAAACACCCAACAGCCATCAAATCATAGCAATTTTTTCACTCCTGAAATGAATTTAACTTGCTCTGTGAAACTGTCTCTGTGCAAGATGTTCTCAGTATTGTGAGACAGCTGTTCTTCTGCAGCACTATCATGGGTTATCTTTGTACCAATCAAAAGGAAAGAAAGGAAAAAAAAGATGCTATAGATCAGAATGAAAATTTAACTTGGTAGGTAAATATATTCAATAGATATTTCTATTCAGTCATCTCTTTATGAATGTCAAGCCTTGACTTTGCACAAGCTTGCAACTCAAAGCAGTAATTCCTCATGTCTCACTGAGCTGCACAGTGGCTACACCATCCCTTTAAGGGTGTGAGGAAACTGAGTGTTCATCTAAAGCTTCAGGTTCACAGATTTCATTTTCAATCACAGCTGTTTCAAGAAACCCAAAATCTGTTTCAATCATCCCAGACAGAGTGTTCAGCACCCCACCAATCCATGAGGAGAGATGTGGAGCCAAACAAGGATGTGACAGGAACAGATGATGCTGACCTGGTCAAGGGTGTGAGAAATGGCAATTTCTCTGTCTTCCTTTTACTGATGCTCAGCCCCATCTGAGAGTTGGGCTGGAAATTGGACTAGATGATCTTTAGAGATCCATTCTAATCCAAATTATTCCATGATTCTATGATGTCCCTTCCCCACTGCAGAGCCCAGCCATCCACAGATCTCTCTTTGCAGCACAGCTACAGATTTCCCTGGAAGTGGCAGAGCTGTGTTTTTTGTTGTTGTGTTTTGGTTTTGTTTGTTGTTTTTTTTTTCCCCCAGTTTTTTTTTTCCAAATAATTTGAAGTTCCAGAAAGTAAATATACAGCAAATGTATGCCATCAACGAGGTAAAATTACATATAGATTTCAGAACCTCTGCTGACAGGTTTCTTACTTTGAAAGTTGCAAATCTTTGTTATGGGCAAGTGCCCACCAGCAAACCCCAGCACTACCTCTCTGGGATGCCACGCAATTCAGAAAGCGAAGTCATAATGAGCA
The DNA here is from genome assembly GCA_013399695.1 of Formicarius rufipectus. Taxonomy (NCBI): domain Eukaryota; kingdom Metazoa; phylum Chordata; class Aves; order Passeriformes; family Formicariidae; genus Formicarius; species Formicarius rufipectus. The sequence goes on from VXAU01002736.1 coordinate 1,881,035, forward strand.
AATGACACGATGATCAACAACAGGAATGGGCGGAGCAGGGTGGGGAAACAGTGAGACATCACATGGCAGCAAACTGTGCAGGCAATGGAGGTGGCAGTGACTGTCCCTGCTCTGCTTTAGTACAAACATCTACTCCCTTCTGTGACTCACTCTGGGTTAAATCTGAAAGGAAATTCAGAAAAAGCAAACCTACAACTTCCACCGTTCAACTCAACTGCCTTCAGCTTGATTTAAGCAGAATCAATATTTCCATAGAGAATGAAGCAGTTTCTTTCTGGTGGTGATTAATATAAATCCACAGAGACACTGAAGTCAACTGAGCCATTACAAGTGACTAAAGAAATGACCTTCTTTTATCAAGGAAACACAGACATTTCTGTGTGCAGTATTTTTCTTTTCAGAAGTCATGTATGAGAAACGACTGCACTCAGGGCCACTCAGAATACAAGGAGGCAGTGAGCACAAAACCCACAGTGACCCACTCATGGGGACAAACAGCAGTCAGATAAAAGAACTGAGCACAATAAATCTGCTCTACTTTCTCATCAGCTTCAAGGACACTTAGAGGCATCTCCAAATCAGCACCCACAAAGCAGCCTGCATGACTTGCTGAGCCTTAAAGGACCCTCAGCGACTTCAAAAGCCTCTAAATCTGGAGCAAGATGACAAGCAGGGTCCCCTGCAACACCATAAGTGTGCCCACCCTCCAGCAATCCATCACCTTCACACGGCCCAGAGAGATGAAATAACCACTTCAGACCACAGAGACAGCAGTTTCTTTTCATGCTTAAGCTGCCATTCTGTGTCACACCTCATGAAAAGCTTTAAACCTTTTGAGAAACAAACATCTTTCTCACATCCAGCCAAGTACAAACCCCAAGCCCTCATTTTTAGTAGCAGTCACCTACATTACACAAAATCAAGCAGTAAGGAAATGAATGGTTCAATCTATTGACTCCTTCAAACCATCCCTTTCATACACTGCTCCCTCCCAGAGCTGTGGTGCGCAGCAGAGAGGACAAATCAGGATTTACAAGCGTTAACTCATTTTCACACTGCTGTTCCTGTTGCTCAGGGAATCACTCCCAAGGCCACATAGTTCTTATGAAGACATTCCTGCTCGTTTGTAGACTGAGCCTCACCATTGGTGCCTTTCCTGCATGTCTCACTGCAAACCCTGGGTTTTATTGAGAGATGATAAAAACACACTTTCTTCCAGGAAGAAAAGCTTTGCAGTTATGTATTTTGTACTTCCTGGCTGTGAAAGATGCTTATTTTGTCCAGATTTGGAATTTCTATACTGTTGCATAGAAGTGCATACCCAAGCTGGTCTGCTAGGAGATAAAAACAGACAGGCAAATATTTACTGAAGCTTTATTAACAAAAATATGTATACAAACTCTAGCCTTTAAGAAGTTTGAAAATCTGCTTCCGTTCAGCACAAAATCCAGTTTGCTGCCAGCAACAAAGGAAATCTATCTTCTTATGAGATTTAACCATCCTGGGTCAAATCTTTCTCATTCTCCCTTTTCAACAGCTTCCTCTCAAAATATATAACAGATACCAGTGAACTGAAAATTTCACATGAATCATCTCCAAGCCCATCTTTTGCAGAAGAAAGTACTTTGGTTGAAAAAGCAAGGACTGAGAGGTAAGGCTGATAGTGTTCACTAGCTGTACCTTCTGCACACTCAGGCCACCCACTCTGAAAAAGCCTGGAAGAAGTCCTCCAGCTCCGGCCTTTGCTGCTTTCCTGCAGACCTCTGCCCTAGAGATGTAAACCAGAAAGGAAACTGCTGTGTGCAAGGAAGGACAGACTTCCCAGCCTGCCCTTCATCAGCAGAAAGGTGGTTCAAAGGATGCCAACCCCAAAGAGACAGAGAGAAGCAGCAAACAAAGCTCCAAAATACTCTCAGGCCATGCCCTACTCCATCTGGAAGTTGATTAGATTGCTGAAACCACAGGATCACCTCCTGGCCCATCTGGCACGTAAGGTAAGATGATAGATTATAGAATGACAGAATGGTTTGGTTTGGAAGGGACCTTAGAGATTGTCCAGCTCCAACACAGGCAGGGACACTTTTCACTAGACCAGATTGCTCCAAGCCCCGTCCAAGCTGGCTTTGAACACTGCCACGAATGGGGACATAAGTAGGTAATGTTTTTTAATTAAACCTCTCAGCATTGCCAAGAAGACTCATCTCTTTCCAAGGAGGAGCCACACTGGACTCATGTGCTGAATCTCTCTGTGGGGCAGAGGGAAGCCCCCACCAGCACAGCGTGGCTTGTGTCTTCCTGCAGATACAGTGAGAGACTTCTCAGACAAGGGAAGATAAGGGAGAAAGGAGAACAAAAGAATTGAGTAAAAGCTCTGGCTGCCTTCAAAAGCTGCAGAAACTGAGCTCAGTAACCAGGGTTTGAAACTTGGTGCCGCCCACGCTCGCAGCAGGTGTGTCTGCTGGTACCAGGACACCGGGTTTGAGCCGGAGGGCAAAGGAAGAGGAGGGTGGGAGAGCTCAGATGAACAAAAAAGCCTCACTGAGTTAAGAAGAACTTTGTATTAGGAAGATTTATCCTACAGTTTTCCAAAGGGGCAGGGAATGCAGTCTGGGAACTCAAGGTGTTATTTCCTGGGGATATCCCCTCCAGATATCTGAGCTGAAACAAAACAAACTCAGTAGCACTGCCAGCTCTTAGGATCTTACTCCAAGCCTGACTACAGGGTTTACTTTGAGAGCACCAGCTTCTAGATTCATGTGACAAAGATAATAATAATAACAAAAAGAACAACAACAACAACAATAATAATAATATATTAAACAAAGCCCCTAACATTATGGCAGAAGTGAAAAGCTAGGAAAGGCCAGAATTTAGATGCTCTTTTCTGTAAAGTAAATAAAAATGTAACTAAATTGAATTTCAATCTTGCATTCTTTTTAATACTCATACTATTATATCAGAGTGAAAATATCAGATCAGACAGACAGTGATCTGGCATAAACAAGGAATGTTGCCTAGAGGGATAGGAAGCTGGGTTGGTGGTGATTGCACAGTATGTCCATAGCACAGGTAATTTAAATCAAGCCAAAAATTCCCCCAGGGAAAACCAGCACCCAGACTTAATGCAGTCACCAGCATTTAAACCAAGACATCTTAGAAATCTGACAAAACAGAACTTCAATGCTATTTGCAGAAGTGTTGGGGTAATAGAGGATTTATATACATATGATAACTTTGCACTCACAGTCATTAGCAATATGAAAATACCTGCATGCAGGTGCACACTGACTTTCTTGCTCCTCTTTGTTTCTGTAACCATCAATGTGCATTGTACATGAGACTCAGAAAACACATGTGACCAGTATGTGCTCATATAGGTTAAAACAAATCAACCATTTGTAAATTTGAAAGAGATTTAACTAACACAGAATCCATACTTCAGGTGTTTCCAAGTTTCAAATGCTCCACGAATGCAGAAAAAAAAATGTTTCCTATACAACAAAATTCTACATATTGCTTGCTAATTTGAATAGTCTTGATACTGAAGGAAAGAGTTAAGGTTCATCTGATGTAGAAATAATGACTAATTCCTCACAGTGCTTCACACAGACTGCAGTGGGTTTCAACACCAAACTGAATTCAGGATTGTATAACCTATCCTTCCATACCAGATTAAACATTTAATAGCTGGATCCAAAATATTTAATGCTAACTTTTCAGTCCATTTGTTGTTCAACACACTATACAGTAGCAAAAGCATGGAGAGAAAAGCTGGCCTGGTCTCTCAACAGTTGTTTGTGCACAAGCATGCTCCTAAGGGAGCATCTCCAGTATTTCCTACCACGAAGGGTCTGTGCTCCCAAACCCATGCATTTTTCAAAGTCCAATGTTAATTATACATTAAAAAAAATATAAAAACACAGCTACCAGCTGTTATCAACAATATTTGCCAAGAAGGACAATATACATTCCATAAGAGTAACTGTTATTAACTGTACTTCTCCATTTGTTTTATATTCAGAGGCTTCTGTAACAAGAAGGGTAACCTGCTCAGGATGTGGAGCTGTAGGTCCAACACAGACCTCCATGTCAGCTTGGAGTCTCATCAGTACACAAAAGACATTTAAGGTGAATCTATGGAACCCTCTCAATAGTGAAAACAGATGCCATTGGCTGCATTTTAAATACAAAAGTGCAGTCATGGAGACTACTCCAGCAAGCAGTGTTTTCCTTCCAGCTAAAAGCAGTATCACAGAACAGGACAAGCGATGTGGAAGGAAGACTTGTCTCTGCAGAACATCTCCACATGCTGCAAGCGAGATCACAGGAGTCACATCTGCACCACAACCCACAGATGAAGCTGCTTTGTCTACCTCTGACACAGCAGTTCACAAAGTCTTCTTCTACATTCATCTGTTCAAACTGCAGTCCCCACCATGAATGTCTCTACTTTAGGCAAATCTGCTCCACTGACTAAATATGAGCATCCTAACTGGGTATCCAACACAGCTAACCCATACCCGAGGCCAAAACCACAGCACTTCTGGGAAGCCATTTATCCCCATTTTCTAAATTTATCCTGAAACAGAGCTGTCTATCATAATCACTTACCAAACACACAAGGCTGTCCAGCACTTATGGCCCCTATATTTGTTGGGATCACTTCCAGATCAGGCTTGCTGGCGGAGGGAAATAATTTTCTTTTCATATCTTACCAAATCTTCTCAAATCTCCTCTAAATCTCTTCTTTCTCATCCTCACAGGCCTGTTTCCATGATCATCTCCCAGGACTACAATTTCTGAGCAGGAAATCAGAGACAGTAAAAATCTGTTTCTACCACATGGACAAAGCCTTCTCTCTCTTTCCTATTCAGAGGTGGATACATGAAAAACAAAGGGGAGAAGGGAGCCAACAAATGAAAATACAAGTCTTCACAGGGATGTGGGACACATTAGGAAGCCAGTAAAAGTTGGAGCGCAGTGTGGGTGAGTAGGTGGAAAGAGAGAAACACAAACTCTTCCTGCTCCACCATGTTCACACTTGGTTGCCCTGTCCCCCCACTTCTGGTCGGTTGCCCTGCTGTGGCCAGAAGAAACCCACAGCAACTCAGCATCTTTCTAATCACGATGTCCAACCACTTAAATGCTGGTGCTTTAACTGAAAATCCCCAAGTTCAGCAATGCATAGCCACAAAACTAGACCCTTAGATCACTAATCATCCCACGCTTTTGTAGCTAAACATGGCCTTAACTCACACATCTGAGTCCTTTCATTGCCCTTCTAACACCTTTGAATTGCCCTTTAAAAGTTAATCTTGTGCCAGCACTTAGAGACAAAGTCAACTGTTCTGCCACACCAAAGCAAGCCATATTCTAAAACCAGCACCCCAAACAGCAATCAAAAGGATTTGTTGCTTAGTTTGGGGAGGAAGAACAGATGAAGAAACATCAACATTAATTCAATAAACCTTTCAGACCCTGATCCTGCTTAGCCTGAAATAAAAATTAAAAATATGTATAGCATCATCTGCCTGTGTGGTGGCAACCTTCTGACCACCTGCACTCCCCAGCTGTGTTCTGCTCCTGCTGCAGATAAATACTGAAGAATGATCAAGAGGAGAGTCAGATCCTTGCATACTTAGTTCCCAGCTCACAGTAAAAGCAAGGGTTCACACAGGAAAGGAGGATTCAGCCTAGACATTCTCAGGGGTACAAGCACCCACTTCCCATACAGCTGCCACCACCTGGCACTGAAGCCACAGCAGTCAGCAATGTTTCCAGACCCAGGAAACCAGTGACTTTGGCCTATGCAAAGACTGAATTTAATGGAAAAACCCAACACCAAAATTCAGTGAAAAAAGTCCATCTTCAAATACCATCCCAATCTGGCAGGGCACAGTAAGAACTGCTTGATTTTAAGATCACACTTAAACACTCTGATGAACATGAACTGGATATTTCTGAAATTAAACACTTGCTTAAATGATCTAAATTGGAGTGCAAAAAACCCCCGACATACAAGGCAAATTCTCTTGTAACTCTGGCTTAGAAAAGCAGAAAAGTGTATTCAGCTATAAAAGCTTCTGAAACTGAAAAAAACTTCCTTATTTGAGAGGCACCACAGAGATTACAGCCCAGACTTCACCAATTACTTATGTAAAATCAGAACAATAGCAAGTGATAATCATAGATTGCAAAACATTCACAAACCCCTTCTACTACCATTGAGTTATTCCTCATGTGTGCTAATTAAATCAGTTCAGTTTTGGAAATACAGACTTGTACTGACTTACAGCTTCACAGACTGAGCCACTTGGTTCTTACCAGAAGATCTGAAGGAAGAGCAAACCCAGAGCTCTGCAGAAGTGCTTTAAAGCAACAAGCAGAGAAACCAGCAAAAGTAAAATTAACATTACAGTAAAAGACTCCGAGACTCTTACAACTGAAATTTTCTTTGCAGGCATTAAAAAAATGCAAGAGTGTTTTTCTTTTTTTTAAACGGGCTTTACTTTTCTCTCACTTCCCTTTTTCAGGGGACATAAATCACTCTCAGCTGCGAAGGAACTGCAAGCATTTGGCTTCACTGGGAGGGGGGGAAAAACATGTTACCAGACAGCAATGAAATCAAAAAGAAAATCAGCGTTTGTAGGTTTCACAGGGCAGCCCTTCCAGCTGCCCTGCAATTCCAGGGTCTTGCAGTGCCTTGGAGCCATTTTCCTGCTGCTGAGCCGAGCCTGGCAGAACATGGCAGGGAATTGTGTTACTGCTCCGGCCACGCTGGGAAACATCAGCTCTGCACACTGCAGCTGTCCTGCTGCAGGGCCGAGTTACTCACAGGGTACTCACAGAGTACCCACAGAGTACCCCCTGCCTGCTCAGGGACTGTGCTGTCTCTCTGGAGAACTGGCCCTTGCCCAGCGCTGCCAACTCGAACACCGGCCATCGGACAGGGACCCTTCGCTTTGGAGCTCGCTCCGAGCGCTTGGAAATCCTTGAAGCTCAGAGAGGGCTGTGCAAACTGCCTGGTTCCCAAAGCTTTGTCATGCAAGTGAGCAAAATGTATTTAAATCAGGCTTAGAAATTGTCTTTCAATTGGTATTTAAAAAATAGACATTGTCAAACTGTTAGCAAGCAAAGAGGAATGCTCCCAGAAAAAAATCCTTATGTATATACCCTTATCTTTTATATACAACTAATGAATCTTTATATATTATTTACCCTATAAAACTCCTGCCCTTCTGCACTATCCTATTCCCTTTGCACTGCAGGACAATGTTTGCTGTGCAGTTTTCCTTTCAAAAACAAAAGAAGCACTTTCAGGAATGATACACAACTGATGAATGTTTACTGGTGGGGAATATTTACTTGTATGAATTCTTATTCCTGGATGCTGCTATGGGCACCCTGCTTTCCATCACTGGTGACCTACACGGTCTCCATCACAGCTTCTTGGTTTGGTCTTGAAAGAACCAGCTCATGCACCTTCCCTGTCTGAGGATCAAGAGCCAGAGCACAAGTTCAAGACTAAAGAAAGGAATACTTCAAGGGTTACAAAATTAAAAGTTTAAATAGGAAGTATCTTTATTTTTTTTTTACATGAAGAACTGCAACAGCAGAAAAAAGAAAGTTCATCGGACAAACAGAAATTCAAAATGTCACCAGTGTAACTTGTTTTTGAGAAAAATATTTACACTGCAGCTGAATCAAGCTACTTTGCAGCCGAACCACAGCAAAACTGCAACACGGGAGAAGGTTTTGTGTCTGCTCTTTAACGGTTGTATCCTAATTATGGCAAAATTTCACCCCTTCCCAATGCTGGCTGGGAGAATCGTTGTAAAATGCAAGGCCCTGCGAATTAGGCAAGCAAGGGAACAATAAATGCCCCCCCAAGGATAACGCATCACAAAACACGCTGCATTCATTTATTTGGCAAAGTGCAGTTTAATTACTTGTTAAAATAATGACTCCTTTGTAGGGGCCCTCACTACCATGCGTTGCTGCTCTGTGTTTTGCTGAGTGGGACGTGCTGTGTGCCAAATCTGCGTGCATGGATTACAGAGAGTGCGCACAAGCAGAGGGCAGAAAGGAGGTTCGACAGTGTCCTTTGTGTTTTGACAGCACATAAATGACACTCACTCTCCTCACGGAATTTGTCTGCTTTTCTGTATTTTGAAACTCTGTATTTCTCCTCTCAACAGGGATTTTCAAGCCTCAATCCCATCTCACTGCAGAAAACACTTGGCACAGTAAAAATCTCTGCTGGGGAATCAGGATGTGCCCATTTTGCAGCTGTCACCCTCCCGTGGGGAAAGGCCATGGCAGTCCCAGTGTCACACAGTGCTCCAGTCAGCCCCAAGGCCATAGCACAGTGCTCCACCATCATCCCACCCACTGAGAAAGGGAACTATGATTTCCGGCATCCACAGATTTCTGTTGTAGGGCCTCATGGAAATGGGAGGGCTTTCACTGTCATGGGACTTGTGGCATGGCTGTCAGATCTTTATACATTATACTTTCACCCAGCAGTCCAAGAGGAAAACAAACACTAATGAACAGTTTGAGGATATACTAATGGGACTTGGGATCTTGACGGTAACAGTACTGAAGTTGCTTGTGTCTTATTTTCAAAGATGAACTGTAAAGAGAAATCCCATGGACTGCATCAGCAATATCCAATAAAGGCAATGGCATAGGGCCACAGAATCCCAGAACTATTCTTTTTTTCATTCTACTGAGTGAAAACTGCCATTCCAGTACTGGAGCCAGTTGTGAAATACTCCACCAAGCACAAATAGCTGTTGTAATAAGGTTTTTTTACTTCCCATTTCTACTGCAATTGCCAGCTCTACTCACATTCAGGTTGCAATATTTGCCATGAGCATTATAATCAAGTTTGGGTCAACTTAAGCTTATTGACAGTATGTAAAGCCTGATAACACGGTTCAGTCTCACCTTGGAGAACTCTGCTGCAGTTACACGATGAATTTGCACATTCCATTCTTACAAGATGGCCTGTGAGAGAGTTATGTTTTCACAGTGGGACAGTTGAACTCGATGGAGAAAAAAGCAAGACTGTAATCTTCTCTTACTAATGCCAGCAAGGGTGGCAGAAGAAAAGGTTAGAGTATAGGTCCCATCCCACTCTGCACCTTCTTTTTCACCCTCATTTTCCATATGATTGGCTGAATTTAAAGGTGAAATTTAAATGCACTCACTCCAGCAACACTGATTATACTTTCTGCCCTCTAACATTCCACTCAACAACTACACAAAGCAGAGCAATTTACAATTTGTAATGGAGAAATGTTGCATGATAATGTGTACAACACAGCAGGCTCCTAAACACAATGTTGGGTCACTCAACATAAACCCCAAATATCTGAAAATTCAATTCAAGAAAACAAAGTTAATAACAAAGCTTAAGAGAACCAGCCATCAAAATAACACACATGGAGGCTAAATCTTTTCTTCTATACAAATACCCCCCTTGAGACTTATTTAAGCTCTTTGTCTTTATTAGCCTCAGCTATTAAAGCTAGATCTCCAAACATTTGCTATTCCAAACTAACTTGCAATCTTCCAAAGGATTCCTTGCAAAAAAGTGCAAGAAATGCTCACACCACTAGTTACTTGCTGTGTATTGTAAGACCTGTCTGCTTCTCAGGACCACTCATAAAAGAACTGTTCTGTTAAATATTCTGTTTTCTGTTAAATATTTGCATTCATTATTACCTATTTTTTTATCTATACTGGTAAGATACCTATTCTCTGCAAGATGCTGCCTTGTTTCGATACAATGATTTCGTTTAACTAAAAAACTCCAAATCTAAAAAGTTAGAGCACAACAGTTGACCACCACACAACACCTGCTATCCCCCCCTCTTCTGGGCAGCTGTGCTTGCTCAAAGAAAAGCCTTTTCATTTGTGTTTGCATAAGGTTTGTCTTAATTAGTCAATATTACAATGACTCACTTTGGCTTTTATGAGACAGCTGGAAGCAGAATACTGTGCAACACAAAAGGAGAACATAACAATATTATTGCATTTCCCCTAACCCCTGAGGACCTGCCCCCATTGCTGCTAGCAAGAGAGGTAAAAGCAAAACTCTACAAAAATTGCCTTTCAGGGTGGAGTACAGCACTTAGACACTACCCAGGGATAATGTATAACAAAGCCAAGCACGGTAGAGAATGGAAAACCAGCAGAGAAACCACCAAATGATCCTTACTCTGTCAAGAGTTGGTGCAGCTTCTGGTAGCCCCTCTCCAAGGCCAAGCTCACAGGCGTTGCCCCTTCGTTGTTGTGGATGCTCAGAGCTCCTCTTCCACCCGGCTGCTGGAGCAGAAACCACGTCAGCCGCAGCAGACCCAGCCTCACCGCAAAATGCATCAGCGTTTCCCGAGGGATGTTCTCTGGGAAGGGGAAAAGAACAAGAAATCAGTGGGAATTTGTGGCCTGTGGGTTAGGGGAATGTTATATCCCCACCTCCCAGCCCCACCACACACAGCAGCTGGCGCGGAGCCGGCAGCCCAAAAGCCAAGGAACCTGCAGCACCTGGAAAAACACCTTGGCTGCCAACATCCAGGAGACACCAGTATTTTAAAGCAAGGGACAGGCTACAGGGGGACTGGAAGTGCTCAGAACCCCTCCTGGTGAGACTGACCACAGAAGTCAATGTGACAACCCCACCATTTCCTGAACAGCCTCAGCCCATCACCAAGTTGCAGCACTTCCAAGTGGTCACGTAGGTTTTCCTACACATCCAAGTCTTCTCCTCACTCCCAGGACCAGATTTTAGGGACAGACACTTTTGTTTTCTAATAGGATGCTGATTTGTCCCAAGGCATGAAAAAAAAAATTACGTTTGAAGCACAAATTCAAAGCAGTTATAAAAGAGAACAGTTTAAAAACTCATATAGACAAAGAAAAAAAATTAAAAGTAGGGATTTTCTTTCCTAGTGTGATTATGTCTCAAACCAACTCTTCTCAGCTTTATACAGTAGCTCTGTCGCTCTGAGTAGAAGCATTTATAAACTCCCAATCTCCACTCCTGCTTTTTGTGTGTAATAACCATGACCTTCTAATTTGGTAAGAGTCACTCTTGAGCCTGAGCTTTCATCTCCAAAAAATATCCCCCCACTCCAAAAGCTGCAGCCCTAGAACAATGCTCTGAAAAGCCATAACCAGAAATGAGCTCCAGATGCACTGCTGAAACCCAGCATTTGCAGATCAAAGCCTGTTATTTCTGTATGAAGGGCAAAAGCATTTGGGTTAAAAAAACTGTGAGAAATAAAAATTTGTTCTTTTAATTAACAAAGGATTTCATTATTGACTGACAGCAACAACAAAAAAGCACCAACTGGGTCTCAGAAAGCCATGCCAATGAACACGTTTGGTATAAACCCTTTAATATCACAGAAATGATTTATTGGGTTATTAATTTGGATGCCAGCCAAACCTCTATATCAAGTTTTAAAATGCATGTATAAAATGGCTTTAGGATTTGCTTTTGTATTTTTTCCTTAAGAACTGTTCCCCAAGAGAAATCACTTCTTCAAAGTGCTGTTGTTTTTCCTGCTTACTTACTTTCTTTAGGGACATCATTAAGACCTCTGAAAAACAAACCAAACCAAAAAGGGGCAGTTCTCCCCTGTTTAGCACACAATTTCCCCCAACTTTTTGGATCAATTCCTGAAGAACTAATCTGTATGCAAGAACCAAAGGCTTTCTGGCACAGTTTCTCTTCCAAATGACTCCAAATTAGGTCTCTGGGCTACAAACCAATCCTCCCCCCTTAACCTCCCCTCGATTACGGTAAAGCAAACCCATGCTGCCCTGAATACTTGAGTGTGTCTGAATGGAGGTTCCAGCTGATGGGAGAAATAGAGAATAGCTGAGCTATCTCAGAGACAAATTCTCAGCCTTTGGGTAAGCAATGAGAAGGATTTGGGTATTAAATGTTACTGAGTGTAATGATTTATAAATAACACAACAAGAAAGTTAATCAATAGTTTCAGCCTTGGATGTAAAAAAAAAAAAGAAAAATAAGATGCCATACAGACAGACATAAAGGAAAGGCTACTGATGATGCTGCAGCATGAATAGGGTGGATACAGGTAGGAATACCCAGAGGGAAAGTAAATGCCTGAAGTTTCACTTAATGAACTTGTATGTGTTCAAAGCTCCCACATTACCTGTACACTGGCAAAATCAGCACAATTAACATGGCACAACTCTTCCTACAGAGATGCAGGTGGCACAAAGGCACTTCTGTTAGAGTACATGACATGCTGTTGAAATAAAGCATGTATTGCACTGGTCTGATCACACCTGTTCTAGCAGGACTTCTCCTGCTTTAGATGCTTTGTTAAAAAGGAAGATAATTTTCTCAACTAAAACAGACAGTCTTGCACCAAATCTGAGCGGCACAGAGCTACAAAGCAAAAATCCCTGGACCAAAAGGCTTTCTCCTCCTGCAGCTGAGAGCCTTACAGATAGATAAAAGCATCTTCTACTCACCAACTCATGATTCATCACTGAACACAGACCAACTGCAAATTCTGCAGCATGTAGACAAACACTCGTCCTGCCCCTGAGCCAAATGGGTGCCCCTCTCTGTCTCATCTGCCTATAGATGAAATGCCCCCTCCCAGTTGTCCCGGTCTTTTTGTATGACTGCACCACCTGAAAAAGTTTTCCTTATTCTTTTTAAACAACCTTCTTTATCACCAAATTAGTGGGCACAGTAGTTCCAGAGTCTGCATGGAGGTGTCTGCAAATGCAACTGAACTGGCCCTGCCCCAGTGCCTCTGAGCAACGACGACGTGCTCAGAAGATCTGCACTAGGAGACATGGCGTGTTGCCATCGGAGCATATTAAACATACAAGCTCCCCATCCAGGCCCGCTTGCAAGACTCTGCCTAACACATAAACTGGCATGAGGCCACCCTAACAGATGGGCACAGATGATGGCAGCAAAGAGACAAAGTACTGTACATCCAGCAACTGCAGGGGCCCCAGGCAATGGCTTTAGAAGGTTCTGGAGTGTGCAAAACTTGTATGGCTACAGTTAAAAGGGCGTGTGCCATCTGTGGGCTGGATCAGCTACTAATATATAATGAAAAATGCACCTCTCGGTGTAGGGTGTTGCTCAAAACTAGACAAGGGCTGGTCTGCATTAAGCACAGGCAGTTTGCTGGATGGAGAGGGGCAGAAGAAGGACAGATGCTTTCAGACTTCCTACCTTTGAAGCGATGAAGCCTGTATCACAAAATGTTGAAAATTCAGTCAATGATTTTAAGACCTTGTCACAGTGCAAAATGCATGTCCCAGGCATGGTAGAATATCAACAGCTTTAACATGCAATAACCAGAGCTCCTTCTCCTACTCTGTACCAAGCATGAGCTCCTCATCTTAAAATGCTTGTCATTTGAATGTCAACAAAAAGGTTCTTGTAATTAGGAAATTTTGGAAATACAAGACACATGATACTGAAAAGCCCAAGGCTGTTTTGTTCCCTTCTCGTTTCCTAGTAATAGGCAAGAGTTGAAACATATGATTATTGTCCCATAATGGCAGGGCACTCTAATCCAGCTGGCAAAACACAAGACTTTAGCTATATTATTTTTGTGTAATTCTCTTCTGCTGTGATACACGAGCAGACAGTTTATGTGCATAACTGAGGACAAACTTTCCATAGAAGACTGTAAAATGTACTGTGTTAATAGTAAAGGATTAAGGTTTAAGGTGTTCCTAGCTCAAAACAAGTAAGCACTGAAGCAACAAAAGGTTTGGGTATGACACACAAGGACACTAAGTAGAAACTTTCGTTTTAATCCTGATTGAATAACAGAAGAAAAATTACTGGTCCTTTTTTAAAATCAGTTACATAGAGAGTAACCCATACCTAACTGCTCAGTTTATCCTCCATGCCCTGAGACCTCTCACCACAGAACAGTCACCCAGGAATGGGCAGCACTGCTTGGTAGTATTCCTGTGCTGTTGACCTTCGCTTGCTTCTCACCCAAAATCACATACAGTTGGCAATTTTAAAACCTACCATCAAATCTGACCTCAAAATCTTCCTTTCTGCTGAAAATGTTCTCACTGCTCAGATCAATCCCTGAGAAACTAGGGTAAGAAAACCCCAGAAACAAGTCACCTAACACCAAGGTCCTACAGGAAGGCTCCAGCAGACGACTGCACTGAAGAAAGGTCAAGGCAAAGATGGTGTGTTTGAAGTTTTTGAGTTCAGTTAATAAAAGATGTGTGGGTAATTCTTAATCTGATAAACAAGAGATTTTTCAAAGCACACCAGAAGATCGTCGTGTCCCCATTCCAACTAATATCAAAGGGAACAGAAACATTCCCATGCCAACAATTTCTCAGCCACAGACTAAGCGGTACATCTCAGTCCTGAGCAGCACATTTCAGATGCTGTCTGAACAAGAATTACTCTCTGCTTCCCATTTTCCACTGCAGAGGGCACTAAATTTAGGTATGGAAAAGATTTTTTTACATCTTATCAAAGACTAAAGCTGAACAAACCACTTTGAGCTGTCTGCACCGAACAGATCATGCTGATTTATGCCATACAGTCCTTCACCAGAGAACAAAGAAGGTGAGCAGCAGACTGGAAAGGAGTATATGAAACTCAACAAAAAGAATACCTGTAACTACTACACTATGGTTCAATGAGAAACTATAAAAAGAGTACATCAGATTTAAGCCCTATATTTGAAACACATCCTCCCATGGGAAAAAACCCTAGTTCCTAATAATCAAATTCTGAAAGTTTTTAAAAGGTCTTTTAGGCTTTTTGATTCTTTAATATAAGACACTCTTTTTGGTTAGTTTCTCTCTTCAGACAGTCTTCCTTTCTGAAAAAAAAAAAAAAAAAATAAAAAAAATTATCTCCTCATGGTGACACTCATGTTGCCTCGCACACTGAAATCCTACTGATTTTGTACATGATGTTATTAAACCCATAATCCATTCAGACTATTTCAAACCAGGGCACTGCACTTCCTTCCCGACCCACCTCCTACCTGGCGAGCTCAGGGAGTTTCATTTCCCAGGCAGTACTTACTGCACCAGGGTGTTTATCCCGCAGCATTTCTGGGAAGCTGTACATATTCAACACATCAGTACCTGCAATCTGCTGAGGTTCTACCTCATCAGATGGTCTCCTGCTTATCTGCCTGCAATCCTGGCTCACTGTCTCACAGCAGTCCTTACCCACCCGGGGGAATTGCTCCATATCATGGTGATCACAGCAACCCTCTGCCTGAGTTAACCAGCTCAGAAGGCTCACACAACCAAAACTGCAACCACAGGTCTGGGTTCCACTGCTCACTTTTAATAAGCAAAATGAAAAGACTGTTTCCTCAAAGGTTTTGTTAGAATACTACTTCAAGATATTTTGAAAGTGATCTGTCTACTAGTGATACAATTAAGCTCTCTAAGCTTTTCATACCTGAGCCTTAGATCCTCCCTAACTTTTTTTCTGCCTTTTTTTCCCCACTGCAACATAAACAAACCATAATCATTACTCATATCTCAAAATATTCAGTTGTGGTTTTTTAGTTAGCTTATTTTCTTTTCAGTAATTTAAAATAGAACATCACAGTCCTGTATTTACTTTGCATAAATCCTCAGAATATATATTAAATTTTGATTTCTAGACATAAAGTGTAACAATCTGTTCCATTTAAATAGCTGTCTTTAAATGCCACTGAGAACAGTAAATAACCCTCTCCTTTTGACAGCAGTAACAACTATGTTCTTTGGAAAGTTACAGTGCACTTGTAATTATTAAGACAGACATGATTATATGTCACCTGAAAGAAATGCTGTGTTTGGAATACCACAGTAAAAAGAGTAATTCTTAATTATGGATATTCTGAACTTGTGGATGCCATTTGAGTTCATACAGATAGATAAGCAAGAGCAAGGCGTGCTGTGGAGGCTGGGGGAGGAGCTGGGGAAGGGCACTGTCCTTGGGACACAGCAGTCACCAAACAGCACCCATGAGAACTGAGCTGTGCAGGGAGGGAGGAGGTCAGGACGTGCTTGCCCAAGGGGGTTCAGGCACACACTCTTCACCTGCAATGAAAACCCTATCCCTACACAGGTGTGCTCCTGCCTGGCCCCTGCAATGCAAGGACACAGTGCTGCAGCACAGGAGCAGGACACATGGCAGTGATGCCTCTGTCTTCTCCATCTCCAGCATGAGCCAGGCCTTCTTCTGCTATCCAGTTCATCTAACCAGATGTCCGAGTACCCTCTGCCTGCCTCAGCAAGAGAAGATGGAGCCCAAGGACCTCTGATGTCAAGAAACTTAGGTTCTCCCGTCCCCAGTTCTGCTGGCTGTATTTGTTTACTGACACAGCAGATTAGTTAATCAGCCTCAGGACACAGAGCTGTGTGACACTTCCAGCAGCTTCTCTGCCCTCTGGGGTGTGTGACAGCAATGAACTCTGTGCCCTCTGCTCAAAGACTGGTCAGGGTTGAGTGCAGGTGAAAGGAAGGAGAGGCCTCCACATACAGACATCCCCTCCTCAAAACTCAGCCTGGAGTTATGCTTGAGGATGGATCTGGTACCCAGCTTCTGCCTGCAGATAGGCCACTAATTCCCAACTTTTACAGAAGTTTAGACTCCTACTTCAGGCCCGTAAAAAAATCAACTTTTAAACATGCTTGACAGCAAGAGCCATCTCTGAACAGCAGTTCCCCAGCAGCTGAGGCTCCCGGCTCGCTCCTGCCTTCAGAGGTTTTGCTGAACAGCAGCGTTTTGTTTCCAGCCCACAAGAGCCCATAGAGACATGCCAGCTTAGAGGCAGCACTAAATATCTTTCAAGAAGGGATCTGACATTTTCTTTTGTTCTCATTTCTATAGTATTTTCTCCTTCTAGAAGGTTATTTGAAGTTATCTAGTGCTGACATTTAGGGAAATGTGAAACATGAATTGAAGTAGCTGTTCATAGGTAGTGATGCAGTGCAGGACAGCATGTCCCACTGCAAGGGCACTGGCCAGAATATGCCCAATTGTTCAAATGCTCCCACAGTTTCAATCTTTGGAGTGCTCTTCTCTCTCCCACACACAACACACAAGCACCAGTATAAGGATGCCACGTTTTACCACAGAGATTTTTCTAAAATTCCCCCCAATTCCCTATTTATAATTATCCCACTGCAAAAAGTAACTCTGTCTCTGAAAAGAGGCAAAAAGTTTTAGAGCACTAACATTCTTGGATGAAAGTTGCATTTATTGCCATTACATTTATTCACTAATATTCACTGTTGTCTACAAAAATCTCACCACAATCTGCCAAAACTCTCGGAGTTATAGATCTCAGCTCTACAGAGTTCCCCCTTCTCACTGTGAATGCCATGGATGCTCCACAGCTCCATTACCATGCAGAGCTCCACGCAGCCACAACTTCCAGGCATACAAGCACATGCTGAGCAAACCAATGTAAATCCTGTGGCATGATTTCCCTAAATGCTGATTTTCCAAAGAATAATCAAAATCAAAAAGAGGAACCAGATCTCAGCCTTCCTGGAAAATCAGCAACAACTCAGAGCTTCGAAGCCTTCGTTAAGACCACTTTGACCATATTTTTATCACTTAAACTAGAAATGTCTGCTTTATCACAACTTTTTTGAAATGCAGACAGAAACATCAACGACTTCCACACAGAGAAAAAAAAAAAACCCAAGAGTTATCTCCTTGTAAACATATGACATCTGCTGAATTTCTATCCAGAAACCATCAAATATGATCAAATCTTTTAACGTCTGCTAACACGAGACTTGTCTGTTCACACATTCAGGTTTACAAAAGCAGTCAGCAAGTTGCAGGAAAATAAAAGAAGAAAAATCTCCCGTGGAAAACCCTGTTGCAGTGAGCAGGACTGAGCCTGCTGCACCAGGCAAGCCACGTGCAAGTCCTGTTCATTACACCACTGCATTCTATAAAAGGTAACAGATGCCTCATAGTCACATTCCTGAAGCGAAACTATTTGCCAAAATACCGTAAAAATTTCCAGCAAGGACCTGCACACACTGGAATTAGACCACCAATCCCCTTGCATTATTTCTTAATACTCCTCTGTGACAAAATGAGAACTCCAAGAACACATGAACATGCCACAGCATCCAGAACACCTTGGCACTTCTGCCCCAGCATTCACCAGAGACTTTGGGCCAGTCTTGGAGTTTATTTATAAGCTCTCAGTAGCCCTCACTGCTGTGGTGAAAGGTCAGGCTTTCCCATCTTCCCCTTCTTATATTTCTAAAATTGTCCAGTCTTGTTTTGGGGAACTTCTGTGCTAACTCAGCAGATGTACAACTTGGGGTGTCTTATAAACCCTCAGGGAAAGGGCACCAACCTCTCCAGGAAAAATCACATTTATTTTACACATAAAATCTTTGCACCTGTGCTATAAAACCAACATACACCAAAAGCACCAAATTTGTGGCACAAGGTTATTTCCAGGAGCATCAGACTTCCTGCACACAGATTTTTTTCAGGATATAGTGTGATGATGATACACATACCATTGCTACACACACAAAAAATCCCCTTTGGGGAATGTGCCAAAATATTGACCAACTCCATCAGTGCTACTTCATAATAGAAGACTCAAAGAAAACATCCATCAGTGCCTTATGTACTTTACATTGGCTGAAGGGCAAAGCATGGGATGCAGATGCTGGGATGCAGTAGGTCCCTCCTCTGAGCACAGAGGCCACCACACCTTTTGAAAGGGGTTCCCAAGGCAGGGAACCTTCACTCCCAGACTTTTTACCTCTCTCCCAACCCGCAGTGTCACTGTGCCCTAGAGGTCCTCACCGGTCAGGGACTGGTCTGCCCCCAGCACGTTCCATTCCGCCGGCAGTTTCAGATGCCGGAACGCCAAGGCCACCTTCTCGTCCAGGAAGTCCACGTCTGCAGCAGGGGGCCGCGAGCGGTCCAGGAACCGTGTGAAATTCAGCGCCTGCTGGTTGCCAGCACAGGTGGCCAGAAACTGGGCGGCATCGTAGGCTTCATCCTGGACAAACTGGAAACTCTCCTCTGCCACAACCAGAACGGGGTGACCCTCTCTGGAGGCACAAAGCGCTACCTTCACTGTCTCACAGCAGTCGTGGCCTGCAAAAAAAAACCCAGAGAAATTGGAAAAATAAGAAAAATGGCATGTGCTGAAGAAGCACAACTGAGCAACTCCTTTGACACACATAAGCTACATTAAATTGAGTAAGACCAGGTTTTTGAGGGTTACAACTCTAAATATAGCACTATCTCGGGAATTTATGTGCATCATCAGAGATAAGTATTTCTTATAGACTTTAAAAGGAAAAGATGTGTCAAGATGCACAACTCTTCTCTGTCCCAAGAGAAACCAGGAACTACCAGCCACCCTTACCTAACCTGGCTATTTATGATCAGTGACAAGTAAACTCAAGAGTGTTAAGTAATTCCAGTGAAGATTTTGCTAACATACCCAAAGACAGATTATATGGTCAAACTTTCCTTTCCCATCTCCACAGGACTCCGGTTACTCCTCAAAAAACTAAAATCTGAGTGCTGCAAAACTACCTACTCCAAATGCTGTCAAAACACTTGGCTTACACTGAAAACTCTGAAATTGCACTGAAATTTCAGCTAAAACAAAGACCTAAATGGCTACCAGGGCTTGACCTGCCGAGGCATGCCCTGTGCTTGCTCAGGGCTGCACCTGCCCCTTGTGTTTGGGTTCACATGACAAAACTAAAACTAAGCTGCTTCTGCTAAATAAAAACATGGAAATGGCCACTCTCCATATTTACAAAACAAGAAAGCTGGAAGTTTGATAACTTTATTTAATGCAGGGCGAACAGGAGAACTGAGGTCTCGGCATAGCAGCAATTTCATTGAGTCAAAAACTCAAGAAAAAAGCCCAAATCCAAAACCCACGACACCTTTTAGCAATTTTAACAGGAAAAATATACTATGTGTCCAACACAGTCAGCACTTGTAGTTGTCAGACATGCCCCTTCAATAATAAGGTTTGTGTTTCAAGTTCACTGTGTGGCACAGTTTCTTGTTCCAGCCTTGGACTGACGTCATGGCTGTTTTTGCCAGAACAGCATGGACCCTGCACTAATTACTGGAAAAGCTTCTTTTTGCCCATGACCTCAGCATACTACCACATTCATGAAACCCTGCTTAATTAAATACAAAATGACGATTTATTTTTAAAGGCTTGAAAATTCAATTTAAGCCCCTATTTGTGGTCAGTGGGAAAGTTTCCTTCTTCTGTCAGGGCCCTTTGCTGTTGATTTCCCTGACAAAAGAGAAAATATGTCCCTAATCTTCATGGTGTTTCAGCCAAGCTCGCAAATCTGTTCTGAGGCTTTTGGCATCTGTACAGGTTTTGTGTGCTGAAAGAGGCGATCCTGAAGTTAATTGAAAGGTCAAAACTGCTATTAGGACACTGCGGGTAGCACCAAAATTGTCAGAGATGAGGCTGTGTGGCTTCCTAAGGAGAGCAAATGTGGCTGGAAAGGTATCAAAGACAAGTGTAGAAGGGGCGGAAAACACACATGGATGTTGCTGCAACAGCTCAGTTCAACCAGGAGGCTCTGAAGCTGAAAGGTGAGAAAACTTCTTTCCTTCCAGCATGAGGCGTCTCTGAGCAAGTGGATGATGTGAAAACTGAAGGCACAATTTGCTAGTACTGATGTTATAAAAAAGAATTATGTAGGAAAATCTACTGTTCTTTGAAATATTGCACGTGTGTTCTAACAAGTTACTGTTCCATGGGTGGGCAGGGGACTGAGCAGCTCAGATGAAACCCATTCACAAACTCCACATGTCCTCACAGCAGAAGCTTCAAATGTTCAAGGGAGAAGTGAGAGGACAGTACAGCTTTGGGGGAACTTGCCTTTAAAGCCACTTAGAACTGCACATCCCTCCCCGTACACCTTCTTGCTTCACTGATGCTCCTAAGGACAGTCAAACATGAAGCAGGTAAGACACTGATTTTATTTAGAGCCTCCACAAAAGCAGTGAGCTTTATGCACGCTGTGAGAAGGCCATGCCAGCCTACAGGAGCTGGCTCAGGTGCTGTGAGCTGGGCTGTCCCTAAGGCAGGGCAGTGGAAGTTTCCTAGAATGACGAGGGTTTGTTTTGTTTGGTTTGGTTTTGGTTTTGGTTTTTTTTTAATTTGGTTGGTTTTTGTGTTTTGTTTTAAAAATAAAACCAAAACAAAACAAAAACCAAACAAAAAAAAAACATAATGAAAGATTCTTTAATAGCATGGAACAGCTAACCCTTTGATTTTTTAAATTTTTTTAGAAACTGTTCTGTCTATTCCCATAAGAATCCCCATCTGCAAAGTAACCTAGGATATGGTTACTCTGCCAGAAAGTCAGAGGACTTTCAGGAGTGAAGTGGCAGGTGAAAACGGCCCATGAGCAGCTACAGAGAAACAATTTGGGACAGTCACTTGCTTGTCACAAAGCCAAATGGCTCTTCTCCGGCACAGTGAAAGCTTTTCCACTGAAACAATTAGTGAAGCATCATGGGTGTGCACAAAGTTCTGGTGGATGGAGCAGATGTTAAACACCAGACCCAAAACACAACGAAGAGAAGGTGACAAAAAGACCATGTCCTGATTTGTAGCCAAAAAGGATTCTCCTGAAACTCCCCAGACAGCGAACGTAGTCTAGGAGACAGACCTGATGATCCATTTTCATCTCACAGGACCAAGCAAGCATCGTGCTAAACCCTGGGGAATGTTCTTAGAAAGGATAACCATTCCTAACACTTTGATGTTCTGCTTCCTCACATCTGAGAAGATGTCAGACTCAGGAGTCAGAATCTGGGGCAGGTGCTGGCTTTTGGCAAACAGTTCAAACAAAAGAAGAGCCAGTATGTAACAGGGGCAGCCAATACCAGAAAGATTGCTCAGGAGGTCTCTGTCCCCTTGCCTTGAAACTGCTATAGGAATGATGTGAATAAACTGTCCCCAGTACATGAACTTTCTGAAAGAATCATGGGTGGAGCAATGCTTCTCTCTGCATCAAACACCCAATGGCCAAGACTAATACCTGAACTTCAATAGCCCTTTTCCAGGAGCATTAGCAAAAGTGAGGAAAGTGCTTTCTAGCACTCTCAGGAGGCAAGTGGTTACCATCTGTAAAACGAGCCCAAATCAGTTTTTACGAGGTTAAGTAACTTGTCCAAGCTCACAAAGAACTCCAGACAGTGCCAGAACAGACACTATTGCTCTTGTCCATCACCTTTCAGCTCTGGCTGGCAGACAGCAGGACCTTCTCCTAACATGGGTTAAGCACCAGGTTATGCACTTCACCATCATCAGGGTGGTTGACCACTGACTGCTGTAACCCCCTCATTCACGTCCCCAGATGTGGAACAGAAAAATGCCTGACTCATTAAAAAAGTGAAAAAGCCCCTCGGTGTGTCAGAGGATGGGTTTTGGCTGGGACAGCATTATTTTATTTTTTTGGAAGTAGCCAGTGTGGGGCTGTGTTTTGTGCTGGAAACACTGTTGATAATTCAGGGACATTTTCATTCTTGATGAGCAGAGTTTACACAGAGTCAAGGTCTTTTCTGCTCTTCACCCCACCCCAACAGAGAGGAGGATGGGGGACACAAGAAGTTGGCAGGGGACAGGGCCATGACAGCTGACCTCAACCGATCTCAGGAATAGCCCAGACTATATGGCATTATGGTCAGTGTACAGAGCTGGAGGAAGGAGGAAGAAAGGGGTCACTATTCTGTGCAATGGAGCTCTGCTGTCCTGGAATGGCTGAACACCTGTCTGCCCACGGGAAGTGGTGACTGAACTCCTTGTTTTGCTTTGCTTGCATGTCTTTTGTTTTACCTATTAACCGCTCTTTATCTCAATCCACAAAATTCTCACTTTTACTCTTTAAATTCTCTTGCTCTTACTGCCAGGGGGGAGCATGCAGCTGCGCGGGGCTTAATTGCTGGCTGGGGTTAAACCACGACAGTCAGGGAGGGAGATGAGATTCTTTATAAAAGTTTGCATTTTGGTAGGCTGAAAACACATTGCCTGACTAAATCACACAGGTGAGTGCACCCCTGAGAAGGGATGAGACATTCCATGCTTTACAATGCAAGGAGGTCACAATGCCACCCAGCACCCCTCCTGATTGCCTTCAATCTGCTCCAGAAATGAGGCCCTTTGGCCAAAATAGAAATCCAAAGCAAATTATGAAACACTGAACATCATGCTGGTGCCACCCAACAATATCCTCATTTGAATTTTAACTCTTCTGACAAACAACACTGCACAGAGTAATAACTTCATGTGCATGACTACACTTCACTTCTTCACAATTCTGTTTGCCATGGTACAAGATGTGGTCATTTATATGCTGGCCTGACTGTGATAAAAGTCAAATAACCCGTTCCTAAACTCTTGCAGGATTGTATTTTATCCCATTTCACTTCCTGTTCCTCAGATATTTCAGATCTAGCTTGGAAACAACTCACAACTTGGAGTTGTTTTCGGAAGTGCCAACATATTGCAGAAAAAATAGAGAAGTCAAAAAACTATTTCAGTCTGTGCATAGATGGAGCAGCAACTGTTGGGACAAAGCAAATTCCTCATCTCCACGTAAAACCACTCTTCAAAAATTATCTTAAAGGAGACAACAATTCTTGAGCTAAAGGATTCCTTACTGGGAATGAATGGGAGCACTTAATGAAGCTTGCTTTCGGGAAAATACAAGAATGAAAAATGAAGACATGGTGTTCTGGTCTGTCTGTACTTAGCCCTGAAGATATGAGATGCATCAGCATGATAACACAGCCTCCTCTACATGATAACCATGCAGAACAATGAGCAGGAGAAAAGGCGGAGATTTCAGAGCTGTAAGTCATTGGCACACAAGTTAATGTTCAGCTTAGACCTGTCCACCTAATTGGTACCTGTGCCAGTGATCTGGGGTGTGGTTGAAAGGGCAGCAGCTGAACTCTTCAGACTTTTTCTTGTTAAACAAGGCCCACATGGAGACAAAACACCCTTAAACAGAACTATACAAAAAGATGATTTCATTTCCTACTCCTCCGAAAGTGGAAATCCTGTCCAAACCTCCTATTTTCAGAATTCACGTTGGAGCTATCAAACAATGGGCCCCCAGCCTGGGCAGCTATTTAAAGCCCTGATGGAAGCACATGTTTGGGTTTGCCTGGTAGGTGACTAAGGACTCCAGTGCTAATTGCATCCTCTGAGTTACCATGCTGGAGCTGGGTTGAAAGAGGTTTTACAGAGAGATTTAAGCTGGACAGGAAAGTCAGACAACAAATATGGTGCATCTCCTGGAGTATCTCAGATTTGCATCCAAGAGATGTTGCCATCTGGTGGCTTGTGGAGAGGGAAGTGAAGGAATGTCCTGTGACCATACAAAAATTCCTCCTTTTCTGCTTCAGAAATGCTGAATTCTGGTTTGGAAAATCAGAGCTGAGTTTATAGTGTGTTTCTGTGATTTACACAGCTTTTATACTCACTTGTGCAACACAGGAAGTCTTATGAAATCCATAGGCACAGAACCAGCAGTGGACAGGAGCCTTTGCTTTTCCTTTTAAATCTTTCACGACTAATATGGAGAGTGCAGAAAGAATTTTAAGGTTCTTTACATACTACAGATGCCCTAAAAACCTAGGGAAGTGTAAGACCAAACACAGTTCATCCTCAGTGATTTCAATACAGATTCAATCACTTTTTCCTGTGACTGATGTCATCTAAGTACTGGCATCATTTCCTTTTAATTACACTGCCTCAAGCAATTAAATACACCAAAAAGGATGAACTGCAAAAAGTCTTCTTGGCTTAAGAAAACTAAATGTTTTAGTCTATTTAAAAAAGTTTTGTTGTTTCATAATTAGGAGTATTTTCAAATTCTCAACTGGTATTGCCAAGTGGCCATTTGTTATGCAACTTGTTTACCCTTTTGGTCTACCAGCACAAAGACTGTAACTCATGAAATACTGCTTTTTCTATGAAGAGTTGTTTCTTAGGGGAAAACACAGTCTGTGGTAGAAGAGAATAAAGCATGAACATATGTAAAGCACTTCACAGTAAAAAAAAAAAAAAAAAGTTTGAAATGAAGCTATTCCAAGCTAACTGAAATTAATTTTTGTCTATCCTTTCAACCAGAAAGAAAGTGGGGGGGGAAAAGGAACTCTGAGAACTATGGAATTATGAACAAGTTAAAGACTGAAGCCGATTCTCCTCCTTAGCTTAAGCATGGAGAGAAAGTGAGTCAAGGCATTTGAAGTAAATGGGACTGTTTCAGCCCTGCGGAAACTGCTGGCAAGCAACTACCAGCAGACAGTCTTTCAAGCCCTTTCTCCCCCTCCAATTTTGACCCTACTCCCCTTTGAGACCTATACAAAAACCCTGCACCTTTTCAGGTCAACCAACAGGAGAAAAGGGATTTTGGTGTTACAGAGCTCAGAGTGACACAACACACTGCAACAGTACTCACAAAGGCAATTATATCTCATAAAATTACCTTACTCCTTGTTTCAGTGGCTTGGCTCACAGGGTATTTATTGTCCTTAATTTATTTGATTAGGAGGTGCTGTAGCTCTGGATCTCAGTACTGGGATGTCTCTCCCTATTTGAATTTCCATTTTAAATTTCCCCTGCATCTGCCACACCCCAGTCTTTAAATGCAAAGCAAAACATGTGCCCAATCAGAGAGCTGCTATGGTGATGGCAAACAAACCTGCACTAGATGCACCACGCAAATACTCAATATTCCAGCACATCAACTCCTGCAAGAAAATTCTCCCAAATCTGCCCAAGAGCTTCTCAACACTGAGAGACCTCCACTGCTCATGACAAGATCTGGTTGGGGCTTTTGACCTGTGTGGACAGCGATGAAGTCACTCCTCCTTCTGCTGGTTTGTTGGCCAGATCATGACTTGAGGATTTTTATAATTAGGTTGGTTTTTTTCTCAGTGGGAAAAAAAGCTGTTCTAGCAGAGAGGCAGGTGTTGAGGCTGCTGTCTTGCAGTGAAGTTTCACTTTCCTGGTTTCCTGCACTACCATTTGCAATCTGCTCAGCTTCAGTGACCCTCCCTACCCTGCAGAGATGGTGGGAAAAAAATATATTAAGATTGGGGCAATCTCAGTTGTTACAGAAACAAAGACTTGCTGCCAAGCTCACTTCACGACCAACGCTAGTAGGAAGAGCATCTGTGACACAGGTGGACACCTCCATCCCCAACAGCACAATTTCAGCAGCAACAGCAATTTAACCACAGCAGCACAGCTGGATCAGTTCTCTGCTTCCTTCCCTGCTCAGACCTTTGGTCTTTTCTTAATGCCCAAACTCCAGTGACCAAGCTTTTGCAAACAGTAGTATCCAAACTCAAGCAGTATCCAGAAACATTACACCTCAGGCTGCCACCTTAACACGGTGTCTGATAAAACAGCACTTGAAATTGTTCTGTAGAACTACAGAGTGCCTCAGGTACTGAGGAAAACTGCTCCAATTAGTGAGAATTTGAACCAGATCATTTAGAAATTGAAGAACTGTGACAGTAAGGCAATAGTTAAGTAAGGTTTTGGTATCTTTTCACCAAGGCAGACAGAAGCTTAGTTGGATGATGTAACCTGATGGGTTCTTAGGCTGCCAAAAGAGCTACTGAAAGCACATAAACCATCACCTACTGCTTAATTCTTGTATCTCAGTAGTTAATTTCGATACTTGCAGGGATGACTGATCTTCACAGATGAGAAACTGTTTCTTACAAGGGGAAATTACTTCCCTTAAATTAACACAGTGAATAGCAAGGAAGGATAAATAACCATCCTTCAGAGCAAGTGAAGAAATACAGGGAGGTGTTTTGTCCTTTACCTGACTGCTGTCTCTACATTTAGCAACATTTTCAGATTTAAAAAAAAGCTGCTCCCATAAACTTACAATCATAAGTCCTTTCTCTTATTGTGCACTGAAAAAAAATCTTCTATTTGAACAGTAGTGTGAACTACATATATTCAATGTTTAAGTCTGATGATAAAGATAGCATAAGTAAGAGGCAGATTGCTCTAGTAATTATATAAAATGCAGCAGTCATTTAACTCTGCAGTTGCAAGCTTTTATTTGAGTAAAGTGTTTCATGATATAGAGAATTTCCACACACAATGACAATTTAGGAGGTATTTTGACAGCTTGTATTTCCATTCCATTTTCTTTAATTCTTCATCTATAACAACTTCAGGTTGTTGAGATTTTTTTTTTTAAATGTGATTTTCTTTGAAAGCTTTGCTCAAACATTCTGCTTAACTTCGGCAGCAAATGTAATCAAATCATTTTTCTGTCTGTTTTTTACGCCTCCATGCATCAAAAAACCCGACTGACAAAGTCAAGAAAAGAAAATTAAAAATCTGGCTTTGTTTTTACATTAGCTTTAACTGAATTATTGCCACCCCTTTCACCTCAGCCCCAGATGGATTCATCTCCTGGGGACCATACAAAATTTTGAGGACTTTGAACAGGAATGAGGGAAGAGCCTTCAGTCCAGGAGGGAAACAGAGGTGTTTCAAGGCAAGCAGAGAGACTGGCTTTGTTCCTGAGTGAATCAGCCCTTCCTTCAGCCACCTGAGCCATCCCCAAGGAGCAGCTTTGCCCCCAGGGATGTGCAACACGACTTGCATCACAGGGACAAACGAAAGATGTTTGAAGCTGGAAGTAAAGAAGGAGACTTTGGCTCAAAGCTGCTTGCAAGAGTTTCCTTGCAGAGCACTTGCTGAGTGCCTGGGCCTGGGTGTTTAAACAAGGGCTGGTCTCACACACACTGTCTCTTGTTCATAGTTAATCCCGCAGCGAGGTCAAATAACCACCAAGTCTGAGTCACCACAGCCATCTCCAAGGCAACTGGCGA
The DNA here is from genome assembly GCA_013399695.1 of Formicarius rufipectus. Taxonomy (NCBI): domain Eukaryota; kingdom Metazoa; phylum Chordata; class Aves; order Passeriformes; family Formicariidae; genus Formicarius; species Formicarius rufipectus. Next base: position 1,908,966 of record VXAU01002736.1, read on the forward strand.
ATATACAGAGTAAACACACGATTACAGATGCACCGCCATCCAGGAAGGAGGAGGAGAAGGAAGAGCTGGATTGAAACAAGTCATGGTTTGAAATCAGAGCAGTCCGTGCTGAAGCAACACTGGACAAACACACCGGTGTCAGCAGAGGGTATGGAAAAACTTGGGTTCTTTTCCATTTTGCTTCTCCCCTGCACTCCCTTCACAATGAAGTATTTTTTTCATAGGCAGTTTCTTCAACATGAAATATAAGCACAGCAGAGGGTGTTCTCCATCCACATGGTTGCTTTGCATCTGAGATGTCACCTCTTCCCTTGCACCACATCCCTGGACAGTGTAGGAATAGGACTACCTTTCTGAAAGATCCCTTAAATCCTTAGCTGATAAGAAGCTGTATTTTGGGACAGTACTCATCCCTATCTAGCATCACATTCCACAGAATTGTGACTTACACTGGCTGAAAAAAAAACAAACCAAAACAACCTATTATTACTAAAACAACAATTGAGAGAAATTCTCTCTTTTTCCTCTGAATTGCGAACAGAGTCAGTGACAAAATGAGCTCCAGGGAGCCCCCTCAGTGCCTCAGTTGTATCTGGGGCTGGCAGGAGAGGCAGTGCCCAGAGCATCACACCAGTACCACCTGGCAGCCACCACCCCGGCCACATCCACCACTGCCCAAAGGACAACAGGGCTAGAGATAATAGCCAGCATCACTCCTGTTCAGAAATCCCACCAGGCACTCTGGTTCCCACATGGGCTGAAGGGGAACACTGAAGCTTTTCAGTTCCTTTCTTGGCGACACAGCCACGGTCCCCAGGGGGAGTGAGGTCATTGCGAGCGGGGCTGGCAGAGCCCCACGCCCACCACACAAAAGCAGGGAAGGAGTCACCCCCTTCTTCTTCCTCTTCTGGGAGAAAATAAGCACTAATCTAATTGATTGCACGGGGCTCCAGTCATCAGTAACCATAAAAAGACTTCTCTTCCCAAGCCAACTGAACAACATGCGCAGCACAAAAAGAGAAGGAAATGAAAATTAAAAAAAAAAAGAGTGGCCAACTTGTAGCCACTTACTCCCAGGACAAGAAACTCCTTAGTCCAAATTTTACTCCATGTGCATCTCTCATGAAACAATACTTAGAAGGCAGATAGAAAAACACAAGAAAAAGACTTGATGGCTTGAGCTATACTGTGCATAGTGAAAATGTCAGGCGTTCTTCTCACACTGGCAGCAATGTGCTGCATAGCAACAAGTCAGAATGAAAGGTTAATAGGAAGAACCACGGCCTGGAACACGCTCATTCCCACGGTCCTGAAGTCACCAAAGGCAAATGCTGCACCGATTTGTTTTGTTGTGCTGGTGGCACGAAGGCTTAAAGACAACGGCGGGTTTTCACGTAGCAGCAAGCAGCACACATGCCCTGCCACTGCAAGAGCTCCAGAAATGCTGCGTTGAGTCTGAGCTGAACAGGATTTAGGGGAAAGGGTTCTATTTCATCAGGACCACAGCTGTGAGCCTCACAGAGTCAAGCAGGTGGTAAGTGTAGGTAGGACTTACCAGGCTGTACACCATTTCTACAACAGCACCTCTAACCTGGCCAACGCGTCTTCCACTACCTGCCATGCATTTAAAAATCTTTTTATTATGTGTAAATGTAACTGTATTTTCTACAATAGAATCTCAGAGTTACACAATAAATAACTGCAATCTACAAGCTATATAATTCCAGCAAAATCAAGAAAGGTTTTTAAAACGGAAAAACAGTCATCTGAACCACGCATTCTACTCCCTGTGAATGTGCAAATGAGGAATAAGACAATCAACAAAACAGTTTATGTTCCTGTCCACTTGTAGTAACCAAATTTCATAGGCTGATACACTGATATGCAAAGAAGAGCAATTGTTTACCAGGAGAAATTGTCTCCAGACTCCCAGGATTAATCTTTCTCGTGCTGGTGCAGTGTTGGACAGTTGATCCAGTGAAGACCAAATAAAAAACTACATCATCTTCAACTTTATCTTCCTCAGTCAGCTGCACTGTAATAACAGAGTCACCCTAGGAAAAAGAACAAGAAACAGGGTTAAGGTTTACCATGACCAAGAACTGCATCGTATAAAATGAAACCTTTTCTACCTACAAGGTTCACACAACTTGGGGCCCATTCTAAATTTTTAGATATGCAAGTAATCCTTAGCATCACACCCAGCCAACAGGGTAGAAAATACACTGAGCCCAGCTCTGGGAAGAGACATGTAGAAATCCCCAGGGTATATTCAAAATAGCAACTTAATATGGTGAAATCACACCAAATCTGACAAACTCTTATGGTTTGTTTCAGTATCTCAGTATGTTTTGTCATTTTGCTCATCTTTGCTGTCAGCAAATATTGTATTTATCAAGGGCACACATGGTTATTATTGTTAACCCAGCACAGGATACAGTAAATACACCTGAAATGCATACTCTTGCATGAAAAAGAACAGAGACAGGATTCACCAACTTCAGTTTTCCATGGAGAAGAGAAAGAGGATGGCTTGCAGTTACTACAGAACTAAGTGAAGCGTTTTCATTTGATCAGAAAATCTCAGACTCATTCAGGTTGGAAAAGACCTCCAAGATGAGAGAGCTCAACTATTAACCCAGCACTGCCAAGGACATCACTAACCTGTGTCCCCAAGTGCCACATTACATGTCTTTTAAATGCCTCTGAGATCTCACCATACATCATTTATCGGCCCGAAAAATTACATAAACTGGGAGACACTGAGAACAACAGTCTGTAACATGACCTTCTGCCTCCCTTCTATTAAGATCAAAACCAGTTGGATGCCCCAGTTTTACACTAGGGCTGTGGTTGCCAGCTCTCTGCCACCACTCCAGTGAGCATATGGCTACGGCTGGAAATCTGGAAAAGATTTTAATATTATTATTCTTATTACAGATTATGTAATTCTAATTTGCATCTTTAAGAGAATAGACATGTAATTTCCTTTAAAACCTTCTCCTGTAGATCACTCAGTTCATCCCTTCTCTTTTTCAAATATAACTACTGCAGAAAATTCCCAGACTTCCCAGCCCTCCCATACAGCCATGCCATGTCAGCATCGCTTCCCACGCTCCATCTCACATCTCCCCCCTTCTCCCTCAGCTACTTTTACTCTTCCTCCTCCAAGTTCATGTCCAGTTCTCCTCTAATCTGGCCTGTCTGGTACCTCTTGCCAGGGGCACGACTGTACCTTGTTTTGATAGAAATGAGGTTTTGCAGTTCAGTACATGACCAGCCCCTGGTCTCAAAAGCAAATATGTGGGTCAGTGCTGTAACACACAGGAAAGAAACCCATAAATTAAAAAAAAAAAAAAAAAAGGAACACTGAGTCTAGTTTGCATTTTCAGAGGTTGTAAAGTTACAAATGTGCATTTTAGGAAGGTCTCACGCAATAATATCAGACCAGACTTCCAGCTGGGGAGAAAGGAGCCATGTAGCAAAAGTATATCTTGTACAGAGTCAGTGTTAAAATAAAAACAGGTGCAAAAAGAAATAAACCAATCTTTAAATTCAAGCATGACCAGTTCACATGCTGAGTTGAAAACTAAATATTCCATTTCAAGCAAATTGATCCAGTTTTGAGCTGATGTTCAAAAAAACAAAAGCCAAAGTTTTAACCTACAAACCCTTTGTGCTTTGGTTCTTTTATCCATCTTTGTTTAAACTATTTCTCTCTTTAGACATGAACACAAAAGTACTTAAAACAGACTTAAAATGCAGGTGATGCATCAGAACACTCACCAACAGCACTGAGTGTTCCACCTGATATCTGTTAAACGAGGTTTTCTTTTATTTAACTCAGAAATCAAGTGCAGATAGTCCAATTTCTGTGAAAGCAAAGCACAGAGTGCTTGTGGGAAGACATCTGTCTATCCACGCAAACTACTCATGTTTGCAGGAAAAACAATTTAATTTGCATCAACATTGCTAAAAATAATTTGCATACTTTGTAATTGACAAAAATATAGGAAATACAGGTAAGAAACCCCCACACCAGAGTTCCACATAACCTGCAATCTAAGCTGGGATTTAAAAAACATATAAATGAACTTCTTATATAGACACCGGACCTAATTCTGAAGGTGAAAGATGGTCAGGCCAGGTGACCTCTGGAAGTTCTTTCCAAGGAACTTGTTCCATTTCTTATGTTTCAAATCAGTTCCTTTCAGGTATTGTTTAAGTGTAGGGGGAGCACAAATTCTCATCAGCTGATACCACTTTAAAAGGCTCTTCAGCTGTGTCTAAGCAGCACTTTATGGTGGGATGGTCCCCTCCACCTGCTCCCACGTCTTCCAGAGGACCCTACAACAAAGACTGGAACACTGAGCATCTTATTTGTTGTTTTACTTGAATTTTTAAGTTGTCTCCAGATATCTTCTGTAAGACTGACAATGTGCTTCACTTTACTTAGAGGTGTAATCTGAGCTACCTCTCAGTTGTACTGTGTGTGGCAGAGCTCACTATGCATGAGGTGATCAGAGGTCCCAGAAGCAAAAAACCATCCTTCTTCAACACACATCTCTGCCTCCCAGTCACTAACAATGTCATTGTTCACTGCCAATTTTAATTTGATTTTTAAGTCATATTCAAATAAAGTATTTATTTGGAAAGGAAATAACATAGAGAACAAGCCCCTCTCTTTCCAAGATTTTGGGAGTTAAAGAAAATCAGTTACAAATGCAGCCAAATTCCTCCAGCCCACATAGAAGACTTTCCAGCCCTATTGCATTCAGCCTCAAAAAAAAAAAAAACCAAAAAAAACCCCCAACATTTTAATTGAAGTATGTTTACCTTTATTCATTTAATATTGTCCAAAAAATGTCATCTGTTCAGTATCACTGCCACACAAGGTGGTTATTATAACCCTTCTTTCATCCCGAATGGGTAGAAATGGGAGGCCAGCCTGCCAATACCCCTTTGGTGAAAGTCCAGACAGATCAAAGCCATTCTCTGGAATGCTCCAACAAATAAGAATAATTTAATTTCAAAACTAGTTTGGATCGACTAATATTTACTTGGCTTAAAGCCCATTGGAAATGAAAACATTCCATTCTGGTCCATTCATGAAAGAGGCCACCCTCTCCCTTGTTCAGATCTGAAAAGTCTCTGGTCTCAGATAGTTGTAATGGGATGTAAAGAAGGTGGATGTGGCTCTTTCCTGTAAGCATATTCGATTTTCCAAACCAGGTCTGCCTCACCAAGGAAGCGGTGCACTGCAAAAGCCAAGCATGACCTTGGGCTTTAAACTATAAAGCAATTCAGAAAGGGATTTCAGAATGGCCCATCCCTGAAGCTTTGGCTTAGTTAAGGGAACAGAAATACAGCTATCTCTGAAAAGGCCCAAATGCTGTTGCTAGGACTAAATTCCAAAACTATCCAGACAAGGCAACTGTTTGTCAGCATATTTTGCTGGCATCAGCACAGCTCCACCTTTTCAGGTATTACATTCTCCACTACTGCAGTTAAACGTGTGTGGATTGTGTGTAGGCAAAGCACGAGCAACTCTGAGCAAGCCTGTTAAAACAGACTATCTACCTTCAAAGGTGGTGTTGGCTTGTTTTTATTAATAGATGATCTCAGCAATATTTGGAAGTGACAATGAAGCGAACAAAATCTTGAAGCTCAAAAGAATTCAGATTACTTATGTTATTACCTTAAAAAGACTATCCGCTTTCCAAAAACAAATAATTGTTGTTAGCATGAAAAGACATCTTTTCTTTCCTGCTTTGGGCTCTGAAAATCTGTCTGGTTTGGGGGAATTGGTCATCATTTGGGACCATGAAAACAGCCCTGCCAAATGCAGAATTCAAGACTTCTATATGAAAAGCAGTGGGAAAGGCTCCCTGAGGGATATCAGCTCCGCCAGCAACAGGTACACTTCTCTACAGTGGACTATGCAGGAAAAAAATATTCTTAGCATGCTGGCTAACAAATTTTAATGCTTCTGAAAACAAACAAACAAACAAAACTAAACACCACAAAAAAAAACGTGCAAGCTGTCTTTTTGTAGCTGAAGCATGTGATTTTTGAGCTGGTTTCCGCCCCGCCATGGAATACTGAGAATTTTGAAGTACATTACTTAAGCTACTAACCACCCACTCTGACCTCCACACACACACAGACTAAAAATACTTAAGAAAACGAAGCTTGCTTTAGAGAGCAATACTGCAGCACTCAAGTGTGGCTTTAATATTCTGCTTTTAATGAGAAAACGCTAAGAACAAGTAATCATTCATTTGTCCTAAACAGAAAAGCAAACTTTCTGCTGCCGACCACTGATAACAAACTCTGGCTGTTTTTTTCATGCAGGAAAAACCTTCTGAACAGAAAGTCCATGGGTTACAAATTCACAAGAAGGAAAGAAACCTTCTTCATGGTCTATTGCTTCCACGAGTTGTTGCAGATGCTTTATGAAAGAGGTTGGAGCAGGTGATGGATTAGATGTGTAAATGTAACCTGCCACTGTAAAATGTTTTATTTTGGTTTTACTACTTATAACATGAATCAGATCCTTGTTTGGTCACTGCTTATTGCATTTTCATTCGTTCCCCTTTGGGAAACCCTAAACAGCTCCCAGGAGAGCTTCACTGTACACAAGAGGACAGCACACAATCAGAGCTGTGGTTTCTTCGTCCTCCTCCTTCAGCTCAGGCTCATTGGTACATTTATTTATTCAGTTTTAGATGGATTTGGACTTGCTGTTACCCCAGCTACTGCTCAACACAGAGGGCTGCAATTCCAGCACAAGGCAAGTCCTTTCACATCCCCGTGCTTTGATTTTCCCCATCAATGAAATGGGAATCGTGGTTCAAACAAGAGTATTTTTCATCCAAGTGGCTTTTAAGGCAACAGTTGGCTTTTCAATCACATGACGTTTTCTTTGGAAATTGTGCAGCACCAACAATAACTAAGCTAGACAAAAATCAAAGGGAAAGTCGAGACAATTCCACCTCAGACAGAGCTGCAGAAGACTCTGAAGGCAGCTGGAGGATAGAAAAGACAACTGCAAAGCAGCTTTAAAAAATGTAACAGAATTCATCCAGCAAGAAAAAAAGTAAAATTGTTTAGATGCTCAGTGATCTATTACCATCCACCTCTGGCAGTACACAACAAAATCAACAGCTAAACTTTTGCTCCCAGACAGTGTTCACATCTTGGCTGAGTATCCTGGAAGATCCCTCCCATATAAGGTTTCTTGGGGTTGGTGCAAATTTGTGCTTAAACCCCTGGAGAACATCTGGGAAGGACACGCGCAGCACATGGACCCCTCCATGCAGAACAAAACCAGGCACAGCCACACAGGCTCCTGACTCCAAAAGGAAATGGGGGTTTGGGCAACTATTTTTAGAGCAAACATGACAGTGCTCTCATCTCCTGGAATAACCCTTCAGATTGAGAAAGGCTTAGATCCCAGTTTTTCCAGGTCTGACTAAGCACTCCAGTCAGTCAGCTGTGACTGAGGACTATCACTGCTGGTTCATAAAACCACAGGATGTTCTTCTTCAACCTACATCCAGCAAACTCTTCCAAGCTGCTATTCCAAGGTTAACAGAAGCAGATGAACAGCTTGGCCTTGAGGGGTGGAATCTGAGGATGGGTCCTACCTTCAGAACACCCCTTCCCTTCCTGTCCTGGTCTGGGGTGATTTGTCAGTGGACCTCAATGTTGCAGCCTGAAGCATTCATCCCCTTGTCCAGATGTGGCTTGGCCCTGCAAGCCCCCAGCACACATATATAAAAGGAAGGGACCATGGGAGGAGGTCAGAGGTATCTGTTACAGTGAGATAACAGTAGTCATTACTGACATCCTTAATTTCACTGTTACTGACTCAGATGAGCATTTGGGGGGGATGGGAAATCACATCAAACACAGTTTATTCTGCAGAACTCCAGGCCCCAAAAACAAAGGTAGGGCTGCGAAATCTGTCTGAACATGAGCAGCTCTAGAAATCCCTCCTCGCCTGGAGATATCCCCTGTGATAAAGGCAGTGACCTGGGTCAGGAGCATGGAGAGAGATGGATGTTGTTGGGGTGGAGTGTTGCAACCTCCCGCAGATAAAGCCCCCAGGGAGAGGCTCCAGAAATAAACAGAATGGAAAATTGCCAAGTTTGGGGCAGATTTGTGTCCTTTTTCATAGTCAATGACTTCAAACTCCTTGATCTTAAAGCATGAAGCAGTTTTCTTAAAATAAATTTTTAAAAAACCAAACACAAAGGAAGACAATGAGAATTTCTCTAATGTTTAATAAAATAAATCTATTTTTAAGAAAAATAAATCAATCTCCAGACCTAACCTTATTTCCTTTCTAAATTAGAAGCACTGCCATTATTTCTGCCAGTGAAAGGTTTCAGGTTAACTATATGGATACTGAGCCTCTCTCTGATGAGAAAGCCAGATTTTGAAAAGCAGTCTCTTATTCTTTGGAAAATACAATCACAGACCATTATGTCTTGCCCACAGGCCACCAAAAGAGCAGAATGATGATACATACTTTTCTGCCACCACACAGCAAATCGAGGTGATACCTTTCATTTATACTGCACTGAGCCAAGTGATCTCCTCTTCCAATGCTAGCCACAAAGCCATAACTGAAACACTGACATATAGGCAAAATAACTTTCTTCTCTCCACCACTTTCTTCACCCAAAGGTGAGAAAAAACTTGGTCCAAAAATAAGATTAGCTTAGCATGCTGATGGATAAAATGTTGACGTGGGGGAAAGTAGGGATGCAGAGTCAAAAGACTACTTATTCAATATTCTATGGATAAAAAGAATATGTGGGAAAATATAGACATTTATGACCAATAGCCCTGAGCTGCTGTCTCCAGGCCCGAGCTGGCCTCCAAGATCCATCCTGAGTGTGACCTGCTCTCATAGACACCCCCAACTTGCTTGTCTGTAGAACCAACATCATCACAGCTGATTTATTAATCCCATCTCAGCCACACCACATCCCAAGCCAGTCCCAGACTCTAATCCTGCAGCAGGGTTTGTCTGCAAAGACAAATGGTTTGAGGAGAGCAAGGGGTGGATTTCCTCCTCTGAGCCACTGCAAGCAACACAAGCTCCTGCTGAAATGAGCACTCTGGAAGAAATCTGTTATTAGGAGCCCCCATCCTTTGACAGAGCATGTCTGTGCCAGTCTCCAAATCAATCAACTCAAACATGAATCTTCATTGAGTGTCAGGATGCTATTATAAGTATTACACACGTATTAATCCATGCAGCTCGATGGAGATCTCTCCAGACTGCCAAGAGAAATCCATCAAAGTAACAGGATCTTGTTAGTGCTGAAAAAGACACATGATTTATTTTTATGGAGAGATCTTCCTGACATACCACTTTGCTACACAGAGCCAGGAAGGTTATTAGATTGGGCTGCTAACAACTAATTTAGCTGTACCACTGCCTTAGCATGTGGCTCCACCTGCTATGCAGCTCTTAGGTGCCAACACTTGCTCAGGGGTTGATTAGTGCTTGGTGCTGGCCTCTGCTATACACAGCAGCCTTCACAAAACTGAACAGCCAAGACGCTTCTAGTAATTTTTAGCATGCAGAAATACTTCAGAAAATTAACACTAAAATTAGCAGCAAAATGCAAAAATCAAAGTTAGGGAGAAAAACAGAAAGGATGAGAAAAGTGGCAATCGCTCTTTTGTGATAAATGTAAACACCCAGGAAAGAGCTGTGATGGGAACTTCATGGTTTGGGTGAATTTGGCAGTATCCTGAAGAAAATATTGACTTAATTTTCATTTATTTGGGTAGGTTAGTGTTAGCCAGACTATTCACTTAAAGCATTGTCCTCTTTCTGTCCTCGGTCACCACGGCCTGTACTGCCTGAACAAGCAACTATTGACAGTAACCCCAAACTCCTTCCACCACAAGATCTGCACAGCCCTGGTACAGAGGAAGAGGAGGAAGAAGAGGTATGGAGGTACAGGAAAGAAGTAACACATTGGGATTGACCTTTAAATTATGCAAGTCTCCATGTAATGTCACCACACAAACATGCAGTTAAGACAAAAGACAGGGAAATTTCTCTGGAGTAGAATATCCCCTCCAGTACTATCCAGTTTCCACAACACATCCTGAACTTACTGTTAGGTTTTTTTAACAGAAATTGTGGAAACTACTTCAAACAGTTCCTAGAAAACACACTCAAATTGATGTGGATGTCTTGCTCATCCTAAAGCCTCTTCTGCTCTTCACTACACTTAGAGAACCGAAGCACATAATTTTCTTACCAGCTGCTTGAGTGATTGAGAGTATTTCCTACTAATTATTCACGTAGCAATAACAAAATTGCAGTGTTTAGGAGCAATAGCAAGCAGTCTGAATGTGCGCAGTGACTAACAGAAATCCAGCTACTCTCTTGGCACCAGCAAGGTGGAGAGAGTCACAATTCCTGGAAGATAAAGTACACACGATGACACATTATTAGAAACAATCTCAGATCACTGGAATATTTTCACAAATAGCCTTGAAGTGTCTTAAAGGGAAAAAAAAAAATTCAGGTTTGAACACTAAGATACAAAGGCAGAAGAGAGCTGAAGAATGGTGTTTTCCTGGTACTTCAGCCTCCTCTACAGTACAGAAAAACCCTCAAAGAGACAGAGCTCAGTGTGTCTCAGAGCACTCATTTTCCTGCCAGCTGCAAAATATCCTCACCAGTCTTTAAATATTTCACAGCTACAATACTTAGAGCTACTGTAATGACTGAGGCACTTTTCAGACTGACATTTTTGCCATTAGAGAACATAATGGATTATAACCATTATCTTCCTGAAGAAGTACCACCCAGCCCACCACAACTACAGACATACAAACAGATGAAACTTTTACAACGTTTAGAAGAAAAACTTTAAAACCATGATACAAACACAGGCAAGGCCTGAAAACATGCCCTGAGACAGAACTGCCACTTGATGGCACTGCACAGCACTGAGATACAATTATCCACATCTATTTTATTTTCCACTTAAGCACAATAAGGAACTGCTTTACTGAGCAAGGCGGAGGAAGAGCACTTGCAGAGAGACCACATGCAGCAGAGCCTTTGGAAGCAATGAAAGACACTGCAGGTCGAGTTCAGGGGACTGCAGAGGTTATGTAAAAGTGTGCCTTCATCAAATCAGCATCTTCATATCCACTGCTCTCACATCAGCTTTGCTGTCGGAACTCAAGTCTAACAACATGACTGTCAGCACTCTGTTAGAGGAAATAACAGCAGGGAAACGTATCCCGATGAATGAGATGGGAAATGTGTTTGATCATTTTCAAGGTAACATAAGAATGTTTATGAACTCCCTATATAAATACATTCCACAAAGGAAGAACAGTTGAGTTTCTTCATCTTCCTAAACCCAACTCCTGATCTCTGTTGCTTATTCCTACCAGGAGGAGAGGAGGCAACACTATCAGGGATGCTGGGGATGGGACATAATCCCTTAGGGTCTGTCCAGGCATTACCCAACTCGTCATCCACCACAAGAAATAAAGAACCCTAAATGCAGAGCCCAAGATATGTACATAATTTCACCCAATTTTAATATAACATAGTGTGACAAAATAAGGATTCCTTCTGCAGCTTCAGAAAACAAGCTAACAGCTCCCTAAAAGCAGATCACTGTCTCTGCTTTCCCACCCCTACCAGCTGTACCAGCTCTGGCATCTTTCTTCCACAAGTCATATTAAAGTTCACACATAAGGCTGCAAAGTAATGTTGAGTTAAGGGCAGAATTTCAGACAAGTGCTCCAGATATCAAGTCAGACCATTTACTGTACCAGCACAGCATATCCACCAAACAGGATCAGAGAGGAAAAGTTTAAATAGATAATAATTGGAGGAGGGCTTTGAACCCACATAGGCAGCATTTTTAGCCTCGATACAATATGGAAGAAGGGTTGAGAAAAGGCCACTGAGCTGCAGTTTAAGCAAAGACATAACCTGCAGGAAGGTGATACTGATTGTCTGACTTCTCTGGACAAAGTTGCCTTCAGTAAAAGCACAGCAGTGACCATTTCCCAAACAGCCCTGTGCTAACATCACACAGATCTCTCGGCCAGACAATGCCTCACTGAGGAGGAGCAAGCCAAGCAATCAGCCTCACGAAAACCAAACTGGGTACCCAAAGTGTGCATTTAGGTGAGAGAGAACCCAGAAGCAGCATGGAGCTTGCCAGGGGATGGTGTTGAGCTCAGGTGGCAGCTGCCAGACACCCATTTCCACAGAAGGGATGTCTTCCTGCATGATGTAAACCAGAGCCGGGGAAAGCAGAGGATGAAAAGAATCCAAATCAAAGATCTAAGTGACAAAAACTCAGAAGATGAGGTCAAGCACAGTTTAGTGAGGAAAGTATTTTGCATGGAGAATGAAAGGAGAGCCAGACAAGCTGCAATATGCTCCTCTCAAAAAATCACTTTATTCAGGCACTCCAGATGACTTTCTTAAAACCAACCAAGCAGCAGGTTCTTCCACAAGCAACACAAGCAAATATTTTATTTGTAAAAGGTGCCGAAGAGGCCTTCACTCTTAACTCAAAGACATTTTGAAGGTGGGGCAGAAAACTAGTTTATCATCAAGAAGAAATCAAGTACTCAACAAATAAAAGACCAGAAGTTTATCAGATCCTCTCACCACAGAGCTGAACAAAACATCAAGGCTGGTTCTCCTCTTGCCTAGGGACTTGAAGAGAAGGTAAGACAGGACTTCTGTATAGCAACCTTTCTGAGAAATTCCCACACCAAAAGCATGCAAGGTATGTTCTACTTTTTCTGCTGGACTGACTTCAGATATTTAGGCATCTCGGTGGCCTCTGTCACCATCAATGCCACTAAGCAAACAAATTTAGCATTAGCAGAAAAGTAACCAAACCACAGATGCCAACCTCATGACAACATTCTACTGCAGAATTACAAAGGCATTTCATTTCGTCCTTTTGTCCCCTTGGAAAAGATTTTTGAAGAGCATGAGTTGTTCAGTTAACAATAATGCACAAGTGACACCTGAGATGGTTTCAGTCACAGTAAGAAGGCAGATGTCAGGCACACACAGCTACAACACCTCACTGCACTCAGGGACATGGGGAGCCACAGCACTTGGAACAGACAGAGTGCATCCACAAGCCTCAAGCTCTCTCTCTATAGTGGACTTTTTCTCTTCAATCCTTTTAAATTTATTCAAAAGAGGTTGTTTTCTTTTTCTTAAAGCATGAACATCAGAAGGTATCACAACTGTTTTTCTCAGGAATACACAGTGCATTTCAGTTGGGCTTCATTTGATATGAACACGTAAATGGGGGAGAATATTAAAAGCATTATCGTTTTTTCCATTTTAGATTAAAGCAGGACACACTGGGAAATTTACAGGAGTAGTTCACTCATTAACAGAAGAGAGGACCTACTGTACCCAAACTCCAGGTTACATTAAGAGAGGGTCAATGCATTCTTTCTGAGGCTTTTGAAGTTCATACCCCATTAAGTTGCAGGACATTTTGCCTTGGAAGTGGGAGCTCTCATCTCTATCAAAAAGTCTCCTTGAGAAACTCTGCAGGTTACACAGCTCCTAAGTGGCAGTTTAGACAAGAGACTCCAACCAAGACCTGATTAAAGACCAAAGTCAGTGGCAGTATTTTTATCAATTAAGTGTTTGCCCTCTCATGCAATCACCAGTTATGACACATTTAGGTTTGTCACTCCAAATAATGTGGGCACACCTTAGGCAAACCACGCAAAGGAGGAGTGCTGTGATTTAAAACAAGTTTGTTCCTTTTAATCTAAAAGGAAAAGGAAAAAAGTTTGCAGCAATACATCATCCTTCTCCAGCTGCTAATCTTTTCCATTTCACACCCACTGATCATTATCACCATGAAAAAAACATTCCGGTCTTAAAGGCAGATCCAAGGTTGAAGCCTCGGTTGTAATCAAGAATAGATGAGCTTAATGCTTGCCAACGCTATCCCTGCATGTCACCCCAGTCCTTTTCTAAAACAGTCATTCCCAATACCGCTCTCAGGTTATTTTCCAAAAAAAAACAAAACCCAAATCGACTTCGATTTCAGAGTGGAAGGAGAAGTGATCAGATTAGGAAAATGATCAATAACACTACAAAGACCCCACAGCCAACAGAGGCTAAAATGGGAGGCCATGCACATCACTTCTGAAGTTCAATTTTCAGGACCCTGTGCAGCTTAAGACTCAACCTTGATAATTCACATACACTCAATATTTATTAGAGTTTGGTTAGCAACCTTGATCCTTGTGTAATTACATGTCCCGCTGAATACTCTGTTAGATTCCCAATTAATGATAATGTTTCTAAAAAGATCAACGCTTCACCTTTGCAAAGCTCTCTCACTTTCACGTGCCTGGACTTCGCAACAGTTAAGTATAAACCAAGTGACTAATGTCTGCTATTTCATCTATAAACAGAGAACTTAGTGAATCACAACAATAAAAAGGTCACTAACTGATAAGCCCTCATTGTTTAGAGCATTTTTCATCCTTTTTCCCATACACCTTGATAATGTGGATATTCCAATAACACACTGACAAGAGCTAGGAAGTACCTCACAGTACTGAAGTTGAAATTTTGACTTTTGAGGCTAGAGAGATAGAACTTTTATAAAAGATGATGATCAGCTAGGTCATTGCAAGTACTTAAGAAAAATAAACAAAACTTAAGCTCCTGACTTCCCACTTCCCTTCAACCAAAGACTCCTGCAACCCTTCTGTTCCACCCCAGCCCCGACAGCAAACAAACAGCTTGGTCCTTCAGCTTTGAGCCGCTGGGCTTCCTGAGCACAAAGTACCAGGCACATCAGAAACACGGTTTGAAACATTAGCCTTCATCCACTCTGCTGTGAATTCCATTATCAACAGGATACCACTGAAATACAAGGGGGTTGTGAGTAAAGTTATATTTAACATAGTAAAGTTATTTAATCCAGTATGTGCATCAAGAAAGATGTTCCCAGTTGCAGTCTGAGGGCAGGCAACCAAAGGACTGTCCAGCTACGTGACTTCTTCTGCAGCTGAAGAAATCAACCACCTTAGGGATGTGTGTTTGAACACCTTTATTTCAAATTCACCCCCCAACACTCAGCCACAGGCTCTGCAAAGTCACACTGCCTTTTCTAAAGGCAAGGACATGTCGACAGCGGTCAGGTGGGAGAGCTGCTTGACCCACAGCCTGTATGAACACCAGGGGTGCTGCTTCCAGGCTGCCTTGAGGAACACTCCCCTGCCCTATCTGCCCTCTGCCCCATGACTGTGCTGTGTGAGCAGCACCCAGCTCCAGGGCTAGGGGAGCTTGTCAGGGGAGGTAACACACAGCTCAGGGTGACAGATACGATGCTCCTGGGGGGACCTGGGAACAGCAGAGGAAAGGCTGAGCTGTTGTCCCAGCCCAAACCTACAGCAATACAATGCTGAGCTCCAGTCCCTGGAAACCTCATTAACCAGAGAACAGTCAGGCAATGTTTAAATGAGACTTATTTAATCACAAAAACAGGACACTTGTTATTATAGGATGTATTTTCCACCTTATTTCTTAATCTTCACACTTACAAATGCCAGTAGTCTTATCATTACAGATTATGACCTCCAGTGGTCACAAACTCTGCAGAGACAGGATAAATGACTCTTACAGAAGAGGTAAATAAAGTCCAAGCAGCAAAAGGAAAGCACCAGGAAGGATGCAGCAGGTGGTCTTTTTCTATTTGTGCACACTGATTTGAATAATACAAGAATCTCTACCCCTCTATTAACGTGTATGTGAAAGTACAATCTTTTCCATCATCCACAAAACTTTGGTCCCACGTACAACTGGACATCTCAGATTTCCAAATTCCTTTTCTTAATTGTAGAGTATTAAATGGGCAACCTGGTAATTATCAGATATGATAAAATATGCTCTAGCTCTGTAACAGGTTTCCAGCAACCGAGCTAGAGACATCATTTTTCATTTTTCCCTCCTAAAAGGAGCTCAGTAATGCTGCTGATAAAAACAACTATCTAATAGAGCTTTCAGAATGAAACTCATGCAAAATTTAATAAAATAATATAATAACCAAAAACACATAATCCTGAATCTAAACTAGTGGCTTAAAAGAGGAAGAGTGTAAAGGGTGTAATGCAAAATTGTCAAGAACAAAAGACTGAAGTGTGGGAGAAGTAAATTTTCCTGAGAGTAGACAAATATTAGGGAGATCCTCTGACGTGTCAGTATTGCTTGTTATTTACAGTAGTTTACAAAGATGGAATTCCTTACAGAGCAATTCACAGGATACTGTTCCCACTTATTTGAAACCAGGCTCTGGGAGCCTGCATGTGGAAAACAGAGTTGCCAGCACTTTGAAGAAGGAACCTGATGAAGTTTGTTATTCACTCACCAATGGCCAGGCCACAAGACTGTTGTGTCCACCTTCAGAAAAATAAAACCACCAGGCAGAACCATTCTGCTTTATGTTCTGCTCATACTTAACAACTCTCAGATGAGCAATGAATTAGCAGCACATGTAAAAGAAAACGGATCATAAAATGTACAAAGCATTTATACTGAAAGTAAAAAGAATGACTCAATATCAACTTTTCAAACTCCCTAAGCTACCAAAATTTATTTGTTTTAAAAGGGAGCTGATTTGGGTATACACCTGGCCAGGGGAGGAGGAGGAGGAAGAGAGAAAAGGTAGTCATTGATGTTTTAATAATGTTGTCACCAACTTATTTGCATTGCAAAGAAACACTGCACCGAGTGCCACACAGTCATTATGTTAGACCTCAGCCCAGGTCTCCCTATCACGCAGGGATGAGGACTTGTAAGTGTACCACTCCAGTATCACACATTAAATAAAACCCCACACAAAACAGTGGGAAAATAAAGTCATTCAGTAGATAAGACCGAGAAAACAAAGCCTCCTGATTAGTTAAGTCATATGCTGTTCAAATGACATAAGGATAATTTTATCCTGCATTCCACCATTCACGTGTTTCCACTGCAGCAACTCCATCATATATCTGCACATAAGTTTCATTCTCTTTTCACATATCCTAAGCTTAAATTAAGTTTCTTCAAAGTCAAGGTGAATTCAATAGGCTTGAGATTTAACAAAATTCAGGCAATGTTTCAAAATACAGAATATGGTATACTACAGGAAAGCCTTTCTCCCAAAGTCAGGTAGTGTAGTGGTTTAATCTTGCTTCATGCACAAGATTTAGCATAAGTAGAGAATAAATTCCAATACAGACTTCCAGTTGGTAATTAAAAATAGGCACAATTTAAACTTCCCATGGCACTAAAGGTCAATATAATCAACTATTTACAACACGCAACACTCTCCAAGATACAGGTCTGTCACCAATCCCCGATCATTTTTCCTTCCTTCCCTTTAAAAGCCACATTTGCAGGCAACTTTCCCTTCAGACTTTCCATCCCTGCATCCAGCTCTGCACTTGTTGGCAAGGTCTGTAGGCAGCACCACGAGCTCCAGCAGCTCACCCTGCTCCCAGCATGGCAAGGCAATATGGAAAGCAAACAGTCCCAGAGCTGGCTGGCAGCTTTGGCACAAATCTAACACACACATTCGTACACCCCTGCAAAGCCAGGTCTAATTTGACAGTCTCCATGTTCTGCAACAAAGCTGCTATTCAAGAGTGAGAGGAAGCTTGTTCCTTGTTAATGGAGCCATGGAGGTTATGAGCTTCCAGGAGGCTGACGTAAACCATACCCCGCTGCAGCCCAGCCCTGAGCTGCTTCCAGTTCCTCCCTGCCACGTTGAAGAACTCCAACCAGAAAAATACTACCCCGCTGGGCAAGCTTTGAACGCTGGGATGCCCCGTTTTCCACACAGGCAATTTCTTCTCCCCACCTCTCAACACATCAAGCCACATGGGCACAGGCAGGAGCCCCAGGGGAGGAAAGAATAAAAGCAGGGGGAACACCTGCACAGAGACAGCATTGTATGGCTCAAAACTTACATGAAACAGTCTGCTGGAGAGCCAGAGATGCTCTGAGACTTACCTGGGCTTTACTACTGAGCACTTGCAACTGAATCAGTATTAAAAAACCTCCTCAGAGAGCAAAGAGAAAATGAGCAGCATCTCCAAAAGATGGTGGGAAGCATTTTGTGGGAATAGTTGGGGGGGAGAAGCATTTTAAGTAGTACTCACATATAATGGAGCTTGCTGTGGATTAAGTTTCATGACCTCAGAACACTGAAACAAAAAGGAAAAAACAAGTTTAAGCTATTTTTCATAACATTTTCAGAACTTTTTTGCAAGCTGCTTTAGCACCCACCTATTACTTATTCCAGTAATCACTTTTACATGGCAATTTTCTATTGTCTCTCTTTGAATCAACAAGGATCTATCAATTTTATTTTTTTCTTAAATTTATCCTCACATTAAGCAAAGACAACTCTAAAATAATTGGTAGAGCGAAGTGCTCATTGAGCCATCTCCACTGTTGGTACTGAGGATATGTCCCAAGTGAAATTCACTTCCCCTTTAAGTCCATCTCAGTTCATCCTTCCTCCTGGCAACGCTCACTTCATATCTGCTTTTTATGACAATTCTGAATCCTTAATTGCTATCCTTCCACCAATTCCCCCCCTTCCCCATAAAAAAAAGCATTTGCAAACATTCATAGTTCTCTTCGCTGCCCAAGAAACCCAACTATCCCCTTTCCCCAGTTAATTTTGTGCCATTTTTCACCCCTTTCACTGAATTATTTATTTAAAAAGAATTTCAAAACTATTAAAAAAAGAAACCTTAAAAAATGTTCCTTGTAAAACTGAGGAAAGACTTCCAGAATAGATTATGTTCATGATTCTGCACTGGCATATCAAAAAGTACCATTACTCATCCTACAAGAGTGATTATAGTCAATAACCTTTCCTCTTTCAGGTCTGTCCCTGGAATTTCTCTGTAACATGGTGAAGGTTTCCTGTACTAAGCTTTGAATCAGTTGAACCAGAATTTCTCTTGCATTAGTTCCTCCACTGCAGAAGAAAATATTCATCCTAAACAAAAGCTCTAAGTTTCCATTTAATGTGTGTATTCAGAGGTCCAGGATCCTAAGATGAAGGAATGCAAAACAATTAAAAATGGAATTTCTGCTGTTACTCATGTCTCAGTACTGGTAGTGCTCTGCAAATACTTCAAACTCTTTTTAAAATAGATGAAATACCACTCTACTTTTCACACAAAAAACGCAGGATCTTGTTCATGCTTTGCTCCTGTCCAAATCCCACAATTTGCCTTTAGTGAGACAGAAATCCAACCACAGCCTAAATTTTCTTAGCTGATTCCAGCTATCCTTGCTCCTTCACACGCTCTCCTAATTTTGCAAAATGTTTTTGTACCAGTTGCTTTAAAAATGACAGTGACCTGCCAAGCTTGTGCATCAAAACAGCCCCTCTGCAAAAGATCCTTTGAGGCAGCCAGTGGATGGACAAGTATTTTGAAACAGTTTTAAGTCTAGTCAAATTCATATTTACGTTCAACCTCAAGATTCCCCTTCATACAGCAAGAATACCTCAAAACAGTTATGTAGGATCCAGACTGCACACAAAGTACTTCGAAAGCTAAACAAACAACACCAGGCAAAGACAAACCCCTCGTCCCCTGCCCAGCTCCCACTCAGCACATCAGGTCATGCTCTGGGCATCCCCACAGCAGCCAGTTGTCTGTACTTACAATATTGATTCTATTTCTTGCAAATAGCTGAAACTTTTTAATTTCAGCATCTGGGAGGTTTATCACATGCTCTACACACATCCTGACAATCACACTGCAATGTTTCTGGAATAGTACTAGGTCTCCCACTTTAGGGTAACAGCAAAATCTTTTCCATTTGCAAATCTGAAAGTAGGACATCAAATTAAATTCTAGGTTCAAGCTCTTCAAAGCAACAGTGGTTTCAGACATCACAAAAAATCTGCAGAGTAAAAGAGAAAGCTACTCAAGCCTTCTCAAAATTGACAGATACCTTTCTCTCTGTTAAGCATTAAAGAATTATGAGTTGTATTAAAGGATCTTCTAGTGAACTTCAGTGTTACTTTGCACAAAATTTCATGGGTGAGGACAAATGACTGCTCTTCATTTCTCTAGGTATGGCACCTCTGACAGAGAAAGGAAGGAAAAAACCTTTATTTGCTTTATGGTGGTTCCCAAAAAACTCACCCAGGATTAGGTCTTCATTGGTTAGGTGCTATAAAAATGCCATATAAAAATGTATTTTGAAGACAAATATGAGAGGGAGGTCAGTGGTCCCCCAGATCAACCCGGGCCATGCACAAGCTGTAATGCTGAAGGCTTTGAACCCCATGTAAACAGAAATGCCAAAATGGCTTTGCCATTTTCCCATCACGCCCCGTTCAGACTTGCACCTTTTGGCACTGGGCTTACAGCAAATGCTGGTCTTGCAGCCCAGCTTCTGTGGGCTTCCCAGTACCCACTCCTGGCTGATGGGCTCCATGAACCATAGGTATGGTCTTATACCATACAGATGGAAGAGAGAAAACAGTGTGCCACTCTCAAGAGTTGTCCATTAACGATTTTTTATTTATGTTTTTTAATCAGAAAGAAGAGCTGCAGGATGGGCAGAAACAAGAACAACCAATCTCACCTCCAACAACTGACCACAACTGCAACAAGCAAGACAAGGGGCCCACCCATGTGGTATGCCTGGGAAAGCCTATCTACCCCTTTCCCTCTCCCTCATTCACTAACTAAACTTCAGTGTTAAGTGTTTGAGTTTTGTCAAACTTCAAGTTCGCTTTTAAGGTAGTTCAAGTAACCTTCAGCTCCACATATACTTCAAGTTTAAGCTTTGCTGAACTTTACCTGAAACTCAGCACTTGACCTTTTCATTAATCATTCTGACATTTGATTTTAGAAACATTGATCTTTATTTGCAAAGTTTTACCCATGCACTCCCAGTTGTATAAAAAAAAAACACCCAATCTTAGCCATGAAGAGCTTGTGGTTGTGGGCAAGAAAGAACAGCCAAAAAACACATGAAGAATCTGACGGTTATGGATCGCATGGAAAGCATTCCAGCAGATAAACAGAAATGCAGAGAAAGCAGGATGGCTTTCCAGCTGTAAGCACCACAGCATCGCTGGGATGAAAGCCAAAGGTGGATTTATCTTTTTCTAATGTAACAGCATTGAAGTTTTATAAAATCATCCTGTAACACTACTCTGTAAGGACTTCACTCCTTGAAAGGACTTAAACTTGACTTCAAGGCTCTGGAGTAACACTTCACCAGGTAGCCCAAACAACATATATCCCACAGAAATTAGAAAAAAACCTATTGATGTTGATTTTCTACAAGAGAGCAAGACACAAACATAATTCCTTTTATACTGTGCCATTGGCACCAATAAACATATCCATAGTGGGACAAAGTGCCTGATAGCCAACCCTTTAGGCAAATAACCCATATGTTATAAAAGAGTTTAACAAAATCCAGGCATTTCCGGGGAGTACAAATCCACCCCCACCTTGTTGAGCTGCATCACTTCCTTCTATACAGCTGCACTACAAAAATAAAACCAAGATTCCAAAACCACATCACTTCTCATTCAACAAAGCAGTGTCCTCAAGGGCACTCCTCCACACTCTGCCTGTATGAAATGCTAATCTATTAAGCACTTAGAAATATCAAGAGGATTGGGTTTCAGGCCCTGCAGAGCTGCTGCTCTAAACTACACAAGATAAATAGAGATGGGGGTACTGGGGAGGAGACCAACTGCCCATATAGAGATGAATTCCTGCTGGAGCCATGACTGCATGCAAAGAGAACTAAAATAGCAATGTCTTTCACAAGTTTATTGTTCTCCCCTAGTGTCAAGGGAATTACTCTTTTGAGTGGTATATGACATTACTGGGTTGTATTACCCATCATCACTCTAGTCAGAGTTTCTTGTTTCGTTATAACACAATTATTTGAGAAAAAAAGGCCTCTCTTGGTTTGGTTTGGTTTTGGGGTTTTACTTTATTTACCTGTAGCAAAAAGTCTGAAAATGGAAAGAAACAATGACTCGAGGTTGATGTTATTATATTTTCTTGTGTGGTGTTTTTCCTGGGTATCTTCCTGCAGAGTTCAGACCTGCAATTACTCTCAATCCATGGTATTGGGTGAGACAAAGGTTTACTCACACACTCTGTCCCACAAGTTTCATCCTACACTGAATGAACACCAGTATACACCATTCATAAAATGATTGAGCATCCTAATCAGTGTACTATTGCCATGTCCTTAAAATCCATGTGAGAGGAGACTGAAAAAACGCAGGACAAAACCTACAAACAGCTTTGCCAGGAGAAATAAACTCCTAACCCAGTTCTTCAACAATGTGCATGGAGAAATTTGTATAAACACAGCAGCTGCAATTGCAGAGACTAAAATAAACCCTAAGACACAAGATAGATCCTTTCAGGTATCATACTACCAAATACAGAATGACTATCTCCACTGCGTTAATAATGCACAATGTTGTATATCTGGTCAGAAACGGGAAGTTGGAAGGATTCAGAGAAGTAACCCACCCCAAACTTATTTTGCAGACACACAGGAAAGCAATACCACCAGCAAAAGTCATTGATCATAGAAAGGGGAGGAGGTGAGGAAACAAGAAATCATACTTCAAACTTGTAGCAGCAAATAAGCTACAAGCATATTGCAGAATCATGTTTACCATCACAGCTGAGCTTAGAACTAGAAGTCCCAGATATTTGTGTACAATCATTTGAGTTTTATGTAACTCACTGAACATTGTGTTTTCTCACTAAATTGATTGCTTAGGAATAAAAATATATCCATCATGCAGCCTTTCCACAGGTGATACTGTTTCCCAGCTGTGCCCTGTCTGCAAACAAAACCAGATGATGGCATTTAGCTACAGATACACAGGAATTTATTTTGGCTGCAAGGGATGGAAAGGAGACTCAAAGGTGTTTTGTGCTGGCCTGGCTCTACCATCGCTCCCCTCCAAAGGCTCAGAGGTAACCCAGCAAGTCACCCTCAGGAGAGCCAGACACAGATTCCTTTCACAAAATGAAAAGGAACTTCACAACCACCTTTTCCCCTCTAGGAAAAAAAAAGAACATATTTAATTGCAAAATCATTTTAAAATTCGTTAGGTTTTTTGTGGGTTTTTTGGTTTTTGTTTTGTTTTGTTTTTTTTAAACAGTGTTGGAAACCTCAGTACTGTGGCCTTTACCTCCAACAGCCCACCCATCAGGAGTCCAGGAGCTGTGAGAGCTGAAGGACTTGCAGAGGGGCTGGGAGCCTCACTGCGGCACAACCCAGCAGAGCGTCACTAATTGACTGATGATTTAATAAAATGCTCTGGATATAGATTAACTTGCTTTGCTTAATGTAGTTCAGCTTCCTGGCAGCAGGAACCACACTGTTCCTGGGCTGGGAGCTGGGCTGCCCCCACCTCTGCTCCAGCTGACCCACCCTGGCCACACCACTTCCCTCACCCAAATCCTTCCCGTTATCCTTCCCAAAATAATGAAGTTTAACACAAAGTTAAAATACAGGCAAGCAGATAACACACGTGTGCATAAAAAAAATAAGCTTAAGTCTTATCCATGGGAAGTCCCTAACCCAGCTTTGCCAGCCCTGTCTTACTCCTGAGATGAATACCTAGACAAATACACTCAGTCTCAACACTAAGTTTCTTCTTTTTGGACCATTTCAATCTCATAATTGTACAAAAAGATCATTTAATGTATTACTTAATTCCTGCCCAAAGCCTGAAAAGAGATGAAGCAGTGTAGGGTTAATAAAAGCAGTGCTGTCCCCCATGGCTGGCAGAGGAAGGCAGAGATCCCTCTCAAATGTGCACATCTGGTTTTCCTGCTCCCATCTCTTCAGCTACCAGCAGATAAAAAAAATAAAAAAACACCAAAAAACAAACCTACACCACTCAAATCATCACAGATATCTCTCTACAGTCCATATGCCCAATTTCAAATAAAGAAAGATACTGTAAAAGTTGGAAAAGCAGAGAGCAAAAGGATTATTAGCCAGCTCTAATTATACAAACTGATCTCATCCTCTTGTCATAAGCCTCTTTCCTGTTTCCGGAATCTATTTGTGCAACAGAAAGACCAGCCTTTTGTAAATGTCCATGGGTCATCAACACAAGGTGATTAATTTCCCATTTTACAAGATACACAAACTGTCACCCAATTCACCTGCAATCCGATATAATCTTGCCCTCACTTGTCAATTTTTTCCCCTTAATATATTACTAAGGGCAAACAAAAGATACCTGTTTGTAAAATCCAAACAACATTTCAAAAGGAACTATCATGCTGCTATAATAAAATAAAAATCACAGACCACATCTTCAGCTCAAGTAGCTACATCCTAATAAAGTTAAGACCTAACAGTCAGCTTGAATTAAAGAGCACCATGTACGCAAAAGCACACATATGTTTATACTCAAATTAAGTCCTCCAACAGGTTCTGGGGCAGCTGTTTCACGTACACAGGAGACTTTTATCCCAGGCTCAAATATTAACTTTCAGAAATCCTTAGCAGACATTCTAGCTGCCTCTTCAAATGAGCAAAATCCAGTTTATGCCTTCCAGTACATGCTGTTGTTTCAAAACATATTGGCAGTAAACTGTGGGAAAGCTCTCAGTGACAACCAGTTCGCCCTTGCCAGACTGATTCTTGACTTTGGGGGTTAAACTGGGAACATCATGAAAATCCCCAGGTACCAAGCTTGGCAGCATCATGCAAATTACTAGTTACCTTTGAAAACAGAGATGCATACTGTGGGACCAGGTGAAGAAGGTGGGGAGGGAAGAACAGGCTTTGGGGAGTGTTTCACCCCAGTTATAAAAGGATAAACAGCATAGCTGTCATCAGCAACGAAATGCCTACAGCCTTACACGTGCAGTGGGAGAGAGCAAAGCCCCTTAATTATTGATTCCAACAGCTCTTGACCATAGCATGTGTCCTCAAATCAGCCTGCTCCACCTTACTATTCTCCAGCTCTCAAGGCTGTGCTGTTTTAAGAACTACACTGAGCAATGATGGCTTCAGTAAAAGAAACAATACCCCCAAGCCCTAGAGCTGAGCAATAAAGCTTCTCTGCTCCCCAAACCATGGCATTTGTACTGCATTCCCAAAACCACAGGCTTGGAGTAGAAAAGGATCCATGAAACCCAAAAGCACCATGCATGCTTTTTTATACTGACAAATACTATTAAATATTTCCTAGCATTTACAAACCAGGTAGTTACTCAATGTATATTTCAGTAAGTGCATGCACCAACCTTAACTCTCTACAGCCACAGAGCTGGAAAAACTGGCATCAAGGCCAGGATCCAAGAGGTGTTTCCACTCACAGTCTGACCAAAGCAGCTTCAGTGACCAATATTTTAATGTCCTTTTCCTCTCTAAGGAATACATCAGACTCACTTTTCCCTTTAGGTTCCCTTTTGCAAATGCTCCCACTGTGGCTCCAGGCATCACAGACTTATTCAGGAAAAGTCTGATTGGCACATTTTTTCCAGAAGAGGAAAATTTCACCAGAAACTTTGGGTTTCCTACAGGAGTAGCTGTGCTAACCTCACTCCATGTGGCACAGCACAGCCACATCTGCCACTCCAAAATGACAAAATTGTTTCTTTATAATTGCTCCTCTTCCTTTAACTCACAAACCTATGGAAATATATTCTATTCCTCTCTGAGCAAATAGAACCTGCTAATTTTTCCGAACATCCTTTCTGAGACACAACACTCTCAAAAAAATATATATCATTCCCCTAGCAAGTGCAATGATAGAGTTATTTGGTGTAGCATTCCCAAAAAAATGAGAGCTGTAGCTCTCTTCCCAGGACACTGTATTACAGCTCATCCAGAAAATGTCCTACAGAAAATAAAACCCCAAGCAACAGAATGTATTACATACCTAGATCACAAAAGAGAGAACCAATCCTATTTTAAAATCATTTAGAGCATGAAATAATAAAAATTCAAAGTTTGTAACCACTTCCACTACCCAACCTTCTGTGTTTGAGCCTTTCTGCAGCTCACTCATAGTGAACAACCCACTTCACACCTTGAAATAGTTTTTTTTTTTCCCACTGCCTTTACAAAGTGCCCTTTCACACTGGTTCCCCAGGAACAGAATGGGTTAAGCGCCCACAGGTCCCAGCCTTTCCAGTAAATCATTTATTACCCCAGCTCGGGGACAAGGAGCTCTGCAGAAGGGAGAGCCCACGCTGTGCAGCTGTTCGCCAGCCAGGCACCTCTCTGCAATTATAACACAGGATTAAGCTCAGGGAGTGGAAATTCATCCCTTCATTGCTGATGGCTTCTTTATTTTTTTCAAGCTATGCAGCTATTTTAAATGTTACAGAGCTCATTAACATGATGTTCATTAAGCAGTAACCACTTTATGAATGAAATGAAAAGATTATCATTATAAACCCAATTATGGAAATACTAGACCAGCAGGCAGAAAAAGGAAAGGGTATGAGAATGCTGCTCCTAAACTCCAGTTTAGCCTTTTGTGTTTTCCCAGATCCTTCCAAGGAGGCACACCCAGAATTCAGATGTGATGCAGAGGCTGGTTCCCAGGCAGGACTCCAGGTGAGAAGCTCTTGCTGCCTGCGCTGGTCCTCCGCAGAGGGGAGTCAAAAGTCATTCCCCTGGTCACCCCCAGGACAGGTCTGGCGTCCTCCTCAGCACCAAGCACTGCTTGCTGCAAGCTCACCACGCTCCCAAAAATCAGCAGAAAGTCAAGAAACACTATGACAAACCAAGACACAAATTGCTTCTCTGCAGCTGATGTTGTATGTTCCTCCTTCAAACACGATGAACGTGGAGGTCAGTTCTAAGAAATTTGCCAAAGACTTAATTTCTTTCCCAAGGTCTGAAAATAGGTATCATTTCCCTGCTCAGTCCTACTGAAAACAGGAAACCCAAATAATTACAATAAGCACTTGTCTCTACAGTAACAGCAGTTTATGATTAATCCATTCAGCTGTTGCCACAGCTCAGTAATGCCAAACAATTTGGACTCGGTATCACTAAAGTGCTGCTCTTCTAGGCCAGACCATGGAAAATGTGAGGTATTGCAGAAGATGAACAGGTTAGGGACAGTGGGTGAAGAAAAAAAGCACCTTGATGTGGTTTTCCTCCCTCCCTTGACAGAGCTCAAACATGGCAAGCACCCATTTCCAGGCAAGACTCTCAGAGTTGTTTTGCTTCGGGCTAGCAGTTTTTGCAAATTCAAGTCCTTTTGGAGAGATTGGGTGTAACTCCATGAGTCAAAACAGCTACTGCCAGTATTGCAATAACCATACACTTGCTTTTTGGTCAGATCCATTCCCTGATCTGGTTCACCACACCAAAAGCTGGTGTTAACTGAAAAACAAACACAGGAGCCTCTACAGCACAACTGCTCCAGGACAGAGAGACCCACAGCCTTTGTGCCAACCAGAAGGCACATCCCACCAGCTGCTGACAGGACCTCAGCTCTGATCCTGACTGGCTCCCATGGAAAATCTTGCCCTATAACCATGT
The DNA here is from genome assembly GCA_013399695.1 of Formicarius rufipectus. Lineage (NCBI taxonomy): Eukaryota > Metazoa > Chordata > Aves > Passeriformes > Formicariidae > Formicarius > Formicarius rufipectus. The sequence continues at coordinate 1,936,576 of VXAU01002736.1, forward strand.
GCCTGCTGAGGGACATGAAAGCTGTATCTTAAAATATTAGCGAAAAACAGCTGATGCTGTAAGTGTTAAGTGCTATTTTACAACATGGCGTATGGCTGATAGAAGAGGTGAGACCACACATCCCTTTTCTGTTTCCACCACAAAGAAACTGTATTTTGTGGCAAAATAAATTGATGAATTTGCCTATAACATGTACTTTGATATCAGCTTCCACTCCTGCTGTCAAGGGTAAGCCTGGCAAACGGCTTGGCAATGGGCAAACCCATTCTCCCAAACCCCTCACCTCAACCCTCATTTCTACCTGAAAGAGCTGCCAAAACATTTAACCTTACTTTAACTGCATGAAGCAGTACAGGTGGCTCCAAGACGTCCTTCAGGTCGTTCCCACACCAAGTAGGGAGGAGCAGGACAGGTCACGACACTCAGCTCCTGGAAGATAGGGAAGGAGTCGTCACTGGGTGCAAGGGTCAGCAAGGCTGCTGTGGTTCCAACACCCAAACCGGCATCACACCACCTTCACTGAGGGGGATGGAAACCATCCTCTACTTTGGAGACTGTACAGGAGGCACGTGTTGCCTCCCACAGCAGTCCCATGTGGTTCCACAAGCACACACAGAGCAATGACTACACGAAGTACAGGGTTACCTACAGACACACATGGGCATCTCACATCACCTGAGAATAACTGTGCTGCTGAGTTGTATTTGTTGCTGTTCTGCTATTTGCTTTGTCCCCAAAGCTGTTGTTCTGCTGTCCACCATTGTATCCTAAGCCACTCAGCCTTAAGTCCTTTGCATTCATCAACACAGCCTGTCCCAGACTTCACCAAACTCTTTGTGAACTCCCTTATGGCGTGGTATTTTAAAAGGAACAGAAGCACCAAAGGTAGATGATGGCAGATGATAGCCAGCAGACGAAACACCAACCCACCAGCAAATCTATGCCAAAGCCTTTTGGGATGCATGCACTTTTCCACAGACTCATTTCCTTCTCTGGGGCAAGATCTACTCCGTAGATTCATCCATAGGGATAAACTTGGTCTACAAAGCACACCTGGAAAGAGGAGTTATAGTGGATTAAATGTCAAAATGAGAAAAAGCTCAGGTTGGGCTTTAGCTTATTAAATGCTGCGTGGGAGATTTTATTAGCTAAATCAAAGTCATCAGGGTACCTCAGGCCATCATTTGGTTACCACACCAGGAAAGGTTGTGGCTACACACACATCACCAAACACAAGCAAGACACACCAACTGCCTCCTCCTGTTTTACCAGACACAGACTCTGCCCCTTCGCCCTCCCTGTTGGGAAAGCATCCATAATCTGGGAATCTCACAGATTGGCAGCCTGAGCCAACCTGCCGAAATCAAAGTGCAATTACAAGTACAGAAGTAACAATGGCAAAACTAGTTACCAGCTGGGAAATCAACTGGACTGTGTGAACGAGCCGGGAACATACTGCACTGGAAGGTAACACACTGCACAACAAAGCTCACTTCATCTACACAAGGACAGCATCACCTGAACACCTCAGTGTTACTTTTGCACAAAGTTTCCTTAAGATTAATGGATAAAAGTGTCTTTTATCCATCCTGCTGAGAAATGGGGAGAGTATTTTGCAAGGCACTACAGGGTACTGCGTTTTACTGCAAATATAAATATTTAAATGTAGACCAAATTGGGAAAAAAAAAAAATCATGCTTTTATTCCTCTTAAAGTATCAGGATTGTGCATTAATTCCTTCAATGCAATGTCACACATTTCTGAATTACATTCTTATGCCAAACTATTGGAGCTGAAAGAGGAATTACCTGAACTCTTAAACCCCAGTTAAGAGCACACAAACACTCTTTGGATTCATTAACCAGTAAAAACCACCCTCGAAGCCACAAACAAACAGACTGGAACTTCCCTCTGGCATTTCTGTAGTGTTATTTTCAGGACCACATTTTCAGATGGTTACTGTTTGATAAAGCAATGATTAATTATGTTAAGCAAGCAACATTAACGCAAAGCTCCTACTCTCCATCCCAGTTGATCTCCAAGTAACAGCTCTGTCCAAGGCACATACAACAACAATACAGTGGTTCCACCTGTTTATGAGACACTGATAACTTGGATTTTAATACTGTATTTGTATATTTTGGCAGAGAAAGCAGGCAGAGAAGGCAAGGTTTGCTGCTACTCCTTTGAACCAACAAGAAATATGGGTATGGCTAGCACTGTTAAAGTAGATAGTGAGCACGCTGCAAACCACTGCAGGTTTTTCGTCATATCCACTAAGGAATGAGGGTGTGTGTGCGGAGTCACATGCAAAGCTCACTTGGATGCTCAGGACTTGGAAAGCATTAGGAAGTGAAGAAAATCAACTGGCCTAGCAACAAAAAGCTGTAACATAAATCATAAAATTCTTCCTCACAGATTTTTGTTTGTCTGACTTTACTCTGTGAGAATTTTTAGAATCCTATAAGAAGCAGCAAATAACCTTGAAAAGTCTTAAACATATATTGTAGTTCCGTATGTAAAGAGCCTGCTCAATCAATAAGGCTGTCCACATCAAAGTATCAATTCCCCAAAGAACTGATTTCTGCTTCCCATCAAACTGTTATGAGACAACTCCCACATGCCTAAGCACACCCATTTCAGAAGGATTTCCTCATGGGGATTTTTTCCCCTCCTTTTCCTTTGCTGGGAAAATCATTATGATGTGCAGATGAACACTTGCACAGCTTCTGTTTTCTGAATCTTAAAAAGATGGGTTTAAAAATCATGTTTCATGGGCAAGCTCATCCTGCTTTACAAATAAAAAGCTACTCAGTATCATCACAGGAAGATGATGACATACGGTAGTGTTATAAAAAGCAATTTGATTCCTACACTGCTCTGCCAACATTCCCAACAACCTGTAACTGGGTAATTTCTGCCTAAAGGGTCAATAGTAATGACGTCTCCCAGTGCTCACTAAAGTAAATGAGAATGTAGAGAAGAGTCTTACTGACACTTGCCTTTATACAAGCTATTTTGCTTGGGTTTAATAAAAATAGGAGGCAAGCCCCATCTCATTGCTAGGACAGGATTATTTGATAGCAGACTCCTCATGGTCTTGTTCCCTCCACACTGAGACAGCTGAAGAAGAAATTACTCAGGCCACTGATGAATTACTGAAACATCTTTATGAAAAGATAAGAAATTAAAATTCAAGAACAGTGTTACAGCTATTTATAATTTTAAGAAGAGAAAGGAATTGGCCCTGTAATAGATAATTTATTTTCCCAAGAAAGAGCAGTGTCTAAAGAGATGATCTGAATCTGATGTGTCATTTACAGGCAGAGCAACCAAGCACCAAAAGATACTCTCTCTACATTTCTAAATTAAATGAGTAGCAGAGAATGACACAGCCCCCGCCCCTCCCCCCAAAAAAAACAAACAAACAAAAAAGTTATCCTGCGTTAAAAATCTATTTGGGAGCAATCAGTTGGGGCTCTCAAACACACATGCTTGGTAGAGACCCAACATGTGGATCTCACCCAGTTGCTTTGGTGGTTCCCCATGAGCAAACACCCACCCTTCCCAAACACTGACCAGTGCCCAGCACAGAGGAAACCACTCCTCAAACTTGCTCGTTTATCCATGAACACAAACCCATTTTATTTTTCTGAGAAGCACTGCATATTTTGCTGCTCTGCCTGCTGAGCACTTTGACACGTCAAGAGTTATCTCACCATTTGGTTGTAATTGCCATCACGAAGCTTTCAACAAATTCAAAGAACAGCGTCAAGAGGAGGGCACTAATGATCTAGAGAGATGAACTGCTGATTATTTGGGATTATTTGTTTCAGCTGGAAGCTTTCCATAGACAAGACACCCAAACACAGTCAGTCCCAGAGCTACAGCACCCAAACCAACCTCTGGAGTATTTCTGAGTTTTGGCTGTTGCCTACTATAAAATCTCCTCAAACTTATGTATCAAAAGCCATCAAGGAACACAATCTCCTCCTCATCTCCCAAGCTGCTGGGTGTACAACTGCATGCGGCTGTAAAATTTTGCACTGAATATACAGCCTATACTTCTGTACCACAATATTCTCATTGTAGGACATCCTTTTCCTGCTTCTATTTTATCTCCTAGGAGAGACTGGCTTGCAAGATATTCTCAGAAGTCTGTCCCATGGTCTGAACTATGTTGCCTAATTGCTTAGGGAAGGTGGTCTGGACATACTCCTGGGACAACCAGAGGATCACACCCTGCCAGGATGGGTTTAAGAAAGGCAGGTCTTGTTTGACCAACCTGATCTCCTCCTATGACAAGGTGACCCCTTAGTGGATGAAGGAAAGGCTGTGGATGTTCTCCATCTAGACTTTAAAAAAGCCTTTGACACCTTTTCCCACAGCATTCTCCAGGGGAAACTGGCTGCTCATGGTTTGGATGGGTCTATGATTCTGTTGTTCACTGGGTTAAAAACTGTCTGGACTGTGGGCCCAGAGAGTGGTGGTGAATGGAGGGAAATCCAGTCGTGGAACACCAGTTGTGACTGGCCACCAAGGACCTCAGTACTGGTGCCGGTCCTGTTTAATGCTTTATCTGGACAAGGGGATTGAGAGCACCCTCATTCAGTTCACAGATGACACCAATTTTGGTGGGAGTATTGACCTGGTGCAGGGCAGGAAGGCTCTACAGAGGGATCTGGGCAGGTTGGACATATGGGCTGAGGTCAATGGTATGAGGTGCAATGAGACCAAGTGCTGGGTCCTGCACTGGGGTCACAGTGACTTCTCATGCTCTACAATTCCCTGAAAGATAGTTGTAGCCAGGTGAGGTCAGGCCCTTCTCACAATTAACAAGCAACAAGGCATAAAGAAAAGGCCTCAAGTTGTGCCAGGGGAGATTTAAATTGGATATGAGAAAAATTTCTTCACCTGGGGGTGGTCAAGCACTGGGACAGCCTGCTCAAGGAGTCACCACTCTTGGAGATATAAAAGATGTGTAGATGTGGTACTTAGGGACCTGGATTACTGGTGGTCTTGACAGTGCTGGGTTGATGGCTGGACTTGATGATCCCACAGGTCTTTTCCAAGCTAAATAATTCTATGATTCTATATAAACAGAAGAATAAAGTATTACTTGTCTAAAATCTGCTTTGCTTTGGACACATGTAAATGCAACATGGATCCACTAGCCACTGCATCATGCTACACTTGTACCAGCAGAGTGGAGGGCAGATTGCAACTCCTCTCACTTTGACACACACACAGAATGTTGCTCTGAAAGTAAATGATAGGTTTTGTTTAGAGAGAAGCATCTGACTTGGCACACTGAATGAAGAAAATCCAAGAATTTTAAAACAATAGAAAGTAAAATACATCCATATTTTACATGTCTGTACACATTGCAGAGCAAGCAATAATATTGGGATGTTAACTGGAGTCCCATTAATCCTGATTACTAAGAGATGGAAGACAAAAATTCTTTCATATACACTAAATTAATTTTTGAAACCTAAACTCTTTTGACAGTGTCGCCTTGAACTTGTAAACAGAAATATTCCCATGCTGGATGAAAAGGGAAGCAAGGATGCACCCAAGAGCACTTCCCTGCTTACTCTAGCCCTGGACAGAAACAAATTTTCTCTCTAGAGACCTGCAAAAAACTGAAAGAAGTTTGGGGTTTGCTTTTGATTTCCACCAGCAATCTCAAAGCAGTGAAACCAAGAGATCAGAGATGCTTTATGGCCCTCTGCTTTCCCTCTTCACAGCAACGTGTGCTCCCTAAACTCTCCTTGTGCAATAACATGCAGCAACCTGTTAATCCAGAAGATGAGGTTTCAGCCTTCAAAACTAAAGAGGAAAAAATGTAAAGAACTATTTTTGTTAGCTGTTAAAACATCTTATTAATAATAAAAGCAGGACTTGGTCCAGAAATATGACCTCCTTAAACTGAAGCCTGTCACCATGTTCATCCTAAAAACCAACTGCTTCTTGTCAGGCAGCCTTGTAAAACCACATCAGGATTGAGATAAGGACTTCAAACTGTTTCCACAAGACCATCATGGTTAAATGTGGGAGATATTAAAACTTAACTCATGGACAGTTAAAAATCCGTGCAACAGATTGACACTTCATTGCACCACCATGGCAAGGCCACTATCCTCCTCCTTAACGGGGTACGACATCAGAGGGATTAGCTAAAAAGTAAAGCAAACAGCAGCAGCCTGAAGTAATATCTCAAGTCCACACATACTTCTAAAACACTCTCTCCTAAAAAGCTCTTTTAGTTCTGCAACAGGCTCTTCTTCTCTACCATGATATTCAGGTGACAGTCTCAGTGAATTGTGCACTCTTGCTAGTAGGAGCAAAGCCCGAAATAAGCCCCGTTCAGAAAACCAGGAAACAGAGAAAGCATGACAGTGAAGGCAAGGACTACTTCAGCATGAACCTTGACACAATGCCTCAAGGTCGAGGAAAATGCCATTAAAACATAGCCCAACTTTACAGAACAGGCCTATTTTCTTTGAAATACTGGGTGCAGCTCACGACAGGACAGGCTGAACATTTCCTGGGAAGGTGACACATCATCCCTAGAACAGGATATGGACCCTGGGAGAAGACAGCATGTTTGGAAACAAGAATTATGTGAACAAGAATTATGTGAAAATTTCAGTTTGAAAGGCACTTTGGAGGATCATCTGCTCCATCACCCTGCTCAAAGTGAGGACATGACATCAAGGTTATGATATGATCCCTGTGCTTTCACTGTTCATAACTGTCCCAGTCAACATGGCCTCTTTCTCAAGCCCCATATGTAAAATTGAGCTAAATAGGGTAATCAAGTTTTATTGCCACAGGAAGGAAACCAAATTCACCCTTAGCTGCAAGGCATCCCAACTCCAGCTAAGAAGCCTGCACAATGCTCCTGTTTAATCTCTCTCCAGTGATTTTCTTCTTAGTTTCCACATAGTTTAAAAAAGTAATTGATAAAATGAAGAACTTTTACTGCACTTAGAAAGCTTGTGACAAGGAAAAGCACATGCACATGTTGAAGCCAAATACCAGCATATAACATTAATACAAGCCTTTCTGCTCTATGTTAAAGAGGTATCCTGGGGTATAAAACACAAAGTGCAAATCTATATTCTTGTCTCCCACTGCAGGTCCAGCCACCACCAAGGTCCCTCCATGCCAAGCACCACAGACGCTCACAGCAAGAAATTCTCTGCCACCATGTTTACAGGTGAAACAGATAAATGCTGGGAGGGGACACAAAGGGCCAGAAAATGGAACAACGTGCCCAAGGCTTTGTAGGTGGCTGCCAGCACTGTCTGCAGCCTGGTCAGTGTCACCTCTCTACCCACTCGGCATCGATGTCCTCGCTTTCTTCAAAAGTCGGCTTGTCTCCATCGCAGCTGCCCAGCTCTGCCAAACACCAGCCACGCAGCCATGGCATTAAGTCACTTCAATGCTCCAATCAACATGTCACTGGAGCTGCCCAGCACTTAATTATATAAATTAGGAGATCTGTATAATGGTACTAAACCAGTAATGAAAGAGAAGGTTTAATGATGCAACAAAAACCTGCAACCCAGCACTCAGATTACGGGTGGGTTACACAACAGCCCAGACAATTCAGCGCTTAGGCAGTCAGCTGCAGACTTGCATAGTGCAGATCACGTTTTCCCAGAGCCATCAGCTGACTCCAAACATGTGAGATCTACTCTAACAGACCCCACCTACCTCCCTTGCCCCAGAAGCTCAAGAATTCCCCAGCAGAGATGCCCAAATCAAAGTCATCCCTTTCCCCAAATCCACATTCAAACTCAAGAGATGCAGCTGAAGGCCACCCTAACAGCCACCTGTACCTCACACCAGCGCTCCCTCCTCCCGTCAGTAACACCCCTTTGCAGAGATGACACAGCTCCAGTGAAACCTGTTCAGTTGACAATCGGGGTGATTTGTGCATTGTGCCATGTGATTTAACTCGCAGCTGCAGCCCCAATTAAGAAAGCATTATCAGCACGGAGTTAACACAGAGATCATCCATCAACTGACAAAAAATAAGGCAATTTAGGTATTTGACAAGAACTCAGCATGAACCATTCATGTGGAAGAGAATGCTTCAACCCAAGATTTCTGACTGAGGTTTATGACTGAATAAGCTCAAATACTTCCAGATAGTATTGATTTCTACTCACAGCATTGACACAGCTTAAGGGAGAAATAATTTTGTTTGAAATATTCTTTTATACTCCATTGACCTTTTATGTCAATAAACACAATAGCAAATTGCAGCTTAGCAGGGTAATTTTACCTTCTTTTTGTAAAGTTCTCAGATGAAGAGCACTATACCAGCAGCAGGGCTGAGAAGTATTATTTGGATTTCAAAAAGCAGCAAGTGTCATGGTCAATCCACAAGTTCAATATCGAAGGGCTCAAAAGAAAATTGACAGTACCAAAATTGCAATGGTAAATGTGACAGTATCAGCTGGGAACCTGCTTACCAACATTTACAGATGCTTGTTCAAACAAAAGCCTTAAGAAGAGATTCTGCGCCTTATCTAGAAGCCCTTTAAAATGTCACTGATCTTAACAGAAAAATGCCATACTCTTATTCCCCTCTCACCTATAAAATAAACTTTTAATTCTATTAAAATCCACAATGGATACTCAACCTTCACTTATTATCATTCCTGCACATTTTTTCCAAGGCAGAAGGCTGGAAACAATCAGTGTTCAACCACAGAGCATCTTCTACCCTGCAAACCCTTCAGCAGGTGACCAGATTTGCTTTCATACAGCTCAACTTCTCTTTTCCCTCCCTCTGAAGAGAAAGATTGTTTTCATTCAGTTGCCTTATTTTTTCCCCCCTACAGACCCCTGCAACAAAAACACCTGTAAAGAGGCAGGTCATAGCAAGGCAGTGTACTACAAGTAGAAAAGCAAGGGACATTATCAAACAGCATTAGCACACGGCACAGAATTTTCCCAGAACCCAAAGAACCCAGGGCTTCTGTAACTCCCAGGGCATGCCAGGGCGGGAAGCAAGCTTTTGCCACCAGCAAAAGGATTCCCAAAACAAGTCAGCAAATGTCCCTATAACCTCTGCCTCAAAGTCTGACACCAAATGTAGCCTGATTTTCACTGAGCCTGCTACGGCTCTGCATTCATACAGCCAAGTGAAACCCTGGCTGCGCCTGCATCCTCCCATGTGTTTCTCACATGGGTTGGAGATGGCCACACTAAGACCTACTCATTATCTTCTCTGCAAAGTGCACTCCTCCCCTTTTTATCCTTAATCAAGAGTTACAGCTAGTCACCAAACTAGCACTGTGATGACTTCACTACCAGCTGCTAGGCATCCAAAAAAAAAAAAAAACAGAAACAAATTACATTAGGGCTACTGTCACTTAGCAAATCCTACTACAGGTACACCAGGCTATTGGGCAACTTTACTGACATATATGCCAGTACTTTCCTTCATGGATTTACTGCAGTTTTCCCCCAGCTACCCCTCAAAAGCAAAGGATCTTTAGTTAAAGCAATGACAATAGTTTTCACCCAACGGAACACTTTCCCTCTCCTCAACTACCCCAAGCAGGTAGAGCAAAGGAGCTTTTTACTCAGTGAAGGAAAAATAAGAATTTAAAGCTGACTAATTGCCAGGGCACAGCCTTTCTCCCAGTGCACCTGTAAATGACCACTTGTGCAACACCACCTGAGTGTCAACAGGACCTGTGGGCACTACCCAAGCAGGCACACGTCAATAAAGCAAAGGCACGACCTGCATTTCCACGTGCACGTAGGGTTTTCATGTGCTTATCTACCTATCTATGCAAGTGCTGATTCACCTCTTGCAAACCCAGCCCCAAACCATTTGGATCTCCCCTTTCCCATATTCCTGCAATTGTGGCCAATCTTCCTGTCAGATATTCCCTGCCTCCTTCAGGACTTGACTGTCACCCTGCACAGCACCAAATAGGGTTACCCGGTAACAAAACAAAAATAAAACTTTTTTAAAAAAACAATTAAAAACCCAAATAATATTTGTCAGGTCTTTCTGAGGTGGGAGAGTGTCTTCAATCACACAGTCTTTCAAATACCTTTTAGCACCAGGAAAGTTTTTGCTCCTTGCTTTCCTTCATCTGATCACATGAACATGACCATGAACAACCTCCCTACTCAACAACACAGAGAGGCAGAAGTACTGCTCCATAACCCATCACTTCTTGAGACATACCTGTTCATAACTGTGCCCAGACTGACTGGTCCTCAGTGTCTGAACCACTGATCCAGTTGTCCGGTTTTAGGGCAACAGTTTGCTCAGCATTTTGTTATTTTCTTCTGAAAGAGAACATTTTAAGGCAGGGGTCATACCACAGTATTTTAATATTATTCTTACCTTGGGTCAAATGCTTTTATACTCTGTGCTTTCATTTGTTGATGCTTGAGTTATCTTTCTCAAGATAATGATTTCACTTTTGTTTCTTTTTTCCCCCTCCAGGTGCCCTACCCTTAACAGCAGGAGACTTAAACCTAGATGTCATTCCACAGATAACATCTATTGCTAAACAGCGTTGTTTCTGATCTATACTTACAAAGTGCTCCAACATCTGCTCCATTAAAATGCTCACCATGACGTCTAAGGGCACATGCACTTTGTCCATACCAGGTTTAGGACTAGAAAAGCAGAGACAGGCCATGAAGAGCAGTGACACACTGATGCCAATTTAATTTTAGTGTGTCCTATGTGCAAATAATAAGAAATAATATGCTTTACATAAATAAGTGCTGGCATGACTACAAACAACAGAACATAAAGACATCAGAATTCAATGCTTGCCTAGAAATCCAAACAAATAATGGGTTTAGATGAAGAAAAGTATTCTGAGAAAACTGCCACACATTCCCTGTTTCATGCAATCTTCTTCCTAGAGTTTCAGACACTGATTCTCACCCCCACCAAAACAAAAGTACAAGGGGTGCAAGCCTACAGCACAAGCATTTAGCACTAGAGGTTGCTAGAGATCACAGACTACCCATCGCATCCTAAGAAGTGATTGCTGCCACAGGTGACAAAATGCTCCTTCACCGGGAGCCACAGCCTCATGGAAAACCTCTTAAACAGCCTTCGGAAAGGTGAACAGATCTTGGACCATCCAGGGAAGGCCTGACACTGATCAGTACTGGGAAAGGACACAGCCAGGCTTTAGAGGTTCTCCTGTGCATGCAGCTGCCAAGCCAGGGATTTCATTTCTAGTCAGGTTTCAGCAACGTCTTTATGCCAATCTCAAACAGCTGTCCCCAACAGGTCTGTCTTGCTCACCCTTGGGAGCCAACAGCCACACATCTGCTGCTCTCCAGACCAAGGGTCAGCTAGGCTGACACCCATGTGTCATCTGCCACATTAGTTTTCTGCTGGAGAGGGTTCCCTGATATGGGAGCAGGGGCTGGAGTGCTGGAGCCCAAGGAAAGCCCTGGGCTGGCCCCTCAAGCATCCCAGTGTGCTTGGAAGGGACCTAGGGCTTTCCCCAGGGACCTACGGGAAGAGCTCTTCACTGACATCTAAATTCTTCAGGGTGAGGCTCTTTATTGGCATCTAAATTCTTGGTGGTGGCGCAAGAGGAAGAGAACACCTGAGAACTTCAGGTGGAGAAAGGACAACCAGCAGAAGCCGATTAACTCCCAGGCAACAGAGATCCTCCCATGCAAACCCGAGGAGGGTGTGCATGTGACTAAGGAGGAATGGGAAAGGTGGGGTCAAGCCACTGAAACAGAGAAAACGAGGTTTTTCCAGTGTTTTCACAGCAGATAAACATCTACCTACCAAATTTTACTTATTTTAGGATGAGAGGTTGTTTCTGTTCCTTTTTGAGATAACACTATTGTCACCAGAAAGCATTAGAACAAATTCAATTCCTACTGCTTTGGTTGCAGGCTGAAGAATTTCGCCTTCACTTTCCCCTCAAGCCCGTAACTTCAGGATTAGGCCCTTTCCTAAATGCTTACAGGAGCAATTCAAAGTTGGAGTCTAAGCCAAATAACCCCAAGGGATTTGCCTTCAGTAACTTTTCCACAGCTTGAACTACAGCTGTTTTCCTTTACAAATTCCACCTCTCAACTGCCAGAGCACCAGGAGAGGAAAGGAGCAAAGTGATACGGTTGGAAACAAAAGCTCAACATGGAGATGCAGCAAAAGATCAAATCCAGTTTTCCTGCCAGCAAGACTCTGATCACTAATGCACTGATTTAGCTCCTGCTGTGCAAGAGCACTTGAGGTTGGACTTTTCTTTTTCCATCCTCAAGGGCAGAAAATGAAATTATGAGCCAACCACCCCTACGAGGTTTCTCTGCACACCTGAAACCAGCAACTAATTTCTCTGACCTATTTTAAAAGGACATTAAAGTCTCCACTGGAAGTAAAAACCAGGTTCTTTACTCAAATCTTGCATGCCCCACCTGACCATGGTTTGAAGCCTCTCTTCCAGCCCCAACCATTCCTTAAGCAACCAAGGAAATGAAATACAAAACATTAAACAATGTGGAGGGTCAGACTTAAATCAACAAAGACAAGGAAATTGCAAGTTAAGTCTCCAGGTCTGCCCTTGATTCACCTTGTTTTGTTCAGCTACTGCTCTGTTCCCAGACCCTTCCTTCTCCCAGTGCCCAGAGAATTAGGACAAAAAAAACAGCACAGTGTAAACATCGGTGGCATTCACTCCTCTCCATTAGGCTGAGGTTTGATGTAGAAATCACAACAATTTTACCTGGTTTGGAAACTTGACAAAGCCAGTGTTGTTTAATAAATTTCTTGTAGAGCTTGCATTACTGCAAGATGGACAGAGTAAAAATGGCCTGGGGGCACCTGGAAGGAGAGATTCCCACCATCCAATTTTACCCTTCTAAATATTTGGCACAGTCTAAGCCAGTCATCTCCTCCCTGTCTATAGACCAGTTTGTTTCAGTGATTTTGGGATGGAAGAAGGAGGCTCATGTATGGGTGCCCATCTTCTTGCTTCCAGAGTTCTGCACTTTCTTCAGTTTTCAGATGTCTGACATTAAACAAGACCAGTGTCATCTTCCTCTAGTAATCACCACCCAGCTGCTATGATCGTATTTGAGGTATCATGGCAGTCTGTTGAAGTTCCCATTGACTTGAAAAGGGGAACTATAACCTCTATTTTTATAAAGGGAGATAAGGAAACCCAGGGAACTACAAGCCAGTCAGCGTCACCTCAATGCCTGGTAGGCTCATGGAGCAGATCCTCACAGAAACTCTGCTAAGGCATATGGAAAGTAATGAGGTGATTGGTGACCACATGGCTCCACTAAAGGCAAATCACACCTGACAAATTTGGTGGCCTTCTACACTGAGGTTACAGCAGTGGTGAATGAGGAAACGGCAACAGAAATCAGCTACCTGGTCTGGTGCAAAGCATTTGATGTGTCCTGCATGACATCCTTGTCTCTAAACCAGAGAGACATGGATTACATGGATAGAGAACTTTGTGGATAAAAAATTTGTGGGTAGGTCACACTGAAAGAGTTGCAGTCAACCTCTCAAAGTCCAAGTGGAAAGCAGTGACAAGTAGGATTCCGCAGGGGTCAGTACTGGGATCAGCCTTGCTGGAAAGAGCAGTGCTGCAGCTCTGTTTGGCTGCGGGTCCAGGTGTGATCTCTCCCTATGGTCATGTGGACCTTCTCTGGCCAACATCTCCAACACAAGGGGATGCAGCAGCAGGACAAACCTCACATTCCACTATCTTGCACAAAGAACAATAAAATGTGAATGGTACTTATATTCCCAAGAAAGATCACAAGATGCAGTGGGTGAAAAAGAAACTGAAATGCTCTCAAGTTGACGTCTCTTCTAATTAAAACAAAAAGCAATCTTTAAAATAAAGGCCTCCAAGATGGTTGTTTCTCTTCACCAATCATATATTGTTTACTGTCAGTCTGTGTTTGTAATGCTTTAGTAATAACATAAAAGTTTCATAAGCCTGCACAGAAAAGTACTTCAAAATTTGTGCATTAAGAGAGCGTATATATTGCACAAAAGGCTACACATGGGCTAAATATCAAGTGCTGTTACAAATTTAGGAAACACTCAAACCGTCTTATTTTCAGTATACAATGGGAGGGAGCCAACATAGGACACAACTGCTTAATTGGGAAAAAATGCACATGGTTTAAAGCCTACAGCCTGTCTTCTGATCAGATGCAAGTGATGAGTATCACAGAACTTCTCCAGAAGATTTTAAAGAAGGGCCAACCCATCACTGCATTTTAAAGTGATACAGAATATTACTTCATCTCTTCTTTACACTGCCTTTCAACAAGACAAATCTCTTTAGTGTAAATCTAAAATCTTAGACATAAGACAAGAGTTCCTTTTTTGGGGACTAAAGATGTGCAAATCATGCTGGCGAACTGCCGTAGGAAAAATATATGTTACACAGGGAATGAGGACCACTTGAAGGATCCAGAAGGTCTCATTTGATTTTCTTTTCCTCAGCTGAATATATTTGCCAAAAGGATGCTTTCTCAATGCTTTCCAGCTGTAAATCAAATCCTCTTCCCTACTGCTGGATCTTACCCTTCCAGGAACATCTCACAGTTCAGTCACTGGGAATAGGCCTTCCATCACAAAACCAGAGAGGTCCTATATTAGCCTTGCTATTTCCACAAGCATCCAGGGGGTTAACAAGCAGCACATGCATAGGGATAAGGCACTGGAGGAAGTTCATAAAAAGGTTTGCTTGCTATGAAAATCATCTTTAACTTCCCACGAGTACGATTCCACACACATTTGTGGTAAGGCAGGTTGTATTATTCTCTTCTCTCTTGCCCAATAGTTGCTATTACTGGACCTGGCAAGGCAGCATGTGACACTGAAAAATGCAGCTGCATTTTTGGCTCAGAAGCCTCTACAACAGCCTATGAGTCATGAACCAAAAGGGCCACAAAAAAAAAGCAAAAGAGAAGAATGCAGATTCAGTTTTTATTGTAAGCATGTGTCTCCACTGGATAGTCCTGATGCACATAAAGGACAAAACCAGAAATCCTTTTGAAGTCCCTTTAGTCAGGTAACTTGGGCCTGTGGCCACTTTACATAAAAACAGAATGGAAAGACTATCACTGAACACAGAGTGCCTGAGCCACACAACGTAACATGTGCTGAGACATGCCTCTGAGCTATGCTTTGCTACAAGACTCAGGGTGATGTGGAGTTTTTTTTGTTGTTTTGGTTTCTTTGTTGAATTTCTCCCTAGAAGCCCAGGATACCCTCAACCCAGATACATAACCCTAAGCTCTCCTGCAATGTGCTCTTGCAGTAAAATATCCCTCCTCCACCTGTTGCACAGCAAATAAAGTTTACAGCGCTATAGTTTGGGTCTAAAATGTGTCAAATTTCTCTGATTAACAATATGACACTTTACCACATTCACTACTCTTACCTCTGATGACTGACCAAATGTTCCAACCTTTTGGGTTTTTTTTTTTAAATGAAAGCAATCAAAACATAGCCCCTTCCTAAACTGCTTGGAGTGGGTATGATAAACACAAGACAGAAGGGAGAGAGAGCAATCTGGGCTGTGGTCTGAAGAAAAATGTCTCAGGACTTCTCTTTATCACCAGCTCTGGGACTCTGTCAGCAAGAAGTTGTTCCCACACTACATCATGTCTTCTGCCTTGCAAGCAGCAGCCCAGCTCCAAGCCATCTCAGCAAAAGCAGGCAAGAGAAGAGCAGTGGAAAGGGAAAAGTAAGGCACCAAGAACTACCCCTCAGTGAGAATAAACAGCATGATTCCACCTTAGCTTCCATCCTCTGAAGATGTTTTGTATTGGGTGGATGGAGCATGAGAGGAATGAACACTAAAGGTGCACAGAAGAGGCAGCAATGCACAAATGCTGCTCATGCAGCCACCAAAACCGCCGGCTCTCCTCGATCTACCTGCTGCATTAATATACAACCACCTTGCAAAAATGAACCCCTGTGTCCTTCATTCCCCCAAACATAAAGCTGAAAACCCAGCAGCTGGTGTTTCTTCCCATCTGAAAGGGTCACACCAGCCTCTCAGCTCTCACACCCAGCTTTTCTCTTGTTAAAAACCAGCTTTGATCCCACTGGCCCCACAAACCTACCCCACACCAGCACCCACGATGATTAACCACCAAAGTAAGCACGTCCTACCTCTCAGGCACACTGTGTTCCTGGGCAAGTGCTGCTGGTACAAGGCAACGCAAGGCAGAGGTGAGGACTGCAAGGGAAGTTCCCTAAGGCAGACACAAAATCCTTAGTGATTTTTGCTGGAGAATTTGCCAGTGCCTTCTGAACTGGAGCAACAGGAGGAAAAAAAAACACTAAATATAACCCTGTGCCTTCCAGAGGGCAAGAATATGAGCAACAAGAGGAAACTTTCTCAAACAAATGTCACCAGATGCATCACAGCTTAAATGGAAACAAGGAGCATCCAAGTTGTGCTCAGACAATGGTCACATGTAGTAGGATTGAGAAAGGTGCTCAACACATACAAAAAATTTAAAGAGTTTGCTTAAACACAGCAAATAAATATGGGTATATCCCAAGACAGAACAACCACAGAAGCTTAAGGAATGTACCACAAAAAAGTGTAGGAGTTAAGTTTGTTTTGTAACTTTTTCTCAGTTTGAGGAGCCAACTCTGTCCAGTCTCCAGTGAGAGCCACTCATGTTGGCTTCACGTGAAGGGGTTCCCCTTTCCAGCTTGCTCTCCTAAAAGTACTGTGAAAGAAAGGTATGAGGGTTGATGTTGGATCCTTGGGTCAGACAAGAGGTCTCTTCTGGGAGCAGAAACTCCCTACTCCTCCATGAAAAGGCAATTCCATCACCCTCCCGTATTGCATTACAGTGCTTTGTTCCTCCTGTGCATTCCAAGCCACGGACAAAGTCAGGAACCTTTGGCAATGCTCAACCAGCCATGCTTTGGTAGGTTAGATATTATAACACCACAGTACCTGCCCTTTCAGACACACTGTGTTAGGCAGCTAACAAACACCACACAGAAACACTACTTTGCCTGTATTTTCTATTACTCGTCAGGAAATGACAGGCTCATTTTCCAGAGTGATAAATTCCAACAAATTCTTCTTAAACTGGATGGAAATCTGAAAGTTTAACAGACATAATAAATTGTGCATTATCTGTATTACCAAGCCAGCCTTACACAAACAAATACATCTAAATTAGACTGCAATCTCTAAATCTTCCTCCATGTGAAAGGCAGCTCTGACTTTAGCAGGGCTACTCTGTCAAGGAAAGAGGGGTCTTCTCTTTTATACTTTGTAAACCATGGGAAGTCAATTCCTCCCACACAAAGCTCTCACATAATCCCCACTGCAGCTTGCTACTGGCTCACAAGGCTGAATATTCATCTCCATACAGCTTCAAAAGGTGCAGACTCTTCAGCATCTCTGTCAGGCACTTTTTTCTTTTGCAAAATGAAGAATGTACTGTGAAATGAAAGAACTTTGGGTGGGTTTTTTTGCATTCCCTTGTAAACAAGATTTACGTCCCTTGCAATTAGAAAAATTATAGTCTGAAAGCATAGCTAAAACCTTTAAAGGACTAAATACAGATACAGACCTGGAAGATGACTCCTTACCATCATCTCCAACACTAATAATTCTTTCAGGCCTAAGGCTGTAGGTAATGATTGTGCATCAAGGTCATGTTCTTGCCTGGACAAGTTTATTTACTGTATGTTGTTAGTAGCAGAGAGACCACACATTGTAGAAGGTCACAGCATGACAGAAGCTAAGCACAAAGGTTAAAAGAGCCAGGAAAAACTATCAGCTTTTCCAATATTATCCATAAATGTCAGCAAGTATCATTCTGCATCACTATTTGTGCCTAAAAAACCTACACTCCACCAGTATGTCTGCAAGAGGACTTCTCACATGCCATCACTTATCACACAAAGAAATGGACAACGCACAAGGGCTCATGTTTGCATGTATCTTCCTTATCTACCCCATAGGACATGATTTTAAAGTTGCTCAATTAGCCCCAACACATTAAAATGGAAAAGTCACTGAGTGACACCAGCAACCTCCCAACACACTCTCCAACCCTGAAATGATGAACATCTTGTTCATCCCTTTCCCCAGGGCTCAAGAAGAAGCTGGGAAAGACAGTAAGCAGCAAAAGATGCAGACGACAGCAGAACTTCCACAAAGGAGGGGGATCCCACAACCTCCACACTCCTCCCCCCCCGCCCAACCTCCATGAAAGTCTAGTTAATCTCCACGACTACAGCAGTTAGGTAGAAGACCAAACAGACCCATGATTTCACTAGAGAAGGGACAGGTTACAGCATAAAAACTTTGTTTAAGGAGACCACAGTGATAAATGTCACTCCAGAAGTGTGCGACACTTCAACTATCCCATGGTGCACCAGGAAGACAAGTTTAGGAAAAATCATAGATACAATCAATTCACAGGAACACCAACAAGTGAGTTCTTATGTTCATCTCTTTTTCCTTTGCTTTTATGCATTTAATTTAAAAAACTAACCTGTGCAGTACAGACACCAATGGTCAGGCTTCATAGATGCTTTGAATAATTGCCAGTAACGTATTCCTTTTAAGTATCGGATGTTTGATTAAAATATACAGATTAAGCAAACTTGGTTTGTTAGTCAGCCTGAGATCAGCTGATATAAAGGGCCTACAATCTTAACAGATTTTCCTTATTGCATTGCAATTACTTGAGTACTTTGTTTCATTATGCAAATGTGCCGAGGGTCATGACTGAGCCAGCGTTCAAGAAAAACTGTTCCAAGTCACTAAATGTATCCCAGGTTCTTGTAATTCCTCCTGCAAATAAAGAGCAGCAAATGTTTCTCCCTCTGTTTTCCCCGTGTTCCCGGTTTACGTTCCTGCAGCTGAGGCAACCACACCACGCCAAGCAGCAAAGCGCCTTTCAGAAAGATTAACTTCTTAAACAGGCACAAACAGCCAAGGTTCAGCCCCAGCCAGCCAAGGTGAGTGGCAGACACAGCTCATGAACAACAGCATGGCACAGGAGACCATGGCATGACCTCCTCGTTGAGATCATCTCCCCACCTGAAACTCCACTCACAGCAGGGTCAGCCCGGAGGTTTTCAGATTACACTGGGTTTGATTTGTTTGCAGAACGTCTCTCCTTGCTAAACAAACTGAAAAAAATGAAGTAAGAAAGGAAAAAGGCGGTAATGACTGGAAAGCACAGCAACAAGTGTTAAAGGCATCCAGAACAAAATTTTATCTGCTGACAATGTTCATGACACCTCACAGAAGTGCCAGGAGCTGAGGAATACTTTAAATTAGCAAAATTGCCAACTTTCCAGGTCCTGCTGCACATTGAGCCCCATGAGGACAACGGCAAATCAAGTCTAGGATCTTCCAAGAGACTTAAATTCCAGGACTCACAGGAATGTTGGCCACAACTAAGCATAAGAAGCCCCAACACTCAGCTCTAAAACACACACCAGTTTAGCAAGCACTAACGAAGTTTAACTAAAATTGTACAAACAACTTCCCCCTTCCCCTTCTTCCTCTCCCACCCCTGGGAAAAGATGTGAAATACAAGTTATTGCTGCAGTAGGCAAACATTAATAGTGACTGAAACCACTTAACCATCTATTCTTCTTTCCCTTCCTCTCATTTTTATTTTAAGAAAGCCCATATAATGCCTCCAAGAAGGGCTCCAGCATAACTGAATTTCTCTTCCTTTGCTACCTTGAGTATAGACCTAATTTAGGATTATGTGCAACTCAACATACACTTTATCTCAACTCACAAACATCCAAGATTAAGAGATGTTGAGGAAACTGGCTGACAGAACAAGACAAAAAGCAAAATTAAATTCTTCCATACCATCCATGCAGTGAGCTCTCTGTACAGGGGCAACAACAAGGAGCTGAACCAGAGCACATGGCAACTTGATGGGGACTACTTATGCATATTTTTCAGGGATCTGCCAAACACTTCAGATTTCACAAGAGAAACCCTGTGTCCTATATCTTAGCCCTACTCCTTTTCACTTAGCTTGAAGTGTGACCGATGGTAGGAGCCTGATCAAATTCCTTGCTTTATTCACGCCTGAATTAAGGCCTGGGCTCAGCAGACCAAGTTACATGAGCTTTCCCTCTCTCAGAGGGTGCCGGCCATTAGTGCTGCTGCCAGCACTGCGGGTAATACCAGCAGGTCCCAGGGAGCTTCAGTTTGCTTACAAACAAAGAGATTTTAGCTCCTGGTGAAGCTGTTGGTATTGCTGCATCCCTTGTTAAACACTCCAGTGCTGAACTTCTGTTCCCACCATGGGAAGGAGAGCAGCTAAGGCTCACCCATCTCCTTTCCAGAGAAGTAAATCAAAAGTCTTAATTGTTTCCCTAAAGGGCAAATGCCTGATATCTCTCTGCTTGACATGTGGGAGAGACAAGGAAGGAAACGGAGGAATAAATATCTTGTTTGCTGCCAGGAACTAGAGCCCAACCTCATGGGCATGGGGAAGAGTGTAAAGATGTCCATAAGCACTGCTGGAACAAGGCAAGGGGTAATAACCTCTGTTAGCTTCAAAGAGGCTTCTGTGGAGATCATAGAATGGTTTGGGTGAGGAGGGACCTTAAAAGACTACCTAGTCCAAACCCCCACCATGGGCACAGAGATCTGCTAGGTCTGGTTGCTCCAAGCCCCATCCACTTTGAGCCTGAACACTTGAGGAGCAGAACTCCTTGTTTCTCAAGGGACAGACTGACAAATCCATGACAGGAAGGAGGACAAGGAAAGAGCTGATGGTTTGGGTCAGATGGGAGGAGTGAGCAAACAAGGAGAGCTGGGTCAGGGAGAGCCTGTGCCACTCAGCCAAGCACTCACATAGCAGGAGCTGGCAATCTCCACCTTTAGGACTGTGCACACACAAATGCAGTATTTTACAATCCTACAAGACTTCTAAAGTGTTCCAAGTGCTTTAAAATTGTTAATTAAGCAATAGTACTCAAAAACCAGAAGTATAAGACAGAGATATAACAATCTCAATATCTAACAGTATGAAAACTGTCGTGGTTTGAGCCCAGGCAACAACTAAGCCCCACACAGCCACTCACTCACCCCCCGCTCCAGTGCAAGAGGGGAGAGAATTGGAAGGGTAGAAGTGAGAAAAAGGCAGGTTAATAGGGAAAGCACAAGCTGCACATTCAAGCAAAGAAATACAAAGGAACTCATTTTCCACTTCCCAAGGGCAGGCAGGTGTTCAGCCATCTCCAAGAAAGCAGAGCTCCATCACATGTAACGATGATGTGGGAAGACAAATACCATCACTTTGAATGTTCCCATCCTCCTTCTTCCCACAGCTCTATAAACTGACAGTAACTCTATACGGTCTGGAATATCCCTGCGATCAGCTGTCCTGGACGCATCCCCTCCCCAGTTCCTTGTGCCCCTCATCCTGTCCAAAGGTGGGGTGGGTGAGAAGCAGAAAAGGCCTTGGCTCTATGTGAAATCTGCTCAGTAGCAACAGAACCACCCCTGAGCTATCAACACCGTCTCCAGCCCCATTCCGAAGCACAGCCCCGTATCAGCCATCACAGAGAAAATGAACTCTATTCCAGCCCAAACCCACGCAGTAACTGAGGGAATAAAAAGGACTTTTAGGAAGTCACATACTGACACTTCTGCTGTGTCCCACAGCCAGGCAGCACAGCTCACTGAAAGAGGCCACTGTGGGGAATTTGAATCCAGACTCCTGTTTCAGAGCGTGCCCTGATGCTGCGCACACCACAGGCAACCCCACTCCAGCTGTCTCCCTGAGCTGTTCCCTGAGGGCCAGTCAAGCCCCGTGCAGAAGTAAATCCTCCCAAAGTAACACCAGTACTGGTTTCCCTTAAAAGTTTGGGGTTTTTTGTTTGTTTGTTTGGGGGGTTTTTTTTGTTTGGTTGGGTTTTTTTAGATTTGTTTTTATCAGTTTAACCTCCTTTGCCAAGTTTTAACAGACGACTTCTTTCTCGGCTGCCTAATTTCTAATTCACCTTTGCATGAAGCTTAAGATGGGGGCAAAAAGTCATCACAAGTAAGTGGGATGTGATGCTTAACATCAAGGTTTATGCAAATACACTTCACAGTATCAGTTGAGGGTCAAGAATCCTGAATTTACTCTGCAACATGGGAGAATTAAGAAAGAAAAAGGATGAAACTGAGCCAAACCTTGGAAATATGTATATACCAGATTAATACAAGGCTACCAGGAAAACACAGACGTGAAATCACACCTGGTTTGATTCAGGGGAAAAGCCAAAGTGTACAAGAGCCAAACAGAACTTATTCTGTGCAGTGGCAGACACTGAAATACAGCAACGTTACTCCTTCAACATTAATAAAACATGTTGTATACAGAGCTTTTTTCTTCTCAGTCCTTGAAACCCTGCCAAGTCATAAGCTTTTTATGGGAACATTGAAATGAATGTTGATCAGAGCCATAACCGTATGAGTTTTAAATTTTACCACCACTTAGAGGCAGGGGTTTCCCCCCAGTCCCTCACACATCCGCAAATCTGTACATTTTTGAAAAGCCTGATGAACTAAAAAAAAACTCACATACCCTCCATCTATGAAACACTGAATTCCCTCCTAAGATTATCAACCAAACTCATACCTTGAAAGCACTATGAACTGCTCCACCTCCTAAAATAAAGTTCCTCAAAGGTAAAATTTTACATTTTACATGAAAAAGAATAGCTACTTGGTAAGCAAAATTAGAGATCCAGAGGTCACCTCATTAACTAGAACACAATAGTCTCTTCCCATCCCTTCCCATATTCATCAGCATTTGCTTTTTCCAATGCCTAATCTCTATTTTTCAAGAAGTAACACTGACTCATAAAAATACAATTAATTTGGAAGTACAAGGCTGCTGGCACCCAGACAAGTGCTTGATCATTTTGTTGTCACATCTAATGTGATAGAGCTTCAACTGCGATGGAAAACTTCATAAAATAGGGAGCTTCTTCCTTTCTAATGAAGACAGCATTGAAGTTTAACAGCTTGGCATGGAAACTTCTTTCCAGTGTTACGTTTTTGGAATAACTCATCTACTCTTGTACAGCATGCTACCCAATACTTCAGCCTTTTCAGCTTGAAGGCTTAGACTTGGTGTCTTCTGTATCAAACCAACTGGTGTGTCAAAGGTGCTGCACCAGAAGACCTGAAAAATATCTGCCATCCTTAATATCTACTCACCCTACGTGTTCCTTCAGCTATTCTGCACCTTTAGCACTAAAATCTGTGTCCACTCGAATCTATATTCATTCTATCATTGACACAAATTTCAGAAGGTATTTATTAGGTGTGCAATGCTTTAAGTTTAACAGGAAAATGGACAAAAGAATACACCCCCTTGAAAGCAGGCCTTTTAAGTTCCTGGGCTGGGAACTTGGGTTGTTGGTATACCATCCCCATTTATGTTTATTTAAATAATGACAAATATTAGTTTTAAATTTACAGTGATTGCTTTATAAGATATCTTCAATCCTATTGGGATAAAGAGCTTACACTAAACAAAACAGTATGTTTATATTACTAGTACATCTCATAGGAATTACTTAGAATCCCACATGGTCAAAGTAGGACAAAATTACATCCCATCTTTCCACAAAGGGCTGCTATCTCCTCCTACCAAGAGGCCAGAAGGACCACATGCAAATCACAAGGCCTGAAAGTTCAAGTCAAGGGAGGCTGGTCTGCAAAACCTCCAAGTCCACCAAAAATGTCACATTCCCACCAGGCCCAGCAAACAGAAAGAAAAGGAAAACTAAAATCCACTTTGTGCTTTGGCAGCAGTGAAATGGCTAGAAGATGAGGGAGAATTAAAAAACGAAAAGCCAAGCCAACACTTTGGCACACAGACTCCTGGCTAATGTAAAACTACTAGGAGAAAGCAGATGTTAAGTCACACCTTGGTTCACAGAATCACAGAAAATTCTGAGCTGAAAGAGATCCACAAGGATCATCAAAGTCCAACCCCTGGCTCTGCACAGGACAACCCCAAGAATTCCACCATGTGCCTGAGAGCATTGTCCAAATGCTCCTTGAACTCAGACAGCTTGGGGCTGCGACCACTGCTCTGGGGACCCCATTCCAGTGCTCAAACACTCTGAGGGTGAAGAACCTTTTCATAATATCCAGCCTAAATCTCCTCTGATGGATTCATCAGGGCAGAAGCAAGGGACCAAAACAGCCACTTGGGCCCACTCTAGGCAATGAGAAGTTCCAAAATAAAGAGTTTAAGGACAGCAAGGCTGCAAGCCTCTCATGTTATTTGTGTTGGCTGAACCACCACTCCCTCATTAAGGAAAGGCCATAAAAAATATATTTATTCTGTTACTCTTATTATTGATTTGCATCTACAAACACACAAGTCAAAGATTTATTAACTGCAGTGAGCTCAGAACTTAGATGAAAGTTGGTTTGTGTTAGATTCACCTGACTGGGATGTACAAAAATTCAGAGAAAGGTTTGAGGACTTTTATGTTTCAGATAATATTAATTTTTAGATTAAGGCAGAAGAATGAACTGCCTATTCTACAAAACCTTGTATCTGTTTCTACTATTGATAGCTACACAACAAAACCCCTTATGGTACAGCATGCAGCTGCACAGGAACAGAAGAAAAGGTCAGCTCCATCATGTAGAGAGCCCCAAAGTAGTTGAGAGTTGCAGAGGTACCACAGCCCAAACACAGTAACACTGCAGCTTTCTGTCTCAGATTTAAAAAAAGAAAAAAAAACTCCAGTAAAACTGAAAGTTAGTTCTAATGCTACCCTAAAGCAACCATTCACACGTGCAAACCAATTACTAGTGCAGGTACTCGAGTGTGAAAGCAAAGACAGAGCAACACCCTATCCTCCTCCTCTCAAGTACATTAAAAAATTACATGTTCCTATAAAGATGCCTCTGTACAGCCAAGTCCTGTATTTTGTCTCATACTGACTTTGTTCTCTGGAACTGTGTTTGTACAAGGACCAGCAGAGCAAACCTCTCCTCTTCAGTTCATGCGCTCTTGTGCTAGGGCCACAAATAGAAATTACACAAGACATACTTAAAATCATGGATACTTGGTGAAATCTCCTCAGTACACTTTCCATCCCCTCTTGCCTAGTGACTGCACCAACCTTCTATCTAGAGACTGAAAAAGCATTTCCCCAATTTGTACACAAACAACAGCAAGTCAGTTTTGAAGGGGACAGAAGGCGAAAGGCAGCACTGAAAACTCTAAGGATTATTTATGAACAAGCTGAAGCCCTATAAACTTGGCTATTGAAGAAAGATAATCCTCTCCAGCTTATGCCAGGTGGGTCAGACAGAGGAAGAACCTCAGCAGTCTTCAAAGTCGAAGCAGATGGGGAAGTGAATAAGTGCCCATGTGAGCGAAAAGGAAACAAGCTTCTGTTCATTTTAGCTTGTTTCACAGCATCAAAACACCTTTAACTGACACAAGTAGAGCAACTCATTTCTGTATGTATTAGAACTGCAGAGTAATTACTTAAAACCGCCACTGATACCAAAAAAATTAAGTCCTGGTGTGTTCACATTTTAGATATTGCTTAGCTTGGAAGGAGGGAATCAGGTAAAGTGGAGGAAAGGTGGTAAGAGGCAGAGACTGAGGGACATGTTCTTTGCTTTGTGGCTATGAAAAAACCTCTTGGGATTACTATTAGTGTTTCAGTATCACAGATGTAAATATTTATGTAGCTGTAAAGTGAGCTCTACTTCAGGGCTAATTGTAACTCTAATTAGAGCATTTTTAAAAAACACATGAGCTTGTAACTACATTTTTTACCATTTTTGAAACAAAAAAGCACAGTCCATGCATGCCACAAAATGAACATACATCACATTCTTTAAAAAGCTGAAGTTGACCTCTTGGTCCTTTCTCAGGCTTTACATTGCCAGACAAGATCTGGGCCAAGACCATTTCCATACACAGGGACGGATCTCTGTCTCAGGCAAACCTCATCATCCAAGTGGTGAAACCTAAAACCAACTAATCTCTCCCAGGGTTATGCTTGTGGAACTGGGAATCCCTCCATCTGCCTCAGCAATAAAAAAAAAAAAAGTCACTGGCTGCAAAATAAACAGCACATGAACTAGAGAACAATAGCCCCTCCAGTCAATGCTGCTCATGCCACCCACCAAGGGCTAATAATTTTCTAACAGATCTCTCCCCCTAAAAAAAAAAACCAAAAAACAAAAACAAACAAAACAAAAAATTCCACTTTTCATACTTTGAAGAAAGATCTTGTGCAAGCCGACAACATGCAACTTCTTTTGGATCCATACAAAGGAAGGACTCCCTTCCGCTCTGAACTCCTTGGAGTTTTGCAAGCTATCTGCAATTAGAGGCAGCAAACCCTGAAGGAGCAGAGAAATACTTCTCATCAAGGACTTCTAAATTCAGCTGTGACCAGTGGAAGGCAGAGTATTCAATGCTATAGCTTGCTAGGGAGACACACAGAGAGCCAAGGACATGCTGAGGAGATGCTTGTCTTCCAAAGAAAATATTGCTAAGAGAAACAGGCAACCTTCCACCACTTATTTTAAGAGGTGGCTGCTGAGCTGCATCAGCTATTCCACTGGTGTCTCCATGAGTGTTTTTTACCCAAGACTTCTGCTGGAAGAGTCAGAACTGCAAAACTTGTAAGAAAATTTCACAGGAAGAGGCACTGAGATGTTGCACAACACCAGT
This sequence comes from Formicarius rufipectus, assembly GCA_013399695.1. Lineage (NCBI taxonomy): Eukaryota > Metazoa > Chordata > Aves > Passeriformes > Formicariidae > Formicarius > Formicarius rufipectus. The sequence goes on from VXAU01002736.1 coordinate 1,963,321, forward strand.
CCTCTTCAGACACGTATCTTCACTTATGCAAACTCAAGTGATCTTCTGATATCTAGGCTGGGTTGTGTGGAGCAGTTAATACAAGAATAGGTCTATGAAGTCTTTGCTTGTTTTAATGCATGTGTGTTTAACTCTATATCAAGAAATTTGTTCAAATGAGAAGTGTGAAGGAGTGGGGAGAGGCTGTGTTATGAGTAACAACAAGGGGGGAGCTTCAAACTACAATAATTTCAGGGTTTCTTCCCTATTATCAGTTACCATTCAAGCTGAAAAGTTAACTCCCTTACTTTATGGAACTTACTATGATGACCAATATTTCTTTTAGCAAAGATATCATCCTTTTCACAGCAGACATTTTAAGATATTAAGACATTAAAAACATTTTAAGATGCAAATATCCCCATATCCCTCTCCCCAGTAAAAACCCCCAAACACATTAACCGTGAGACACCACCTAAAGTTGCATCTGCAGTCAGACCTTTTCTCTGCCCTCTGGTGGGGAGGGGGAAAAAAAAAAAACATACAAATTAACAAACCCATACTGACTTTTTAATAGCATCTCCACAAAAAGGTTAGGTCTGTTTTTTTTCTTCTAATGTGACACGTACATTTGACCTGAGTTAACACTGAGAGAGCTGAAAAGGGATCACCTGATGAAACAGAAATACCTCTCTCCAAATTATATTGCAGGAATTACAGCCAAGCACCCCAACTGCAGCAAACAGAAAGAGCCTTCTGGAACAGCACACGTTCTGTGTCAGCAAAGCAGCGTTAATACAAAACTCAACTCAAATAAAGGAGTGCTTGCCCTTCAGAAAGGGTGGGGCTCCATCAGCCCTCCATCACACCAGACTGAGCCCACCAAAGACATTCGAGCCACTGCAAAAAAATTATTATATCAAAAGGAGGAAAACAGTGTCAGCCTTGTACTTGTTTTGTTGTTGAATAGTTATAGTGTTTACCTTCCCAGCCTAACACATTACTGCTCTGGATCCAACTTTAAAGCAGAGAACATGACAAAATTAATTATGTCCTTTCTTCTTAACTACTATTCCCTGGTTATTTATTAGCTCGGTCTGCATATACTCATAGATGTGTCTAATATACAAAGCTAGAAGGATTTAAAACTGCTGCCTAAATACTTCCCTGGCTTGCAGAGTCCTCTCCACCCTCTGGACAGGCAGCAGCATCAATAAATACAGCCTTAGGCTGCAAATCAGTCACTCCTCAAGCAGTCGAGGGAGACCTGGGGGAACCACAAGTACGCTGAGACAGCCAAGCGTGTCTCACAGGCAACACAGATAGTGCTGGATCCCAAGCAACAATCTGACAGGTACTGCACGTTCTGCTAAGGTCTTGTCTCTGAGTTAGTAAATTGCAAGGGCTGCCAGCATGTCCAGCTTTGTCTTACAGCCCACTCTGCAGTTTGGCAAACCACCAGGCAGACCATCTATGGGAACTACGAGGTCCACCTCTGCTGGAGCACCCACAACTTGGAGGCCACGAGGCAGATCCTGTGTGTTTCTGGAGAGGACAAAAGCCACACCAGACAGCATACCTGGAGCACAGTACCTCAGCAAAGGAATGGCAGATAGATTAACTCAGATAAGCTACCTAAATGGAAAAGCAAAGGGAGCCCCCAAAAGTCTCTCTGGAGTTTTCTGTTTTGCTAAAATGCGATTTTCAGGTTAAAGACCTATTCACTCTACTGAAGTTCTCCCTCAAGGGGGACAAACACCAGGGATAAGGAGATTGGAGAAGACTTGGGGTTTAAGAGTGAATCAGTTTTATTTCAGTGAGATCCACCATCTCAAGGAACAGAGGCCAGTAGCTTCCATGCTGACCATTCCCTGCATGGAGATCAAAAGGGAGAGAGGGTGGGTGTTACTACAGACCCAGCAGCAGAAAGCAGAGAGAGAAAAAAGAAAACACTTCCACAGACACTTTACAAAGAGCAGCAGCATTTTTACCTTCGTCAGCATACATGATAGGATACCATATTCCCATGTGAACACTGCACTCACTGTTTGGCCTCATCCAGGGTCATAAGCAATTCCATCAAATACATCAAGCCATCCTGGAAGCTCCCCCTTCTACTGAAATTCAGCCACATAAACCCATGACAGCTGCATATCTGGGGATTAACTTCTTCTCTTGCATCAGGGCTCAAGTCTTCTCTCCATCACAGAGAAAGGAACATACAGTCCATTTTGGTACAGCAGCACACTTAATTCTTCCACCCATCACACAAGTCACTGCAGCACTGGGTTTCCACTGAGGAGAATGTCCCTGTGCTATGGAGCAGCACAGGAACTGGGTTTGAAAAGGTATTTAGAAGTAGACAAGACCATGTGCTTGCAATAACAAAAACCTTGTTATTCACCAATCAGCTTGAATTCAGCATTTCAGAGGTGTAAACTGGGTTCAGAGATGGAAGGGGAATGTTAAATTTGTTAGGGTTCTCCCATCTGTTATGCTAAAAAAATATAAAACTCTCAAGCTTTTTATAATTTCTCCGTATCAGAAACTCCTGCCTAGAAGGGAAACAAGGAAGAGAAAGGGATGGAGGAAGAGCCACTGTATCGAAAAACCTGGAAGAATTAAGGTTTCATTTCATAACAAAATGACATGTGACACCAGCAAATTTACTTGCCAGTGGAAAAAAAATTGCAGAGCACCTCCCGAATTGTTTTTTTGGTTTTTTTGGGTTTTTTTTAATAAAATGGTGAGATTATGCAGTAATGTGCAGATGAAAGCTGTATTTCATTATTCTGCACCACGTCCACGTCATTTGATTGAATAAATGATGTCCTTATGTCACACTACCACTACTTTTGTTTACTACATCTTTCTAGCCTTAACCACAGCACACGCAGCACAGCTGGCTGGCAGCTCAACATTACAACACAGCATGCAGAAGAAGTTAAGACAGGGGAAGTGATTCTAAAAAAAAAAGGAAAACAGAAAAAAATCTTGCTTCACTTACCTAAGCAAAGATGTCATTAGAGAATTTCCCAGTAATAAAATCCAAGAAAAAAGTCTGAAAAAAAGCAAAGTTTTAGTAAGTAGGATAATACTCATGTTTTTTTCCTCAGGAATGTGACAAGTCAGTGATTTAAAGAAAAACAAGAACATTCACTCCATTAGTTGCATTTCAGATATTTTTAACAAAAAGGTGCTCCTCAGGCAGCGAATGTATCAGAAACAATAGGGCAGATTTTTCACTGCTGCTGCCAGCATTATACCAGTGCAATTCCCCAAATGTCAATCACACCAGCCTGCAATAAAACTGGTGTTATCCAGCAGATGAGTCAGGCCTAAGGCAATTAGCTAAACTGCCCCATTTAGCTTTGCAGTCATTTCTCTCTCCCACCAAACTGGATTATCACAAAATTTGAACCAAGTTGTGGAGCGGGAAGTGAGGAGGAGTCAAAACACACACACAGAGTAAGGCTGAAGGTGGCCAGAGCCAAAAATAATGCTTATTAAAAAATACCCAAATCACCTCAGGGCTAATTGCAAAAGACTGAGGCAGCAGAACACGGACCAATATTATGAGAGCTGTGATATACGAGACTTCATTATCACATAAAAGGCATAAAAATACAAAGCACAGTGTGAATTACGGGTAAAAATGGCATGTGGCCACTACAGGTCTTACCAAAATCACTGCTACGAAAAAAAGCCCTCAAGGCTCATGGAGACTTATGAATGCAGGCTAAAAAACAAAACAAAAATACAAAAAAAACCCCAAAACCAACAACAACAAAAACCCACACCCAAACTAACTGAATATGGATGACTGCAAGACTCCAAATCAAAGAGGGAGTTGACCACTGTTTAGGAGGAAGAAATCACTGCTTGTTCCAAGATTAAAAACTTTTAATTCTGGCCCCGGCTGAAGCACTATCATTCACTAATCTGGTACAATTTAGTCGGGCTGATCCCCCCCTCAGACAGACGGGGCATTATCAAAAGTTCTCCATTCATTTCGCTTCCTGTTAGTCAGTGAAAGCCCCTTTTATTTGCTCCTCCAGAGGCTGTTAAAGCCAGGGAAGACTTTCCGATAGAGGAGATAAGATGGTTGGATTTATTCATGAGAGGAGGAAGGGAAGTTGTACAGGCTGCTTACAGCTGCTCCAAAGTTGAAAGTAGAGGTTTGGAGGAGGAAGGTGGAGAAGATGATGGATTTTTCATTAGTAAGCATTAGACCACTACCATTACTGTTGGAAGCAGCATTAACTCCCCTGACACTCAACTACATTTTACTCTTAAGTTGGCATCACCAAATATGCACATGTGGTTGAGTAATTCAAAAATATATGGACAAGGCAGAATAGCATATTTTTTAAGAGACTGAGTAAATTAAAAAAAAAAAAAGAGAACATAAGGATAAACTAACTAAATTCAGAGAGAAGGCACTGCCTGGAAATGGTCTAGAGATTAAGATTATTCACATATCATTTTCAGGGTCAGATCCTGTTCTTATTGGCAACATGAGCACTGTCAGACTTCCAATGGAGAAGGATGGTGATTTCCACATTACTTAACATGTGTCAGCAATTTTGAACAGTTGCTTTGCAGACCCTCAGAGCAAATCGAGCAAAACCCCACAAGACAGCCCAGTATAGTATTTGGTGGATGAAAAGCTGCCTGGAAATTCTATCGAGACTCTGAAAAACATTCCTCCATTAATGTTCAAATAATCTGGTATAGTTAGAGTAGTTTTTAAATGCAACAAGATGCAAATGCAAACAAAACCACATTTCTCAAGTTTAAAAAGGTCAAGCCAAAGCAGCAAGCTCTACGATAAGTTAGGGCTGGTTACAATGATGGTTACAGGGGTAAACCCTGCCTCTTTCTTCCCCTCTCCCAGACTATTATTCTTCAAATGAAGCAACAAAATAAACAAGAATCAAAATACCCACAGCAGAAAATATCATGCAGCTTTAAGACAGAGATCATCATTACATCATCATTACTCCATCCAGTCCAAATACCCATCAAGTCATTAATTGTTTTTCCCTCAACAATGCCAGATGAGATGACTATAAACAAAAATAATAAATTGTTTTTCAATTGTTTTTCACTGTTATATGAACAGGAAGACTTAAATGCCAGGTGATGCATTCTTGAACAGGCACCAGTTTGAGTCAGACAAGGATGGAGTGTAAATTTTGTTGACCAGGAAGAGGCAATAACTAAATCTAGAACGACATGAAGACCCAACAAAGATGATCTACAGGTCACCACATAGAGGGTAAAGGTACTTATGTAAATTGGGACAAGACTGACAAATTACCTCTTGCTTTGCAGAATATCCATATGCAACCAAAAAGCAACAAGCAGCAAAAAAACTCAGAGCTTACTTTGATCCAGTTTCTCCTTCGGGTTATTATAATAAATGCACACTATACAAAACTTCAGCATAATACTTTACAGATAAGTTTGGCCGGTGGTCATATAATTTCTCCTCAGTGATCAAAGAATTAGGGAACCAGGAGACAACAGTCCCTTTCTACTCTGCCACCAGCCTGTATCTCTTCAGACACAACACTCAAGGCAAAGCTCAGCAGGCACCCGCTCTCCCCACTTTGTGCTGCAGTGTGATCTTGCCTGTGGAAACTTCAGTCATAAACTACAGCAAAGTCTGCCAACACTCAGATTTGGGGGGTATCTCAAGAAAAGCTGCCAAGTGCCAGATTCTCTCACCATAAAAAAGGGTAATACTGCTCACCTATCGTCACACAGACTTTGCAACACAAATCTGAGGAGACAATGTACTGTTATAAAGCTCATGCACAAAAACAATTGTTCATGTTGATTTGCAGTTTTACACTGTGAATAAGGACAAGCTTATCAAAGCACAAAGGGTGTTTCCTACAGTGGGAATGTCGTAACGGGATGACAAGACACAGCCTGCTTGTTCTGCATGTTTGGGAAGACTGTTGGGTCTTTCTTGTCACAAAACAACTCTTGATGCATCAACATTTAATTAAAAACAGGCGACAAAAGTCCACTCAAAACTTCCCATTTGTTCTCAGGTCTGAGGAACCCACACTGGCAAATTACAGCTGATACTGCATTACAAAGAAATGAAGTGCATGGACTAGATGTTCCTTGGTCCAGGATTTTCAGCTTGAAAAAGACCCAACTGCACCATTTGCTACAGCTGATGCAAGAAAGTCAGACCAAATCTGAACAGTCTTCCCACTGAAACTGACAGACTACAAGAAAATCACAAGAGGCTCATGCCCACTGTTACAAAGCTAGATGCGACTCATTTCATTCACTTAAAATATGACTTTACATATATTACAGTTTCAGGAAGGCCAAAGAAAAGAACAGGTTTATTTGGTTCTTGCATTTCACTGCCTGTCTTCTGCAAATTCAGGGTTGGTTGCTGTAATGATGCTGGGGTTTAGGGTTTGGGGCTTTTTTTATAACCTCAAAAACCTGAAGTTCCTACTTTTAAAGGCCATGTTATGTTTCTCATAGGCATGCCTATGGATACACATGATGCCCAGTTTCCAGCATCTGTACTGTTATACTTGGAATAGCTGCAACTGTAGGCAACAGAATATTTCAATAGTAGTTTCTTTGTCACTGCCAAAACCTGCTTTGCCACAAAAGCCTCCAGCTCCAGCTTTCTACACACACAGCAAGGAGGGCATGTGGCATTACCAGTGGCTGGAGCTCAGCACATTTCTGGGCAGTCCTACAGTAATGACATTTAGACTGCAAAAGGTGATTTCAGCAGAGTTTGGGAAGGAAAATCAGCAAAGAAATCCAAAATTCAGAGAGCAAACCTGTGCATGCACAAATCGGGCTTTGCAAACTCATGACGCACTGAATGGGCATGGGTTTTCCATCTCATTTCAGAGCAAAGCTGCGGCTCAGCAGTGCCAGGATGGTTAGAGGGCTGCCAGAGCATGCACAGAACAAGGTTGGTGTGCAGTGAGAATAAACAGCCTGGACTTAATTCTTGTAACCAATTAAACAACAATTCTACACTGAGGATACAGCATCACCCAGCTGCTTATCGAATCCTCAGCTCCCACTTCTCAAGTTGGCTTTCAATTTTTAAGTCTTCCACTTTTTTTCAGAAGCAGAAGACAAATGAATGCCCATTCTCCAGAAATCCTGGTTGTAAGGCTTTTATTTGCCTTTTAAAGACCATCAGCACTCAAAAATGACTTAACACTAATGAGCTTTTACCAGCAAGTCTGCAAACATTAATACATGTTAGTAGCCATGCTAAATAGCCCCAAATTACCCATCTCTGAGGCTCTCCTTCAGTCTGGACTGGACTTCAAGCCAAGGGATGACCAAACCTGCAAAGTGACTATGATTTCCCTCTGGTCTGCATCCCTGTGTTAAGCTACCCAGTGATGCTAAGCAGATCCATTTTGAATGTGCTGCTTCATCTCATGTAAAGTGGGGAGAAAAGGAAAAACAGTCAGAAATAGTAGTTATCTGAAAGAAAGCAAATATTTTAAACTAAGTACTGCTACTGTTTGTACAATAGCCTGGAAGAGAGATAGATCTGAAATTCCTTTAAGTACATGTGTTCAACTTTGACTCATTTTCAGTTTAAATCTGACAAACCAGCTCAGTTAGGATTGCTCCAACAATGCAGAGGGTCCCGTCTCCCAAGTCAGCACAAGTTCCTGGCATAGACACTGGTGTGTGAGATTTTAACATTCCCCTTTCCATAAACAGTCATACATCAAGCTCTAAAAATTTTCTTCACAGAAACATTTGCACTAGTAAAACTCAATTATTCTAATATTTGTATGACACATGCAGGAGGGGTACATAAAAAGGTTATGGTGAGCTCATTTAAGAATTTAAACAAGGACTTGTTAAAAAGGTTTTGAATCATTCACTCAGCTCCACTATTGAATCAGGCTTCCAAAAGAGCCTTTAAACATCAGCCCAGAAGACACTGTACTTATAACAAAAAGGCAGTACTGAAGCCATCACACTGTCTCACAGCACAAACCATTCATAATTACAGTATAAATGCACACAGGCACAGTCTCATGTCTTGGTCACAATCCTGCCAGATTAACTGGACACTCTGAATATTTATATTAATATTCCTTTCTGGAGAGGAAGTACCACTTCTGTCTAATACTTTAAGTACTGCTTTTCATGCTACGAAAGAACAATTTCTTCAAGAACATCCAAAGTTGAGAGAAGGGCTCAATAACAGTACTAAGCAAGGTTGGGACAGTTTTTAAAAAGTATTTACTTATTTTTATACCAGCTCATGTGGGCTGCCACACAAGTACTTTGCTATGTCCCCCAAAATTTGAGAGCCAAACTCAATTGAAGACATCTCCATACATTTCCGTTATAAACTCCCATGCTGTTTACACACAGCACAGCAATTTTCTGCATAGTTGCTCCTCACACACATACCATATCTTTTTTTCCAAACCTCAGGGCCCACTTGAAATAATGGCCATCTCTATCTAGAGGGATGAAAAACAGAGGGCTTGGAAGGGATAACATGAGTGGTGCTCCACTTCTCTGCTACAGGCATCCTCTCACCACCTGCTTCCTTTCTCCCCATCCCTTTTTCTTCCACATCACAGGCTGCTCTCAGTAGTTCAGCTCGATGAATGTGAGCCAAGATTCTCTCAAAATAACTACTCCAAGACCATTTCAACTATGAGCATCACCCACAGAAACATTCCTATTTGCATATCATCTTCACTCCTGCATCAGTCTGTTCCCAAAAAAACCCATGGACTGGTGATACAAGGTCATGAAGTTGTGGAAAAAAAAGCAGGATACCCTCCCACTGCATCCAGCCATGCTCCCAGAGGAAGGGCAGGATGAGTCAGTCTCCCAATATAGTCGGTTTCAGGCATTTCTGATGGCATTATTTTAATGACAGTATTGCATTTCCTTCAGCCATCTCATGGAGAGTGCTCAAGTTAAGCATTCATGAAGTGTTTTAACACTCTCACTGTCTGGGGAAGATGTGGGGTGTCACCTAACCAGCTGCCAAAGAGTCACACTAAACTACTCCAATCACCAACACAAACAAGAAAAGGGTTTTTACATGAGCTAAGGAAAGGTTTGGGGGTGAGAAGCATGAGCCAAAATTACCACATTAACAAATACCACTGAGCCCCAGGACAACAGCAGGAGCCTTTCCTGAGCAGAACGAGCAGTCTAAGACATCAATCTAAGACAACCATAATCCATAAAATAAATAAGGATTTCTTGCCATTTCTGAAGAAATGAGGATTCAGAGGATTTTGTTTTGCTGCTACAAAGCCAAGCCACTGCATCAGTGTCATCAGCAACACATCTTTTTTTCCTTTTATTTTTTAAACCTTTAAATTCAACTTTACTGATGTACTTTCCTTCAAACTCCACCTCCTTATTCACATGTTCTTACAATTTTATCTATCCAAAACCTATCCAGGTTTTCCTGGCTATGGGTAAGGCTCAACACCTGCACCACTGCAAATGTAATTATGGCAAAAGACCATGGCTATTTGTAGACTTCCTGTTCATCAAATAATTTTAGTGTACCTTCATCTTGAGTAATTATTTACAGCGCTGGAAATCCTGAAGAGACACTAGAGATTGCAGAAGCTTTCTCCTATCTCCCCCTCCACTGAGCACTGGTGCTTTGTATTAGCTTTTGGAACAACTTGGAGGGGGAAATAAAACCACTAGAATAATTCTTTACAAATCTGTCCAATGAAAAGGACGGGGGTGGGGGGGGGTAAAATGTAATTCAGTTAAAACTCCCCATTAGTTTACTCCAGTCGAGACTGAGAGGCATTTTACACTTCAGCTGAATTGGCAGCTTGAATTCAACTTCTTCAACTTCAGGCTTCAGTGCAGGCTTTAAGTCAAATTCCTCAGTAGACTAAAACCCTTATTAGCCTGTCTTCACTGTAATTTTAATCTTGCCTAATTCTGAGTATGTAATTTATGTTACAAATAACCCACTTTTTTTCAGAACAGGATATATTGCATGCAGAATTACTCCCTGGCTAGCACACTTAAGGTTTCCCTTGGAGAAATATTTTTTTACATATTGACAGCCACTGACAGCTTTAAAAATATGCAAAAGAATTTTCATAAATGCATCACAGACGGTTGTATTAATTCACCTAATATAGCCCTAGCCCATCAAAACCTGGCCATGCAGTCTCACTTCAAATCAATGCTGTGTTCTAAGAAGACATTTGATCTGTCTAAAAACTGACATTCCTTTTTCACCACACACACAAGGGGTGGTAGAGAAAAACAGCTGATGTTTCTACCTTCAGAGAGGAATGAGAGCATCCCGTTCCCTCTCCTGTCCATTTTTCCCAATTTATGATGAAAATTGCAAGCAGAAAAATGAAAACAACTTGTAAAGGCATCTCAATTTCGAGTTCCACCAAGAACACAAAATTCACAACAATTTCACTAGTTTAAATGAAAACAACCTTAAAGCACTGTCTAAAGTTTACAAAGTCTGCTTTAGAGTCAAAACTGCCAATAAAGCTGCCACACAACATCCACCCATACAGTATTTACATCCTGTAGCCAACCTGAAGCTCTGAAGCCCCAGTTACTATCTCTCCAAATCACAAAACATTCATTACGTATTTCCTGCATTATTTGCATGGTTGCTTAGTTTGGGGGTTTTGCCTGCGTTTTTGTGCTTTAAATGCCCAGCTACTAAAAAGCTCAGAAAAAACATCAGGTGAACTACCGGGATGATTTCCTACTGCACTTCCACTCCTTCTGCACTTGCTGGTGCAGTTTCATGTTGTCCCCTTTGCTTCTGTTCCTCTTGAGAGGAATGTAAAAAGCAGTTTAACTCTTATCACCCATCTCCTGGCCCACAAACCAACATGTCCTTTCCAGTGGAGCTTATACCCTGCCAGAGCCTATTTGTATAATGTGAACAGGAGAGACAGGGAATGGTTATGCATTTGCCAAGTTAGGGGCTGTGATTTGAGAGTGAAATCCAAGAGAGACACATGGACCAGGAGGAGAGCCAGACTGTGCCAGGAGCACGAGACCAGGTCTGCCCCACGTCACATCCCGGCATCAGAACACCAGATATCTTAATGACTTGCCCTACAACCCTCACAGAAGTAAAAAAGACTAATCACAGGCTTTGCCCTCTGTCTTTTCCCCCATTTTGAGTGGTGTACACATTGGAAAGCTAAGGAGGAGGTTTGCAGGACTTTGCAGCACGTGTGGCCTCGCGCTGGGCCATGCGAGGGAGGAGAACCAGAGGGGACTTGGACAGATGTTTCCACTCGCCACCACTGTCAGGGAATGCCATGCCCATTACCTTGGCATTATTTACATTTCACAACATCCAGCAATAACTATGCCACAAGCAGTTGAGGAAAGGAAAATACCATACAGCAAGGAAGCATTGCACCATCATTAAGGGGGCAGAAATTAAACGGTTGGATTTGTTTTTTGGTTGGTTGTTTTTTTGGTTTTTTGTTTTTTTGGGTCCAGTTTTGAAACTTTGCCTGGTTTAATTTTGCCCGCTGCCATCCAAACAGGATGCCAGCATTCTGAGCCTCATCAGCTTTCAGCTAATTACCAGCCATTCCCCTTTTGCACACATGGCTGTTGCGGGGGTACCACAGATAGTTAACTGTGCCATCCCTGAACAACCTGTACTCTTTTTTTCCATTTTTTCAGAATAAAATGATTTTTAATCTAGCAACAGAATACAGTTTCTCCTTTAGCAACTGTTCCACAAATCAAACACCCCGAAGACCAAACCTGAAAATATCCATACAAATGGTTGGAAGGGTGCATTTCAGAGGCACTCATCCAAACCTCAATCCTGAGACCAAACAGGTTTGAGAATTAGCTGCCAGATCCAGTTTGGCAACTAGAACAGCTACTCCAAGAGTGGTCCCATCCACCCAAACACACTGGAGTGCTAGACATGGACCACATGGAACAATGTGCTCTGCACATCCAAGGTGTTCCCTGCAGCAAGAGACAGGAAGGGTGATGGGGAAAGCATTTTTCACACCAGAGTTATGATCCTCAAGGTCCTCTCCGAGCCTGCAGCAGAGGTAGAGAGAAAATAAAAAGGCCACTATTACCCACTTCTATTAATGCCAGGACTTGCTTGAGCTTTCAAAGGGGTTCTGTATCTCAGCACACACACTGGATCGTGTTTCTCAAAGTTTCGTGCTGCTGAACATTGCCCAGACAAGGCAACTTTACTGGGAGTGAGTGCAAGGCTCCCCTCCTGCCACTGCCACAACGGGACACCTTCCTTCCCAAAGTAAACCAGACACTAATGCTATTTATGGATTCTGTTGCAGAACCAGACAGGCTTCCCAGCCACTATTCATCAACGTGCAAATAGGTTTTATTTCATGGCAGGCAGAAGAGATTTGAAAGGAAGAGAAAAAGTTCTGTCTTACTTTTCAAAAGAAATATATATTTGAAGAGTACTTGGAAATTCAACAGAACAGTAATACCCCCAAATAGAGACTGATCACCAGTTCTTTGAAGAACACTTTATTTTTTTAAAAAATTGACAGTTTCAATTAGTTCCTAATCAATTATTAAAGGAAAACAAATATCCATGGAAAAGGCATCTGACGTATCAAGGGGCAGACCCCCTGAAGAACATCAGCTCCATCACTCCTCCACATCCAGAAGACAGACAGGGAATGTAACTGTGAAATCTTCCTCACTTTGCAGGAAAAAAAGGCTACATTGGTTTCCAGAGACACAGATGGACAACATTCACTGGCACTACTTTTAAACATTAACACAGCAGACTCCACCAACTTGCCCTCCCATGTCTTTGGGGTTTCAGTGGGAACTCCAGCTTTGTTCTTACAAGCATTTTTCACAGAATCACCTTTGCATTTAAAATGTCAGCTGTAAATGTATCTGCTATTCAGATAAAGAACCCACGGGCACTTAATTTTGTATGCAAGAAGTTTTAGAAAGCTCTCAAAGAGCCCAAGGACATTTGGAAGGGTAGATGCAAGTTTAAAATGAGTCTTAGCATATCATCAGCAAAACCCAAAAAATTCTATTCTTAGATACCTCCCTTTGGTGTTTCCTATAATCTTCCTTTTTTCTTTCTCCTACTCCTTTGAGAAGTAAGTTGCTTGGTTATTAGAAAAAGAGAATGGAAGAACCTGTTCTGCAAGGCACACAAACAAAGCAGTATCTTCCAAAAAAAGAAAAGCTCATTCAAAAGTATGTAAATATTAGGGCTGGTAACACAAACAATAAAACCACAGGAAACACAAGAAATTAAGAATAGATCAGGACTCATTCAATTTCCTGGCTGCTGGATATATAAGCACTTTTCTGGGTTGCATGTATCAGACAAGATTTATTTTCTGAACAACAGACATCAGGTTGCTGACACGGGTAATTTAAAGAGGCAGACAGAAATCAGTGCCTGTTCTAATCCTGCCTGGGCTCCTGGGCAGGACAAGGACGCTGACCAAGGCAGCTACACCCAGAACCTGGCACACCACAGCACCAGGAGTTCAGAATCCTGCACTAAGTAGTGAACTCAAGTTTGCTAAAGGCACGGACAAGGTACAAACAGGATTACTCCTGCATCTTCATGGGACGCTGCTCAGTGCCCAGGGCACATCCAGAAGGCTGCTGTTGAATGAGGCACTAACGCTGAGGCTGAGCAAGAGGCAGAGGTGACAATTAGTTCCCAACACGCAGGGTGGTCCATGCCATCGCCACCCTGCAACTCTCCCTGGCTGGAAGGCACAATCCCAGAGCTCGGCACTGCATTCCCCAGCTCGGGCGTATTCCCAAATTCCCTGTTGCTGCTAGGCTTTCATCTAGCAGCATCTTTCTCGCCTCTCCATCATGAGCATTTTTTTTGCCAAGCAGCCAGAAGCAATGAGGTCCCAGCTATTCAGAGTTGTACATCTCTTGTGCAGCAGTTTAAAGCGCTGCTCTGCTGAGCGTTACAGTCACATTAGCACAACCACACTGCAGCAGCTCCTGCTCCTCATCCCAACTTCCATCTAATGCTAAACCGGGTCTCCTCCTTCCCTTACGGTATCTGATGGCTCAGAGCCAGACTCACCTAAGAGTTAAAAAAATCCCTACAAAGAAAACTATTTATTTCCTTCACTGCAAGCATCAAGTGACGTACCCACCGAAAGAAATAATTTAACAAGACTTAGAGAGCACATTTCCTCCAAAACGGCCTAAGTTTCTCTCGGCACCAAAGTCTCACAAGCCCAAGGCATAAATGTACACAGGTATTTATACAAACAGTATTACTCTTTTTTCATTTTTATCAGAAGCACTGATCCGACTAGGGTTTTGGTAAAAATTGGCTAAAATTGTATAAATTAATTCCTGGATAGAGGGGGGAAAAATTAACACTTCCAAGCAGAATATTAAAAATTTTATCAATTTACACTCACTTGGTAAGTTTTATCCATTTTAAGTATTTTAAAAGCTCACTCTTTATATAATGCAACTTTAAAACTGCTATTTATCTGCCATTTATTATACTTGCATGTATATGTATCTATAATATATAATATGTATTAACAGACATTACAGATGGGATGGGTCCTGCAAACAATCCAGCAAAGAAAGGGTAAGAAAAGCTCACTCATATTTTGCAGTTTCAGGAAGACATATACAATTTCAAGCACTTTCTTTGCCACAGGTCCTCCATCCTCCTCAAGTAGTTCTGAATTTTCATTTCAAAACTTGCTCTCCACTTACTCAAGTGTTTTCGTTTTTTCCACCCACCGTACGCTGTTGCTGGGATAGGATCTCTTCTTAGTCTCAAACAACCCGATGACTTCTGAACTTTGAGATTATAAAGCAAGAAAGTTACTGAACACTCACATGCAAGTCGATTGGCTAAGAAAAAGTAGCACAAAGTCCTGCCAAAACCCTAGCTAATCTGATAAAGGAAAAACCAGGGAGGTCTAAGCACTAAACCCCACGGTTTAAATAGAGCCCATTCCAGCTGCAGAAGGAAGCACGTCACCTTTAGCAAAGTACCTCTTCTTCACACACACTGTCTGAAGAGACAGCACTTTACCACCTTAAAGGGACTGCCCACAGGTAAATTGTAAAATTCCCAAAACACAAGAAAACACAGGACTGACAGGTAAATTTCATACCAACCAAAAAACACAGCTTGCAAACTGACTAGAGGGAGGGAGAAACAAATTTCTGAGACCTACGTGACATGCAGCCAGTTACCACTTAAGCTCTTCTTTAACTTTCCCACTTTTGATGCACTTCATAAACAATTAATCCTCTTAACGTCCATGCAAGCGTATTTATTATCCACAGTTTTAACTTGTAAGCTCTTCAAGCAATGAGCTATTATTTTTCTAACTTAATACACCACTCATGAAAATAGGGACCAAAGCCCTGTTTTAACTGTGGAGTAGCTCTCAAGAAATCTGCTTCCATCACCTCTCTCCCCAGCAGCATCTTACAGATAAACAAGGCACTCACTCGAGAACATACTTTTAAGCCCAGTTAAAAGCACTTTTAAGCTAGTTAAGTGCTCAAATCTCAGCCTCTGTTCTACACACATCCTTCTTCAGGCTACATAACCAAAAGACTCTTCCAAAATTAATTAGTAGCCCTGGCCAGGGTGGAAAAGCAGCTCCAGGCTTTGGAGACCCCCAAATCCCCATTACACAAGTAGATTCATGCTCCTGCGCCCAAGTCAGCAGGAGCCACCAGCACATAAACACAGCCACATGGTGGGTACCAACATAACCCTCAACATCCTCCCATGATGGGCCTGAGGACAAACGTGCATTCATTTTCCTGTTGGCATCTGCACTGTTTAATACAGAAAAACTTTCAGTTAACAACCATGTGCAGCAATGTTTCACCTTGAATTACACAAAAGTGTAAAGAGACATCTAGACTATGTGAAATGAATAGTTATTACACAAGACTTTCTTTTATGGCAGTACATATAAAAGGGGTTTAGTCTTTTATTTCTCTGCCCAGCTGAGACATTCTACCTTCTCTGCAGCTGCTAGGAGAGAAACTATAAACATTAACACTGAATGCAACAAAAGGTTTGCTCACCACCTCTAGTGTTCCACTGTGCTCTTAGATGATGATCACTCATCATAAAAATGGGTGGAGTGGCTGCAAAACATTCAGTGATGGAAAAACTGACTCCCATGTTCAAGAGATTCAGCTACGGATGCAAACACATCTGTCACACAGTGTGAGCTGGTATGTTTTACTTTTATCTCCAGAATCCACCCCTGCACCAACTCAAAGACCTCCAGATCAGACTACAGAAACTGTTTTAATCTAGGTCACACAAACTCATTAATCTCCAGTTTAGTTTCTTAAAACAATTAAAAAACAGCTCTTCCCAGTCCAAAGTGCAGACTTGATGTCCAGTGCCATCAGCACCGCAGCCTTTCTGCTGTGCTGGAAGATTTATGGTACCAGAGAACAAGCTAACAAAATTCATCACATAACATCAGAGGTACATCACATAAGCCTCCCTCTTCAGCTGACTCACTAAGTGATATTAACTCAAAAAGAGGACAAGTCCCAGTTTTGCTGCCATCTAACTTGTGGGTCTGGCAATTAGGAAGCATGCTGTGCACAAACTCATAAACCACAAGAAATTACTCTGTATAAGGGTCAAATCTGGTCATCCTGTCCCCCTTCCCCCCAAAATAAATCACTTCCCCCATTCCTTCAACACCTGCTTCCTCCATCCAAGCACTCATTGTCCCACTGCTATTATAGGACCAAAGGCTTCAGCATCCCAGAGGAAACTCAGGAGGGAAACCACTGTATAAAGCGAGCAAGACTCATTCCCTTCAGCAATCCCACACCTTGGCATCCCCTATTTTCCCTCTTTTCCTATTGACAGCAAATTCCAAGACTTGGCTGGGCATTGATAGCACTATGTGCTGCACATCCTGGTATTGAACCCCATCATGCCCATGGTCACTAGTGTGGACCACCTGCCTTGCTCTCACACCTCCCCATGGACCCACAGCCAACACTATGGGGCAGGAAACGAGGCTGGACAGCCAGGCATGACCCAGCACAGCTGCCCTGAAGGGAAAGACTTCACACAAACAGCTGCTCTGCGCTGCCCTAACATAAGGCTGGAGCAGAGCAGCATCAAGGACGGAGCAAAAGAAGTCTTTGGACAAATCCACACCCAGCATCAAGATCAATTAGGAGGTTTTTAACTGCAGGAGGTTGCTGTGCAAATTCACACTTCCATTTCTGTCTTCCTTACGCAGACAACAGGGATACCTATGAGACCTCGAGGGGTCAGGCAGCATCTGTGCATGACACACGCAGGTGTGTTAATCCATGGAAAAAGAACGGGTGAGTCAGTAGTTTGAGTCTGAAGACACTTGGGTTTAGAACAACTTCTCTGTGCCAAAACCCATGTTTGTAATGATTTTATTAACTGCAGTGATCAGACTTACAGGACAGTTACACCACCGAGGGCAGAGACACATTGGGAAAAAGATTTACTTTCCCAAGCAACTTCGCCAGAAACCTCATATATGGTTTAGACTGAACCTACAAACTACGTCACAGATTTTAACATAACTTACTGCTCCAATTTGCATTATTCACGGGTGATAGAAAGCACGGAGGACTCAACATGACACATCAGGCACTTTAAACACAGTTTTCAACATCACCCTCAAATGACTTGCACCCTTCTGCTTTAAGATAATCACCTTAAATCAGATTCACAGAAAAAAAGTCTCATAACTAAATAAGTAATTCGCTCCTTATTTTATTTTCCCTTGCACTCAGAAATAAAACCTGAGTTAGCTGCTACAGAAGAAAATCCTTAAATCCTTCCTTTTACACTGGATCAGGCTAATCTCAGCGGTGCTGTCACACTGCAAATAACATCTCGCATTAAAAAACAATTAAGGGAGATCCCTCACCGTGTATTTTGGAAATGTAACATTAAGTTCAAAACAGTTCCACAACAAGACTAAAGGACAATGACTTCTGTGAAAGCTAGATCAACCACCTGAATGTAATAAAAAAAAAAAAAATACACCAACAGAGACCAGAAGCAGTTGGGTACTCTGGCAAATGCTAAACATTTTGCATAGTCTATTAGAAAATTTCACACATGCTTGAAACAAAGATGCAATGGATCCCTTGCAAATACCTACACTCATAAATTTCAAGTAGTATCCCAGAAGACCAACTACACAGGATCCAAGGAGCAGTCACTCACAATTTTCAAGGAAATCAAAAGGAGACCTCATGTAAGGATCAAACCCAGAAGAAAACTGTGATAGTTCAGTTGCCAGGTTGACAGATTAAAAAACCATCACCAGTTTTCCAAAGACAAAGTGTAGCCAAGTGGGAAAATTATTTCTTAAGAACTTACAGAATTGACAAAAAAAAAAAAAAAAGCTTTGACTGAAGAGATTGGCTCACTTTGAAGAAATATAAAAGTGAACTCGCAGTTTTTATGAAGGCAAAAGAGAGTCAAGAAAAATATAAGTGGTCCAGGAGAATTAATTTTGTCAAAAGAACCCCTGCTACAGAATTACAAGTTTACCCATGAAAAAGCACCATTCTGAATGCTGCAGCCAAGGCCAGAATCAAGGTCCCCCATGGACTGTGGAAGCCCACAAGACCAGCAGACCTTGCAGGACCCCACAGGAGACTGCCCAGAGGCACCAAACCCCACCTCTCACCAAAATCACGCCTGGAATACACTGTATTTCAAGTCCTTAACGCCAGTGCTGCAGGAGATGCTGACAGTAGTTTGAGGGGTACTTTTTCCTTAACATTTTCTCCAATCCCACATGCAGTATTTGAGAAGTGCCCTTGTTACAGTTCAGTTTAAGGACCGTGAGAACTACTTTGCTATGCCAGCAAAGAATTAAACTTTTTCTCACCCATAATAAAAAAATCACCCAATAAACTCTTTGGCATTTGATTTTAAGGTTTGGGGGTTTAAACATACATATATATAAAATAGCCTTGTTAGACTGCCTGACCATGTTACAACATGACAGCTACAATCGAATTAGAGCTTACTTTTTGCAAGATATCACACTGCATACCTTTTAAGAATTGTTGACTACTTAAAAATATTTGTGATAACTCTTTCTTTCCCCTGTTCCTCAGCAATGTAATAGCCTAACTAAAATGGTTCTAAAGAAAATTTAAAAAATAAGCAGAAC
Source organism: Formicarius rufipectus (assembly GCA_013399695.1). Classification (NCBI taxonomy): domain Eukaryota; kingdom Metazoa; phylum Chordata; class Aves; order Passeriformes; family Formicariidae; genus Formicarius; species Formicarius rufipectus. The sequence goes on from VXAU01002736.1 coordinate 1,982,532, forward strand.
TTACTCTGCAGAGATTATGTGCCTTCACTCTTGACAGAAGTAATTGCAGTCTTGAGGAACTTAAAACATTTTGACTTTTAACTCCCTGGTTTATCTTAGGAACACATCTATCTCCCATGTCATCTTCACATGCTATAAAACAGGGATGGGCAGCACAGTCAAATGACTTTACAATCGGAAAAGCACTTCCAAGGGTGTAGGTTTCTCCTGGTGCAAGTAGCACTGGAGCCTTTGCTGCAGCAGCTTCTTGTGATACCACAAAGGATCACAAGTCAGGGAACTGATGCAGGTGAAAAATGAACTTTTTTCTTAACTTATAACAACCATGAATTGTATAGAGGAAAAAAAATAATGTATTCTTAACTGGGATCCACTTCCCAGTTTGGTTCCCTAAATAGAGCCACAAACCCCAGCAGAGCCCAGCCAGGGAACTGAATGTGGCTGTTTACACCTACACCAAAGCGTACAAGACACAAGATGATAAAATTATAGTTTGAGTTTAGGATGGCATTGAGAAAGTTTTACCTATGGCACACCTCCACCAGCCATCTCTGAAACGGTAATAAACTGTTTACAAGATTTGTGGTGATGCAGCATATTTGTCATGTAGACAATAAACAGAGGACTCAGCCTGTTTCCCTGACGAAGCACCATAAATATATAGAGATATATTGTTCTGAAAAAGATCTGTACAGCCTGACTGCTGCAACAAGTTCCCAGCATAGCTGCTTTTCCTGGAGCACTGCCATCATATTTTCTTATCACTAACTGAAGTAACTCACCAGCTAACTCCCAGTGATGTGCTTTGCCTTCTGGATCTGCATAAAGGTCATTTGCAAGAGAGAAAGGCAGGCATAATAAATAAATAAATAAATAAAAGCCATTGTGCCCCATCCACTGCTTTGTTTCCAAAAAACACTAAGAAGTGCAATGCCAGGCTGAAGTGTTTGACTAGTCAGTAAGTACAAGGAGTGGCCCATTCCCTCCCCACAGTGAGACTGTTGACAGCTGGTTTAGAGGAGAAAAAAAAAAGTGAAGCATGACTAAGCTATTCATAAAAAAATCTCCTTATATCTAACACCCTAACAACAAGTTTTGATTTAGAAGTGTAGTGCTTCCTGGCCATGAATGTCCGGGTGGTACACACTAGCCCTGAATCAGGCTTCTGAACTGGATTATAACCCCCGTGGCAAACCCCACAGCAGCAGAGCAGAGCTACTACACCCAGAGCTATCAGCTGCCTCACATCATTCATTACCTTTATCTGTCCTACAGGTGATCGATGCAAGCAAGCACATGAGCACTTGGCACCAAGCAGCACCCAATAATCACAAGCTGCAGACTGCAAGGTACTTTCCAGCCCAGCTTTCCACATCCAGCCTCTCCTGTGTCTGCAAACAGGAGTTATCCCCAGGTTGGAAATCCCACCAACTGCCAATGCCCCGTCCAGGAGACCAGAACAACATGGGCCAGCAACCAGTCAGGGAGGGCCTCCTGTACTGTCCAGCCTTTTGCTCGAGTTTTTGATTTCCTACCACCACCTTCCACCAGCAGAACAAAGCCAAAACCAAATAGTTCCTCCATACTAATCAGCTGTGTGGTTTAGCTGACTTCAGGCTATTTATTGCCTGTGTGGGGAACCCCTATAGAAATAGCATTTAATAGCACTCAAGTAGATTGTAGAGATAACCAGCTACAGTAATAAGCAGAAAAGCTTCCAAGCTGCTTCAAGGTCGGTTTTATTGGAGAGTGGATCACCACCAAGTACCAGGCAGAGAAAACTGATACACTGGTGTCCTGGAAACAGCATGGAAAAGAGATACCTACAGCAGGCACAGCAGCTTCTACTAACGATTTTTTTTTTTTGTTAAGTAGATATTTATTAAAACTTGTTATGCCAGAAGAAAATTATATGAAAGCATTCACTGCCTTTGTAAGATAGGAGCCTGTGCATACCACCACCAAAACTACCAATGTTTTTTTCCTCTACTATAATTTATCAATCACTGTGTTAATTCATAGTTTGGATAGAATAACCAGATTCCTTTAACAGTAGTTAATCCTCCTCGTAGCAAAGGAGCATACCCTAGACCAGAACACAGCTTACTCACGAGTATATCCTGCTGAGAGATTAGATGTAAGTTCTGCATATGCCTGAGTCTCAAAGCTTCCCTACACCGACTGTTTAAAAACATCCATCATCGGACAGTACCTGGCAGAGCTCTGTTCCTATGAGAAGCTTTGACTTCTTAACTGTGTTTTCCTCCCTTGATGCAGCAAAGCTGTAAATCAGGAGCACCAAGCTCCTGCCTTTCTCTCTGGCTGCAGTCCCTGGCTGGACTCTGTTACTTCGAACACATTGTGTTCTCACCTCTCGGGCTATGCTGGCCATTCCCTGGCCACCAGAGCCAGGCAGGAGACAAAGGCTGGAATGCCATCAAGAAACATGGCTCATCCACACTACCTGCAGGAGACTCGTCATTCAGGCTACCTACAAAACCTGTCTGCCTGGCAGAACTCAACACCCATGCCCTTCCAGCAACAGCCCCAGGCCAGCCTGTCTGCCCAGCACTGGGCAGCGCTGGAAGGACATGCAGGCGACTTACAGGCTCAACCCATGAACACGGAAAACAGGTACACACTTGAACTCGTGCCACAGGAAAACACATGCCCAGGTGATTCTAACCTTGCCTAATGCACCCTTACCCTGATATCAGGCTTGTAATAAAAAAAAAAAAAAAAAAATCCAACTCAAAGTGTGCAAACAATATACTCTCACCATGGGAGTGTTCCAAAACACAGCAAGCACCTTCTGAGTGAATGCTCCTCTAGTATAGACAGCAGGTTTTATCCACAGGTACAGATGTTATGAGGTTAATGTCAATCTGCTCCCATTATTAAGATATCTTACATATAAAAATACACCTCCTCTAACATTGTAATAAATGAAACATTAGTACCTCACCTTTAAGGAACTAGGTAGAACCTGGTTCACCCTTGCAATTCCACAATAGCTCGGCAAGGGTGTGCAAAACACAAAAAACACACCCAGCAAGGGACTGAAGAGAGCTACCACAAACTGAAATAATGCAGCTTGGCCCTTTAAAACCGATTAGATTACATTAGCCAAAACTCCCAGCACACAAGACATCCATGGATCTCAGACCAACTGTCTAAACTCAGCTCTGAAGCTACATGCTTTACATATTTCTACTGCATCGCATATCTCCATGAGTACCTAAAGTTTTACGTCTGACGAAGATTACAGAGAGCCACAGTGACCAACTGTCCTACAGCAGTACAGGATTTCTAATCCCTTTATCGAGTCCCTGCCTGGTCATCCACAACAGAATTGGTACAGCACATGCTTCAAAGAAAAAAAACTTTTATAAGTCATTTTTTTCCCCACTTGTGAGCTCCACCTAACATGAAGCCTTGTAAAGGACACTGGGAAGCAGAACCAATTCCAGAGGTCAGCAAAATCGAACTCTCCAAATCCCAACTCCTCTATATGACTTGCAGGGGCAACACAGTCATAGAAGGTGGATTAATAAACCCCAAAAGTTTACAGGTTAAGAAAAACCATCCTTTCCCAATCCTCATCCAGAAACTCCTGCATTTGCTCCAGAAAAAATGTCTGCACTTGAGAAGAAAAAATAAATAAATAAACAGAGTGAAATGCATCAAACAGGCCCCACGGCAATGATCCTCTAAGTGACTTCAAGGGCCACTCAGCCCCAAAGGTGACACGCACCGGCGTGTTGATAGAGCCCCGACGACTACGGGTGAAATAAACTGAGATACAAAGTTGCGCGTACGAGGCGGTGCGTTCACACCGGGGTTTCACAGTGGGGTTTCACACCGGGGCGTCCGTAACCCCAGCGGGGAGGGGGTGGCAGGAGGGAGGGCTGGGCGGGTCCTCACCTGGGCACTCACACCTGGGACACACACACACCTGGAGCACACACAGGGGGCATACACCGGGGCACACACACGGGGATGCTCACAGGGCCCAAACACACTCGGGGAGCACACACACCCCCACTCGGGGCACACACCCCCCCCC
>VXAU01002736.1:1986973-2204467 GCA_013399695.1 Formicarius rufipectus
GCCGGCGCCGCGCCCGCCCCTCTCCGGCCCCGCGCCCGCCCCGCATGCGCCGCCCGATGGGGCCGGGCCGGGCCGGGGGCAGCGCCCTCCGCGGAGCTGCCCCATCGGGGCTGAGCTCCGGCCCTGCCGCCTCCCCCGGAGCGCCGGGGCATCCCCCGGGCCAGCCTTCCTCCGGGGCTACCCCTGCCCTGGGGCCACCCGTCACCCGGGGCCACCCTTTCCCTGGGCCACCCGTCCCCCGGGGATTCGTCCTCCCGGGGGCCTCTTCCCGGTTCCGCGGCTGCGGTGGGAGGTGCAGCACCTCTGTCCGTGTGTGTCGTTGTGCCGCGGGTGTGAAGCGACACTGGCAACTTCGTTGTGTTTTTGTTGGAGGGGCGATCTGAGGATTGCCGCGTGGCTGGAAGTGGGGGAGGCCAGGTTGGATGGGGTGCTGGGCAGCCTGGTGGAGTGGAAGGTGACCCTGCCCGTGGCAGGGATGTTGGAACTGTGGGGTCTCTAAAGTGCCTTCCAAGCCAAACCAGGCTATGATTCTATGAATCTGCCTTCCCACGTAAAGGCCTGTCCTGGTTGGGGTTGGGTTCCTGACATACCCCCCCGCAGGTGAACCCTCTCCTAGTGCCCAGAGCCCAGGGTGTCCAGCTGAGAACGAGACCTGCTGCTCTGTACCTGTCGCAAACACAGCAGCTCCCCTTGAGCCCCACCGACCCAGCCCACGGCCTCATCCTGCTCCTCACCCTCTTTCCCAGTTCCCCTGGGGTTGTGTGCATGTGTTTGATAGAGAAACATCTCCCATATGGTTCCCACGCCATGCCCCGGAAAAACAGTGGAAATGGCAACCCACCATTAGCAAAGGAGCTCCTGTGGCCTGTGGTCTGTGTGTGGCTGGGATAGAGGAGGCCCTGCGGAATGGAGATGAATGATCTGTTGTGGCAGTGACTTGCTTGCAGTTACCATTTTTGTTGGAAGGTGTTTGGAAATGTGTACATGTGGTGGACCAACATTTCCACTTGGCTTCATCTACTGTACACGTGTGTGTCCCACTAGCCTTGGCAGTTCCCCGATGATCATGTCCACAAAGGCAGAATCAACGCTGCATTTAACATGCATGTCCTGCCTCACCACAGCTGGGCAGTCTCACCTCACAACAACCACCCCAAAAAGACTTCACAGTACTTTGCAAAGAGACCTTGCTGCTGGCCAGAGCACTGGGCAAAGGCTGCAGGTAATTCCTGTACTTCATGTTCTCTCTAGGTAGAACAGAAATAATAACACTGTGTACAGTGCAGAAGATTATCTGCTGAAAACTCTGTGTGTGAGCTTGGCATTGGCTTCCAAACTATGCACTGTTGATTCAGTTTAAAGCAACTGAAATAATAAAAATGGTTTCAACACTTGTGCATTGTGGTCATTTTGGAGACTGGAGTGTACCAGTATTGTAGAACCTCTACAACCAGATGTAAAGGAATAGTTTTTCTTACATGGCTCCAACAGGATAAGGCACATAAGAGCAGGGACCCTGGGAAAACATTTTCTTTTGCTTTCCTGTCACTTTTACAAAACAGCATTATGAAGCAATCACTTGGAAGTTCCCAGTCCAAGAAGAGGGGTCAGGCACAGCGATGGCTCAGCAAAGAGCACCATCTAGTGAAAAGCCACTTCTTGACGAAATTCTGTCCCCTACAAAGCGTCAACCAAACAATGAGTAACCCAGCCCAGCCCAACCTACCTCATCTCATCTGAAGCAATCGTGAGCAAGGTCCCGTGGTAACAGATAACAGCTGTCTAAAACTTTCCATAACACACACTCTCTACCCTCTTGGTTGTCCATCAGTGGAACATCTCCTTGCTTGTCAACTCCAGCCTGTTTTCTGCTGCCTTTCTTGGAGCTGATACAGCCCTGGACTTGCTATAGGTGCCCCCTCAGTCACACTGTGCCCCAAAGGGAGTCTGTACCAGCAGCGTACATGCCCTTGCATATGGGCACATATGTGCTGTTCTTGCAAAAAGTTTGGAAATGCTTTAAGGGAGTCTTTTCAGCAGAAGGGTGTAAAGTCTGCCCAGGAGCACTTACCATAGTGATACTATCCTAAACAGGAGGAAAGGAAATTAGCGTGGAGAATCTTAAGAAAAGACGATGCAGCAGCTTAGCACCAAAGCAGGCGGATCAGCTGATGGGCCCCATTCATCAGAAGTGTTACAGTCCTTTCAATCAAAGAAGGTGAATCAAAATGCCAGCAGAGGAGGTGTAATTTTTTCATATCAGAAATATTCCTTGCCAGAGTGGGCTTCTCCAGCTGTGTACATACCCCCAGAGTGTCAGGCACTGCTGGTGACTTAGGAAGGGAATTAGCAAAGGTAGACAGGGTTGTGGGGTGGGTAGGCAGCTACCCAGACTGCCAAAGGTCAGATAGAGACTCAGTTTAGATCTAAGCCAAGGTCCCCCTTGCCTGTGGGAGGATTCCTTGTGCCCCAGGACCAGAGACCATAGAGCATGTGCCACAAAAAGTCTGTAGTAGCCACTTCAGATGCCCAACCTCCATTCTCAGCAGCACTTAACACATCTTTTTACCTCTCATTTACTCAAGATTCGTCTGCACTCTGATCTTCAAATTGTTATCCACTCCCAAATTCTTTATATCAAAATATCCTGCCTGCACCCACATATTACCATAAACCAAAACAGGGAAGCAGTGGAAGAAGGGAAATTTGTGCAGCACTCTGCGGATGCCAACCTCCTGATAAATCATTTGCCTTCAAATCATCTCTGACACTAGTTCCCCAGAGTTCCACCCTCTGCCATACATCCAGATCTGCTTTTTAAACACTTTAAAAAAAAAAATATATATCAGATGTTCTTTCATTGCCTCTTTCAGGTTTTAATTTGTCACAAACTTTGCTGCAGGGCTCCCTGGTTCTTGCTAGGGAACTGGATTTAAGTGCGAGTTACACTCATGAATGAGACTGGAATTTGGTTCTGCACAACATAATCAGAACATTTGTGTGTAGTGGCATGAATTAGCAATATGAGCACATTGTTCCCGTTTGCTGGAAATGAGCTGTCCTTGCAACTGAATAGAAAACAAAGTGCACTGCAATGATGGAAGCAGCAACTATTAAAGATTTGTTTTCATCATATTCCAGCAGCTACAAAACTGAGACACTGAGCATTACCATGGCTGACAACAGTGTATGGTGTTTCCTTTGTGTCCCTGCTTGTTTCAAGTCAGTGCCTGATACCTGAGATAAGAGCAGCTACACCTGAAGAGATTTTAATATCATTTTCTTTCTTCAAACTCTACCAATGTCATCTGTAAAATCCCAGGAGTGGTACAATCTTTGTTGCAAAATTATGGACTATGGCTGAAAGCAGCCTTCAGGAGAAGTTAAGACATTCCTATGTACTAGCTATATATCACAGTTAAAATGTTAAAGTTGGTAGTGTGTCATAATTGTCAAACATGGAGTTTGCCCTTGGGACAGGAGATAACCTGGAATTGGTGAACTGCAGTAAAACCCACCCAAACCACAGACATTTAATGACTTGCAAAATGAAATGAATAAATTAAAAGAAAGTTCCATGGGTTCTACTACCCCTCTGTGGAAGGTTTGTGGGGATTTCATGAGAGAAGGAGAACAGGTTTGCATCTAGCTGTCACCCTTGTACCCCAGCTGCTCATCACAGCTCTTTATGATGATTTCTCAATTCTGGGAGGCGGTGCTTATCAGTTGCTCATGCAGATGTCATTTTAGTTGCTCAATTGATGGGGCACATCTAGCAAGTTCGCCTCTGCAACTCACAGGGCCCCCCCACTGCCAATCAGCTGTGCTAACACCAAGCTCTCAAAACTCCCCTTTACAGGTATCACTCGAAGCTCTGATATAAATATTGTTTTTTCTTCCAGACAACACCTTTCAGTTACTTATGTTCAAAGAACTTTAAAATAGGTAAAGGAACATCTCTGCTGACAGCCTCAGCAGAACCACACCCATATGAATTTGTGACAGGCACAAACCATCGTATTTCACATCCTCTTTGCTACAAATATTCTCCAGGCCAAAGATACTGTCTAGTGAAATCCATGTGGTACCTACACCTCCTACCCTGCTGGGTCCATACCTGCAGCTTCCAAGCAGTTAACACAGAAACAAGAAATACAAGCAGCCAAAGAATGAGACAAACTTGGCTACTGTCTTTGCCATTCCACAGGGATAAGACATGTGCAGTTGTGTTCCAAAAAAAGGCAACATCCCCTCCTGCCTTGGCTAAGAAATAATATCCAGATAACCTGACCTAATGGAAGGTGTCCCTGCCCATGGCAGGTGGGTTAGAACTAGACCTTCATTAGGGTCCCTTCCAACCCAAAGCATTCTGTGATTTTGCACTAACTATTGCAATAACTTGCACAGCAATAACTCTTACTGCCAGACCTGACAGTGTTTGCTTGTCCCAGCAGAGGCTTGAGCTGTACCTGCAGGCTTACCCTCTGTTCAGCCCTGTGAGGGAGGCACTGGAGAGAGCAGAAAGGGAGGGATGAAAGGGGACGTGCACGCTGCAAACACTATAATTAATCCTCCTGGGACAGTTTTCTCTTCCACTTCAGCTTTATACTTCATGCTTTGTCAAAGGACACTGTTTACAATCATCTGCTCTGACCATCCTGTTCTTGTCAATAATCTTTTTAATTTAATACAATTCTATTTATGTCTTCAGAAAAGATTGTTGTCCAGGTACGTGCAAGGCAAGGGATAGGCAGATCTATGCCAAAAGACTTTATTGAAGTTTCAGAAAACATCCATCAAATCAGTTTATGAAACTGAATTATGTGGGATCCCAGGAGAAAAAAATTACAAATACAGAGAGTTAAATTGATAGCAGACTAGGATAAAAGCTTTTATCAACACAAGCTATAAAATTAATCAAATGTAGCGTACTCCCTAAAAATTAGAGCAGTTTCTTCATCCCCTGCACTCTGTTCAATTTCAGAACATACAAAGTAGATTAAAATTAATCAATACAGCAGATCCCACAGTAAAGCAACTAATCAAGAAAGCAACACGTACATTTGCAACCAATTATTTATTGCCATCACCACGTGTGGCCAGGATGTGAATGCATATGGCATCCCTGGCTCCTCTTGAATCCATGCCAGAGCTGATGGGTGTATTTGCTTTTTGTGTGAGGCAGTAAGAGAAACTGTCAACATCTAGGTCACTTGGCAATATTTGCTTGAGTCTTGCAAATGTTACCAAGGATGAAACAAGCTGAAATTGTATGTGTAGGGTGGATGTGCAACATCCAGAAAATCTTTTTCTCTGTCTAGGACATGAGTGCTCCGTCTTTGACTTCTGCTACTCAGATTTTCTCAGTTAGGTGTATGTGGACTGGATGAGACCTCCGAAGATACAGAATGTGAGTGAGGAGAGTTCTCTGGGTGGTGGAAACCAATGGCCCATAGGTGATGGCAAATATTTCCAGCTTCTCCAAATGTGTAAGCACTTTGTCCCATTCATATCCTTGCCTTAAGTATCTGCCCAAACTTTTCCTGTTGATGTTCATGAACCTGCCAAATGAAAAAGAAGTGCCAAAAGAGATGCCTTCCTCAGAAAGGCAAACAGGGAGCATATGTATTTCACAGAAATCCAAGTGCAGCCTGGAAGTTTGCATCACAGACCGTCAACTTCAGGCACATTCATAAGACTATGGGCTGAACATGAACTGCTTTAAAAACTGCTCTGATTTTCCATCATCAGCCACCCACCAGATGTTTTGCCAACACCTGTGTGTTACAACATGTACCTCTAACAGACTGTTGTAGTTGGCTTTATATCTTGAGAACAAAATAGACTTCTTTTATAGAGATATCCAGTGATAGAAAGCCAGAAAGTTCTTCTCATGTCATGAAGCCCATTTTCTCACACGTAAGTCCTGTACCCATTGCCAGTCAGCCCAGCCCTGCAAGAGGACATACACCCACCAGATGGTCCTCATACTTCTGCACCAGAACTGCTGATGTGCACAAGGGTCAGCAAAAATGCATCGTGGTTTTCCTCAGCTTAACACAGTTCCAGATCACAGAAAAGTGCAAAAGGCCATTGAACATCTCTGCTCGGCAGCACGAACAGTTGGCCTGTTAACAAGTGCAGATCTCTTGTGGCACTAGGTTAAAACAACTTCAGTTCTCAAGAGAGGAAAAGGAAGCTGCTTTACCATGTGCTGTAAACAAATGCTATGCGGATCATAGGAAAAAAAAAACAAGATATTGCCACAAATCCTAATGCCAGGAAGGACAACAGGGACTTGGGCATTCACTGGGGGCTGTGTATGCATGTGGTGGTGAAGTATCGTTCAGCATGGCAGGCACAGTGTTGTGACACATCAGGTGCTACTGGTCATCAACTTTTATTATCACACTTCTTCCCTCTGCCCTTCTCTGAAGACTTAATTCTGAATATGCATATGGCTTTGTAGGGTGGTTGTCTTTAGTGCCAAAGGAGGTTCTCAAGGAGAAACCAGGCTCACAGATGCTCATCTCTCCACATTCCCCAGACCAGGACAGTCACAATAAAAGCATAATTTCTCTGTTCCCCTCTCTTCCTCCAGCTGCAATGGCTCTGGCTGCTGGGGCAGCATGGGCTTGGCTGGCTATTTGCAGCAGCAGGCATGTGGGACATGCTGTGAGATGGACACATTACAGGGTTGGCATTTTGGCCTGTCAGGGTCTCCCCTCACTCCTGTAATGCTAGACTGCTTCTCAATTATTTCTTAGCAGCTTGGGCTAAGAAGCCCATGTCAAGAATGGGATAGGGCATCTCTGGCATCCCAGGCTGAGCAAGTTGTGTTTTGCAACACACACTGATGTGCTTTTTGGTGGAAGGGATCTCTTTCACATCAAGTAGCCATCATATGGTATTTTTGATCACCACCTGTAAGCAAATCCAAACAAAGCTCATTCCAAGGTCAGCTGGGTATTTTTGCAGACTTATCTCCAGCCTTCCAGGCTGCAGAGCAGGCCACTGCAGTGGTCATTTAAAACCTCTGATAGATCATAAACAGAACTGATCCAGACTGGCAAGAAGGAGATTAGGATCAAACAGCCTCCTCCGTCCCTGCAGCTCTGCACTGACAGGTGTCCAGGATATCATTACAGTTGGCAGATGACTTCAGCTAATGAGGTCTTTATCTTCCCAACTTTTTGATTATTTTTTGTCAACACAGAGCAGTTAACCCATCCTTAGACATACTCGAGCTTGCTCTTAGTGAAGCTGATTCAGTGCATTATGGCATACCTGCTCTGGGTAGCAAGGTGGGCCGTGACTGTCTTGTGTAACTGCCAGCCTGGAGAATTTGTGACTGGTTAAATGGCCATGACTTCTGAGAACTTCAGCAAAAGCTGTATTTCCCTTTTTATTAGCTTCTCTGTCCTCCCACTGTTTGCCTGGGTTAGCAGAAAGTAAGTTGTGTATTTACAGCAACAGATTAGAAAATTGAGAAGCACCTCATCAGGTAAGATCACTTAGCAAAACAGGAGACTAAATGCCTCATATAATTAAGGTCTCAAATATAAAAAACCCCCTTTGGTGATATACAGATAGACATAGGATTTGGTGGTGTTTGTCTTCATAACAATGCTTCAAAATATAACTAACTTCAAAATCCTTTGCTTTCATTTTGACTCTCTCTTTTGCACTATGTTTCCAAATGTTGGCATCCATTTTGACATCTTTGTCATGAGCCAAGAGCACTGGTGCATGTATATGTTCAAACCACATCTGAGAGATTAGTGTTACATGGGCAGAGAATCAAATTAACATGCCTATAAACAGCCCCTATTTATTACACCAAGATGGGAATAAAGGTGCCCACAACAAACTTTGTCCTGCAAAGCACTGAGCATCTCGGGATGGTGTTAACATTGGTGTTTCTCATTGAAAATAGTGAAATTACACTTTTTTACAGATTTGGAACAGTTTCTTTCATTGGCTCATGAAGGACTGTTGAAAGCCTATATATACATAGACAAACAGGTCTCTCCCTCTATCATTAGTCTGATTTACCCTCTAATCCAAATATCAATAAAACCATTTGTAATTCCTTTACAACTGTGTAATTATCAAAACCACAGACACTCCAGCCACATGAGGTGTTCATTCTGAAAATGAAACCAGGAGGCCCATCTTTCTGTGCCAACATATGGCCACATCAGGTTACTCCTGTAATCACATTCGGTTCCTTTTCTGAGCATCTTTAAAATAAAAAAAGGAACTGAGTTACTCTCTCAGCTGTTGTAGTGACCAGAAGAATAAAGCAGATACTGCAGCTACTGTTGAAACCACTGAGCAAAGAAAATAGCTTGGGGTCAGAAGTTTACAGCTGTGCGTGAGGACATCTTGCTGTGCATATATAAAGCTATTTTGAAAAGATCCATAGTTTTAAAACAGTTTTGTAACTAAGAATTCATGGGCAGAATTTGCCCGCTCATTTACCATGACTGTATTTGCCATCTGATAATTACTTCTGCAAGTGTTTGTTTAGATATGTTTATTGTCACACAAAATTTAATTGTGCAAGATGTGACAGCTAGTGATGGAAGAGCAATTACTTCAAAATATTAGGCCCTTTGCTGATATCTGTCTACATCTCTGCATGGTAGCAATTTTTCCCATCTCTCTTTGCCCTCAGGTGACTCAAGGCAGCCCCCTCTCTTCATCTATGGCTATACCATCCTCTCAGCTATTCCCATCAGTCAATATCAGTCTAGAGAAAAAGCCATGTTCTTCCCTGCTCCTCAGACCTGAGGAAAGCATGCTGCTTTCAACACCTGTCTCTTCTAGCAAAGGCAGAACGAACCTGGAAACTCAAAGCCCTGTAGACCTCTGAGGGGTTTTCCTACAAGCAGCAAACATTTAACTGCTCACCTTGATATAATTTATCATTAGTCTGGAAGAGAGAACAAGAGAGAGCTCCAGAAACTTAATGAACTGTGGAAAGTTTACATCTTTGTGCAGTGATGCTTTGCTGTCGATTGGAACAGAGCACTGGGATGGTTATTATAAAACTGAAAATGAAGATGTAGGCTAATCACCTTCCCTTATCTAGAAAGGGTGTTGGTTGCTTTTATTAGTGGTTTATTGTATGTGTGGCTTGTGTCATATGGCAGATGGAGCGTGTGCTGAAAGACTGAGCGAAGGAGGGAGCTGGTTGTGTTTGGCAGGAAGTTGTGCATGATGTGTTGCAGTATTATGGCTTTGTAGCATCACAGAAATTAACATCCATTAGATCATGTATCCAGCTTCCCCACACCCTCACACTACTTCTGCTAGTTCAGTTAGTTCCCTAGACTCCATTTTTAGTGTTTTATCATTTGGACTTAAAGCATCTCAAGCAATGAAGTATCCATCCCTTTTTCACCTTGGAGATTTCTGTGGTCTAACACCCTGCAGAGCTGTGTCTGATTCTCCTGCCTGAAACCCTTTTCTTTGGCAGTTATGTAGCCATTTGCATGTGACCCACACTCAGTAGATGGAGAGCACCACTTTAGTTTCTTTGCAGCCATTATTGAGCTCTTGCTTAGCCCTGAGCCCCCCAGGGCCAGTCACGATAAAGCCATTACCTCTGTGCACGTGCACACTACGTGCCTTCCTTGGGCAATTTCCACTGTAACTCAGCATCAGCTGCTTAACTAATGGTTGAAACAAGTACAATGAATTAAAAAATAGGATAGCTTGAAGTGTTATTAGCCCCCAGGGAATTTGCTGCCTCCTGAAACACTATTCCCTTAAGCTTTTAGAGCAGACCTTGCTGCTGTTGCTTTCTTCTGCTCCTGCTGTCGTAAAAAGCCCAATGTCAGCTGCACTTTCCCCATCAATTACTTCTTGACCCCTGAACTCCTGTCCAACCAGTCACTGTCTCTAGACAGAGTCTCTCAACCAAGCTTACACCCCACACTCGTGCAGTACTTTTAGCAGTGCTGGTCAAGGGTGTCCTCAGGAATAAAAGAGTTAGAAGATACATGCTCTGTGGTTCTGTGGGGGAAGAACTATCACTTCTAGTGCTCTGGTGCAACAGCCAGATCCATGCTGAGTTCAGTTTTAAGAGTTAAAGTAACACTTTAATATTGTCTAAGTGATTCAGGTGCAAGCACTGACGGTGTAGCTTCAGTTGATTAACACAGTTTTTCACCCAATACACCCACGCTGCTCAAACTGGAAAAGCAGTGACTGTGAGGGTACAAATACTGCCAAAGAATAAAGGTATTGATAGTCCCCTTTGGACCTAATTTTCTGTGGAAGGGGACTGAAATTTTTTACTTCTTATTTGCTACACAGTGTGCTGTGGATAAGCAAGTTAGAGATCTCTTCGAGAAATGAGCTGCTTGCCCAAAACAATTGAGCAGATAACACTTGTGCTGCTGCGCCTGTCCTTTCTATTTAGGGATGAAAGGGAAAGTGATAATTGAGGATGGTTACCTTCTGTGCTTGGCCCCCCATTGGCAGCAGGTTGTGAAGTCACACTTCCAGTTATCGAATTGGGAATGAGACTATGCAAGGTCATAGATGGGAAATGAACAGTGACCCACCTTTATATGATTAATAGCAATTAATTAGTACTTACATTCAAAAATGTTGGAATAGCTAATCAAAGAAGCCAGAATTACTGAACAAATTCATAAACTGAGACAGAAGGTAGTAAACTTTATCCTCATTTAGGTTCTTTTCCTAAGTGTCCTACAAGGTTGGTTGCAAAACTGAGAGTACTCCAGGCTGGACTGAGTCCACATCCGTATCTAGCAGCTCCTTCAATAGGCTACATTGCTAATTCAGTGTCTGGATCCCAGAGGGCCTGTTGGGAAGGCATCTTCCCCACACATACCCACCCTGTGATGACTGCATTTCCACTTGGGCAGCAGAGAGAGGTATAACACAAGCTGGAACAAGCTCAGTGTGCTCAGCCACATCTCATTATGACCAAGACAGACTGGGGCACTACATTTCCACCCAAGTACACTGGGAGAGAGCACACTGTTCCTCCTGGTACTGGGAGTAACAAGATGATGCAACACAGGCACAAGGAGCAAGTTTGTCTTTATAAATCTAAAAGACAGACATTCAAAAAATGCTACATTTCTGAAAAAATTACAGACTTTAATTATCTCATTCTCTAAGAAGAAAAAACATTTTAAAACTATGCTAAAGTTTATTGAAAGCTATTTAAAGAAATTAAGTTATTTTAGAAAGAACTGTTGAATTTTCTGATGGTGCCCTACTTATTTTTCTACATTGGTGCCTTTTTTAAGACTAGTAACTGGCATTTTTAGCCACCTCTCTGTTTATTTCATTACAGTAAAGGCACAGCTCAGCTTTCTTTTCACAGATCCCAGCCCCATTTCAAGCATCAAAGGTGCCTCACATACTACTCCCCATCACTGGGTGCATACAAATAGACCTGAACTGTGGAACTGCAGCAAGGCAGCAATACTTTTATGGATTTAATTTTTCAGTCCAATTTGGATAATTTTTATATCTTCTTAGTAAACATACAGAAGGCTAAGAGCTTTGACAAGGATCAACCCAAAGCAACATAGTCCCAGTGGGAAGAGCAGATGCTGCAGACTGCAGAGAGGGCACAGGCAGAGCACTCGGGTAGGACAGCAGGCCATGCCCTGGTGAAAGGTGGTCATGTTTTTGAGGTTACTGTGTCTGAGAGGCTCCAGACTTCATTTTGCTTGCTTTCTCATATAAACTATATCATACCACCTTAAAGACATCTGGGTTGGAGTGCAGTAGCCCCTTGGGGACCTGCATTTACTAGAACTGGTTTCTGATGGTTCGTCTGGTGACGCTGGTGAGTTTGGGGGCGAGGAAGGGAGTAGCACAGACACTTACATCATGCCTTTGCAGAGAGCAAAAAGAGTGGCTCTGACACAGTGCTTTGCAACACTTTTGGGAATCCTGGAGCCAAGACATGACACTGAGGAGAAGAGAGAAAAACACACGCTGGAGTGAGGACCTCAGCCTGGAGTTCTTTTTAAGCATACAGCAGTGGCCTCTGCTGGCTCTGGTCAGGACATCAGCTGTGTTTCCTTTTCCTACTCTCCCTGCTCGAATGGCAATGCCTCGATAGTGTCCAGGCTTTGCAGGGAACCCATTTCCCAAGGGAAAACCAAGACCCAGAGACAAAGAAGTGAGTTTTCAAGATGCACAGTAGCCCTCATTGGGATCCCAAAATGGGGTTGAGAAGAGTTTGATGAAGTTTGATCCAAGTTCTGAGTCACCTGAAGTGAACCTGTGATGTGCTGCCTTTTGGGGCTGTACAGGCAGGCCCTTTGCTGTGCAGCATCCCTGATGTCTGAGCCCAACCTGAGCTCTCCTCTGAGTCTTGCCAGTCAGCCCAGGGTCAACACTGAGCCACAGGGCAGGATGAGGGTGACAGCCCAGCTTCTTCCTTAGTGCCTTCCCTGCCCACCCTTGGTAGGAGAGACTCAAGTGGAGTGGAGTGCAAGGGCTGCCCTCCTTCCACCACTGATGGGTGGGGATTTCAGGAGCTGCTTTTTCCTCTGATGGATCTACCTGTTTGCCCCATGTCTCTGTCAGAGCTGCCTGCAGGCAGGAGTGACAGGCCTGCCTGGTTTCACAGGGGAGTGGGATGTGCAGACAGCTGCTTTCTCATGCACATCTTCAGGTTCAAGATCCATTTCTACCCAGAATTATTACTCCGAATCATGAGTCCTTTGGTTACTGTTTCAGATTGCTCTAAAATCTGCTATCACTGACCTTTCTGGCCTCTTTCTGCAGTCCCCAGGGGCAACATCCCACACTGTGCTGCATTTTGAGGAGAGCAAGAGGCAAGTGCCACAGCTGGGCATCACCCAGGCTGAGTGGGAAGAGCACCCAGAGCTCACAGATCCCCCTTTAGTGCCTCGGCTGCCCCTCCCACCACCCACCATCACTGCTGTCACTCTTTCAGAAACACAGAGCAGGCACCTTCCAACAACAGCTACTCCTTTAAGACCAGGTTGCTGTTGGGTTTATGTATTTATGATCAACAGCCCAGAGCAGCTGATAAACCCTAAATGCAAGGACTATGGGCAGACAGGCTGTCACGTGTCGAGGGCTGCCTGCATCTGCTCCCCAGCTGCTCGCTCCACCAGGCCAGCGAGAGGATATTGGGTAACATGGCTAAAGGCTTGTGGGAGAGCTGTGGCAAAGCTTCCCCCCATATTAAGCAGCCTTTAATTTGGCCCTGGCTGGGAGGAAGTGACAAGGACAATGCAGAGATCAGACATTCAAAATTTTTGCGCTCAGTGTGAATATTTTACATGCTTGTCAAGCTGTGCAGTAAATGATGAAGGGCTGTAGCCAGCTGTAATTTAACACAGTGGGATCAATCCAATATGAAGAGCAACAGACTGTATCTTTCCTCCATATGGACATCTAAACAAACGTTTTATTGATTTAAACATTTCTCATCATTTATGGGTACAATTTATCACCATGGTCTATTAAAACATCCCATTTTGGGCTTTAAAGCTGTAGATGTGTTCAAGGATCATACAGGCTTGTTCAACTTAAAATGATTAAAAATTGCAGCAGAACTGGGGATGGCCCCTCTCTGAGGGCATCTATATCATTATTGCTCTTAATTACTTGTTTTGCACTGAAGTTGCTTTCAGCAGTTGATAGCACAAAAAATTGAAGTGGCTCCAGATCCAAATAAATTGCAATAGAATCAGGAGAGCCAGAACAGATAATGCATATGAGTCTGGGGGCTGTGAATGCTGGGGACATCTGTCCATCCCTC
This sequence comes from Formicarius rufipectus, assembly GCA_013399695.1. Lineage (NCBI taxonomy): Eukaryota > Metazoa > Chordata > Aves > Passeriformes > Formicariidae > Formicarius > Formicarius rufipectus. The sequence goes on from VXAU01002736.1 coordinate 2,000,772, forward strand.
TGTTTTGTAGAACTCCAACACAAGGCTTCTTGCAGCAAGCCCTGCAGAATGGAAGATGCTGATTCTGCTTCTCCTCTGGAGCACTGATCAATACCATCCACACAAGTCTAACCTTGGCACAGAGACAGGGTTATCTGCTGACCTTAGTTTTCTTTCTAGAGACTCAGTCTTCATATTTTGAATTTTGATGTTTGCTCTTGACATAAAATGGGCTTTGCCTTAGCTAGTGAACCCAAATATTCTTCCTTTGCTGATCTTTCTGACGGGATGAAGACGTGAAAACCCAAGTCTACTTTCTTTCTGCAGCATGTTCTTATCTGAGACTATTTTTTTTCAGTTCTTGAAGGGGTTTCTTTAGCTGCTAAGAAGTTCTGCTTTTCAAAATATTCAAAACTCTTTCTCCAAATAAAATCGGTTTAAAAATTGCCAGATTTGAAGTAGTTACACTTGTTTATTTTCTCTGTAGGTTTGAACCTGTTCCACTCAGAAGCTTTTCTTCTTAACAGTGAGGGATAAAAACTGCTATTAAAATCAAAAGCTGAGTTGCCTGCTTAATCCCATGACTCCAGGAGCTGGGGCTTAAGAAAGGAAAGCGAACACTGTGGGGCTTGTGATAAGATTGCAGGAGTTGGCACCAGCACTGGTGCTTAACCATGGGTGTTGCTGGGAATACTGGCTGCCATTCGGCTTCACATCTTGGCAGGGGATGGAAAATCCAGCAAAGCTCTTTTTTTATTATTATTTTTTTATGCTTTTGTCTGTTGTTGCAGAAACAAAAGCGTAAATCACAAGTCCTTGGCACCGAGTGGGATTTTGTGCTGCACTGGGTCCTGGTGCTAAGTTACATTCCCTCAGATCATTTGGTCCCTTGTTCACCAGCCAGCAAGAAACATGAGGCTGCAAAGGGTGTCTGTACACAGGAGTGTTTGTCTTGGGTCCCACACCCAACATGGTCAGGGCCAAAATGCATCAGAGAAGTGTTTAAAAATGGTACTATAATTTAGATGACTCTACCTCCATTAGAATAACATCAGTGTGAGGGAATGACAGGCTGCTGGTCCAACCAAGAGTTAAAACATGACACTGTGTCATGCTGAAAATTGGAGATAGGCAAGTGTGACCAGGGCTGAGACCCTCCGTGCTCTGTAGTGGCGCTGAATTGTATCCGGCAACAGCATAAATCATGGAATCATAGAATCTCAGAATGGTTTGGGTTGAAGGAACCCCAAAGATCATTTTGTTCCTACTTCCTGCCATGGGCCGGGACACCTTTCACTGGGTAAGTTTGCTCAGAGCTCTATCCAACCGGGCCTTGAGCAAATCCAGGGATGTCCAAAGGGTGTCCATAGTGTCTAATTGATTTCTGTACCAGTCTTAACATATGACATGATCTTTAAAAAAATCACACTGTGAAGGGCCTTAATGTTTCCCCCACTCCAGCCTGCTTCCCCCAGGCAAGTTGAGGTCCCCTTGCCCCTCCCTGGGAGGATCCATGTGACATTTTTGTGGGTGAGCAGCCCCTCTGCCAGGCAGCCCAGGCCTACAGCTCAGCCCTGTCTCTGCAGTGACCAAGCTGCTACTCTGACCCAGTCCCACTTTAATCCTGTTATTCACCAAGCTTATTTTGCCACTGTCATGGTTGAGCTGTGCCTTGTCCCTGTTAACATCTGACCATCAGCCAGAGAAGATGAAGTCTGAAAAGATGCTCTCAGTGTTCTGCAAGAATTAATCCTAAACTGGAAGTCACAGTGGTCCCTGTGCCTGAACCAGCTCCATGCAAAGTTTTGAAAGAGCCACATTTCTGAGTGAAATGCCACTGAAGACCTGAAAACTGAGGAAGGAGCTGGGTGCATCTTCCTGTTCTCTGCCTGTTCTCTGAGTTACCCTCTCAGTGCTGGCCCCAAGCAGAGCAGCAGAGGCAGGACGAGTGGGTGTGATGGCTGGAGAGAGCAGCCCCACCTGGCCAAGATGGATCAGATGACACTGTGATTTAGCCATCCACTGACCACCGTGGTTATTATTTTGCTGTTCCTTCAGTGCTGAGTGGCTGAGATCACAGCTGTGCCACACACAGCAGGTGCAGTGGAGGAGAAGTGTTGCCTGCACAGGAGGACACAGCCACAGCAGGGAGCAGAGCAGGAGCTTTCCCATGGGCAGGTGAGGGGCAGGCACAGAGATCCCAGGGTGAGCAGTGAGCAGATCCCTGCACCCACATCCCTACTCCCTCAGGAGGAGGCAATTTGCAAACAGAAGAGGCTTGTCTAGCGCTATTTGAGCAAGGTTAGGGATGAATCCCATGTGTTTGACATGTCTAGTTGTCCCTGTACCCTTTGGACATCAGCAGTAGCAAGTTTTGGCTGTTTTGGAGTTTAGGTAGCTCAGACACAGCCTGATGTGATCTCATTCCAAAGTGACATCATTTAGCAACAATTCCTAAGAAATAGGTCCCAACTAGCAGCGAGGAGTTGTGCCTCCAGGCAAACAGATGCTGGTTCAGGGCTGTTATCAGGTAAAATGAGTGGGTGAAAAACCTCCAAAGCTTGTCTGTTGCCATGAGAAGAAGCAAACAAAACGGGGACAAGGCTGGACTCCAAAAAATGAAGCTGCTGACTGGCTGGCACTGAAATCCTACTAAAGATGGTGATGAGATGCTTTCTTCTGCTGAGAAGTGCAGCATCCACGTGTCTAAGCTCTGAGCAGATAGCTGCTCTAGCGACAGGAAGCATCTCCAGATCCAGTGACCTGGCAGCCCTGGAAGGTAACTGGTGCTTAGATGCTTATAGAGGAAAAGTGAAAAGGAGATTACATTTGTTTCACTTCTCTCTTCTCTCCTGCTATATATGAGCAGCAGCAATGAGGACAATGGGCATTGCCCATGGTGGGAAGAATCAGCCATCTCTTCTGTGTCCCCAGTTCTGCTCTGCAGCATGATTTCCACCTTTCTAATCATTCAGGTACTGGATTGCTGCTGGAGAGATCCTGACAGAGACTGCAGGTCATTCTGGAATCTCTGATCAAGCTGGTGGGTCCTGCTCAGTGTTGCCATCTGAGACAGCTCCATCTCTGTGTGTGTTTTGGGCTTAGAGGTTGTTAAAAGTCACCAGAGACCTTTGTGACCTGGTGTGTTGATCCAACCAAAGTTCACATTTTCACAAGGGCATTTTGGAGTCAGAACTCCTTTCTGGTTTTTTTCTTCACAAAAAAGAAAACAATTAAAACATATTCAATGTTTGCATGGGGTTGACTTTTCCAGCTCTTTTGCAGTACCTTCAGGCAGCCAAGACAGGGGGAGAAAAAGAGCCCAGGAAGATATTTCACACGTGGATATGACACACTGCAAGGATTGCCAGCAAACTCCAAGGCAGCGATTTGAAGAAGTGGGAGGGGAGACCCTTTGCCTCCCCCCTCCACTTTGTATGAGGAAGTGCTGTGGCTACAGAGAGACGTGGGAGTTGAGTATTTGCAGTGCATTGGTAGCAAAATTTCTAGGCAGCAAGTACACATCTGGACAGCTGCAGACATGGTGGAGGGAGATGATTAAGGGAGTGGGGGTAAAGGGGTGAGTTTGGCACATGATCTGCCTCCCAGCCTGTTAGAGAGATTGGGCAGAGATGAAGCTACAAGCAAGTGCTCAAAAGAAAGCCAGGAATTGAATCTGCAGAGCCCTGACAATCCCCTCCCACTCTACTGGTACTCAGGTGTTGGCAGCTACTGTGTATAGGTTTCTGCATATTGCTTAACAGTTCCAGCTCTGTGTTTTCCACTGAACACAAATACTTAGTTGTTGTTCTACAGTGGTGCTGCACAGCTGTGTTTAGAGAAGCCACCTATATGATGCTACTTGACAGTGGACTGTCCTCAGAGATTGGGCCAGGAGCAGCAAGTCAATGGGTGCCCCAGAAGCTCAGAGCAGGGCTGGGTCCTGTCTCTAATGCCATGTCAGATTATGTGATATGAAGAACATGGTCTGGAAATCACATGAGAGCCAGCTTTCTCATGGGGTATCCAGTTACTTCTGCTTCCAGCTGGACAAGACAAAAGCATCTTTATTAGTGTCAAGCAAGCCTGTGTGCCCATCCCTACTGAGAAGATCAAACCCTGTGTGTCTTGGCAGTGGTGTTTGTGGTCACATGCTGACCTGTCACACTCTCTGGTGAGAACCTCTGACACATGTGGCTGGAGAGGACATAAACATGAGTCATGCAACTCCCAAACTGTGTGTTTTCTTCATTAACTTCAATAAAGAGCCATGACACATGTTGCAAAACCAAAAGCTTGTGGGTTTCCTTTTTGTCTTGCCCTGAGGGCTGAATGAAAGGGGGGTCCTATCTAATCCCTGCAAAGGAAATTCCGGTTACAAGGCACACATGCACGTGCAACTGGCACTCAGCTGGATCCTGAGGAGAGGAGGAATACAGTTTGGGGAGCAGTCAGTTGATCATGGGGCTTTGGAGAACAGAGTTGCATCTGAGTGACTTCCTGAAGGACCTGCAGGCAACAGGAATGGCAGACATGCATATGGATGTATCATCAGAGTGTTTGTTTCTATATAACATTGATATTATATAGCACAAATATGATGCCAAAATCAGGCTGAAAGTAGGAAAGCAAATCTCCCTTTTCTTCTTCAAAAAAGCTCATGTACTGGCCCACAATTGCAGCTGAACACTTGTGTTCTCATCTGCACTGGTCAGACTGTTCTAAACAGGAACATTGGTAAAACACTGGCACATATTGCCCAGAGACATGATGGATGTCCCATCCCTGGAAACATTCAAAGCCAGGATGGACAGGGCTCTGAGCAACCTGATCAAGTGAAAGATTTCCCTGCTTATGGCAGAAGGGTGGGCTAGATGGCCTTTAAATGTCCCTTTCAACTGAAGCTATCCTGTGACTCTATGATTCAGAATATGAGCACATCTGGGGCAGAGGCTGACCCTCCTCAGCACAGCCCCTCCTGCACCTCCCCTGAACTCACCTTCGAGTGGGTACCTTCACCTTTGTGAAAGCAAGTACATCTCTTCCACAGTGAACCCAGGGGACTGTGACACCTGGGCACTAGGACAGGGCTACTGAAATAACTCTAAAATAAAAAATAACTGCTAGTGCTTATCTGCTGCCTTAATCATGTGATGCTTCCAGCAAATCAGCCAGCTGCTATCACAGTTGTTAATGCTGAGTGAACTGTAGATTTTATCACTTCATTTATTATTTTGCTCTTTTTACCTTTTTGCTGATGGAAAGAAGTTATTAGGAGGCTGATGCATTCCTTGAAGCCTGTGTGGAGTCCCGTCTGCCTTGACCATGGCAGCATCTCATCCATCCATCCATCCCTCCATCCACCCCTCCCTCCATCCCTCCATCCATCCATCCATCCGTCCGTCCGTCCGTCCGTCCGTCCGTCCATCCATCCATCCATCCCAGCTCCCTGCTGCCACCTGCTGCAGGCGGGTTCCCACTGCAGCGCTGCTGCTCGCAGGCGGTGCCTCCTCACTCTCTGCTTGTGCTTCCGTTGCGATGCTTTTCTCTGCTTTCCTTCACCTCCTCTTCAATTCCACTCAGGGAAGTTTTCCCCCTTCTCTCCATTTTATACCTAGTTTCTACCCAGGTGCAAACACGACCAGTTCACGCTGAGCTTCAGGGGTGGTTGATAATATCACAAAGTTATAAACCAGTGGTGCAAATACCTGAAATGTTTCTAGGATCATCAGCAATTTTTAATTTATTTTTTTAATCACGCAATTTCCAGTTGCTTATTATGAAAATACCTCCCCATCCCTTTCCCCCTCCACATGCATTGCTGGGAAGCAGCTTGGCTGCAGTGCCTTCTGCCCACAAGGCTCCTGTCCTGTGCACATTAAAATCACTAAAGCCCCTTCTGATACAGCTTAGAGCAGCCTTGTGCACAGGATGTGAAGCAAGGACATGATTGAACAGCTAAGGTGATTTTGTTTGAAAATACCAAAGTTCTTTTTTTTTTTTTCTCTACCTTTTATTGAAGAAGGGAGAGGCCCCTCTGCTTCCCCCAAGGAAATTCCCCAGAAAGCACAGCTTCAAGAATAAAGGCTGCTTCCAGACAAGTAAGAAAAAGCTGAAACCTGAACCTTTGCATCTGAAATTACAGCTTTGTATTTAATTTCTCTGTAATGTAATAGAGCACGTTTTCTCAGACCCTTAGATACCCACATCTAACGGTGTTCCTAAAAATCACTCAGATGAAATGAGCCTGTATACCAGGCTTAGGCCATTTGCTAGAGTTACAGAGTAATCATAGAAATATGGAAAGGCTTTGCAAGTGTAGCAGTTCTAGGCAATTTAAATTGAAAAACAGCCACAGCTCTGGTATGTGTAAAACTACTGACAATGCTGATACCTGCTCTGTACAGGGGAGCAGGATGGAACCCTCTCTAACTGTCAGCTATATCATGATGGGTACAGAGGAAGAACAGATTTAAGATTAATATTTATTTAATGCTTTACAGGGAATACATATATTTGTCTGTATATATAAAAGAGAAGAAGTGCTAATGATGTAGGATTCACATTCTTATTTTATTTAGCTGTCTAACTCATAGGAAATCTGGATAAAAGATGGGAGACAGACTGTGCTATGAATGTGCAAGGTTGGCCTTTATCTGAGATGTCCATGACCTACTGTTACATGACTAACCATGAATTTGCAGGGGATATATTCTGGCTGTGGTCTGTTAGATTTTATCCTTATATCATAAAATTAATACCTCTCTGTGTGTGTAGAAGGCAGGAATAAGCAGGCAATAACATTAATCATGTGATGCAAAAGGCCACAGAGTTCCACTGCAGTAATTATTGCATGTATTATACACTATACAGAAATGCATGGTTTCTTGACAACTGGGCTGCCACAAATAAAAACAGTGTATTTTCTACTTTCCATTTTCCACTCAGAGAAATCCCACAAATAATGCTTATTCAATTCCCAGCAGCTTCTGCTCTCCTGACTCAGCCCTCTCTGAATAACAGCCAGGCATGTACATAACAAAGGACGTTAAATATTAATGCTGAGGGGTTTGTTGCTGATTGTGCTATTAACATGTAGAGAACCATTCATCCTTTTCACATAAATAAACTCTGCCTAACTCATTAGAGCTCTGCAAACTCGGAGTTAACCTGACAGTGTATTCCTTCATTTTGAAAGATGAAAATAGGGAAGAAGGAGCTATGTGAGCTGCTCTTTAATGGATCGCTGCACCTGCATTTGGGATTTTCAACCTAGACAAATAGAACCATTAAAAAAAGAGGAAAGAAAGGAGGGGAAAAAAAGAAAAAAGGTAATGTTTAAGGTGATCCTGGAGGATACAGCTGTTAGGTAATGCTCTGCCTTCAGCAGAGCCTTGCAAGAAAAGGTGACATCACAACTCCTGAGTGAGTCCAGTGCTGTCAGCACAGGTCCTGCAGTGTTCATTAGCTTGGGCCTCACACCAAGACCTGCCAACATCCCTGTGTTTTTCCACTCAGGCCTGTCTTACAGAATAGTTTCTGCTGGATTAGAGAAATTTAAGCACCCTCATCTCCTTACATTCAACCACTTACAGGCCATGCTGCTGCTGAAGGACATCTGCTGACATCACACCCCTGGCCTGTCACAGCGTGTGCCAGTGGTACCTTTTAAGAGCAGTGGTTCTTGAAACTGAAGCTTCTATGCCACAACTAGTTTTCAGCAAAGTATTTGCTATTATGTTAGTTTTCTACTTTTCCAATGTGGTACAGCCTCTCCAGCTCACCTTTCCAGCTCAGGTAAGTTGATACTGTCACAGTGATTGTGCACTTTTGCCCTGAAATATCAATGTTGTCATGTGGGTTTTAGATAGTTCAGAACCCTTTTGCCTTGGGGATGTGCACATTATGTTTTGCAGCCTGCATGCTCATTGATTCACCTTTCTGAGAAGGCAATGGGGCAGATATTCAGGAGCACAGGTAGTGCTGGGATTCCCTCATCCTGTGTCAGCTGCTGGCTATGCAGATGCTTGGGTTGCTGCTGTTTCTGGCTGGACAGCTGTCACCAGTGGAGAGCAGCAGCCACCACCCTGCTATCACTGCATATATTGGAGAGGTGGCAATGCCCAGCTCCTGCTGCCACCACCTTGCAGCCCCCGGCCTCACATCCTGTCAGCTCGAGGATTTTGCCATTACAACTCCTGGACCTGTTTAACCCCTGCTAAATGTCAAAGCTCATTTGTTCTGGCTCCTCTTTGGACAAGGACACCTCCAGGGCCAGGTCTGCTGAGGCTCCTCATGTAGACCATATAGGAGGGCTCAGGGCAAGAGAGAGGGACACTTGAGTGTGCATGTGAGCATGTGCCCCCTACACATGTATGTGAGTGCCCATGTGTGGAGGGGACCCTGAAAACCAGCCAAGAAGTCCTGCCATGACCATCCATTGGTCAATCAGCACCTTGTGATACCAAGTACCTCTCTCAGCAAGCGCCCTGGTGTGTAAGTGATGGCCCTGGCAGGGCCATGAAATATGCATTGTCTGTGTATTTTTAGAGTCATACACTTCTCTGATTATCTTCCTTTCATTTGACAGCATGCAAGCCATTGGAGAGGCTGCTCTATCACCACTTAACTTCTTTTTTTGCTTCAGTTTCTCTTGTGCACCTTCCCCACAGCATCTGAGCATTGCTGAAGGAGGGTACACCAGTTCACCCAGGTCTGCCCCTCAGTGCAAGAGTCCATGATGTGTTGTTCATTCAAGGAGGCAAAAGAGAAACCCCTGATGCTCTAGATGGGATAAAAAAGGAAAATGCCTTGATTATGGCTGTGGGGCTCTGCTCCATTCACATGGATGGGCCACATCTCCCATCCCACCCTGCTCCCCAGGAGATCTGGGGCTGCTCAGTGAGCTACAAGGTTAGATGAAGCTCTCTTTCCCTGTGGAACCACGTTGATAACCACACCTGCGTGATCAGCTTTTACAGAGACACCTATTTCCCTGGGCTGTAAGAGCTTACATAATTTCATCCATCTCCATGCCAGGTCCTTATTCATTGCAGCTCTGCTTTGTTTCCCATTTACTTCTTGCAGCTCTGAAACAGTGGGATTGCTGCAGATTTCATTAATGTGCTCTTTTGAACAGAAAGATGTCATGCCCCCCCATCGTACTGCCTTGGATGTCAGGCAGCCCGTGAGGCTCAGGTTCCCTGCTGGCACCATATGGCACTACGGAAAATGGCTCTCCCTGGCTCAGATACCTGGATACGGGCAGCAGTGATTAACAAAAAGAAGCACAGTAGGGTGCAGAGGTAATTAGAAACACTGATAATCACAATGCAATGGCAAGGAATGCCTCCCAGATTTAGTGCTTCCCTCTCTGTTCATTCTGCTCTGAGGTTTAATATAAATTTACCCAGACTGGATCTATCCTGCATGGGAGACAGAAAAAAAGTGGATGCAGGGACTTTTGTGGGAATTGAGAAAAGCCCAGAAGGGACACTGGGGTGCTCCTTTGTCCAGCCTGCCACATCTTTCCTCACTTCCAAACTCTCTTCCAAGTGGAAGGTGATGTGAAGAAGAGCAGCCTTCTTCCTACAGCAACAGTAGTGGAACTGGGAGAGCATCTCCAGGAGTGCCTCAAGCCCTTTCCAGGGGAACACAGTATGAGCAGTGCTGTGCTTCCTGAGCATGACCCACACACGGATCTGACACCTACAAACAGAGCTCCTGCAATTAGAAGAACGTGAAGTATTAATGAGCTGGAGGACTCAGAGGAACCGTGACAGGCAAGCAAGCAGTGCTCAGTGCACTGTGATAGACTGGCTCTTTTTAGCTTTGCCAAGGCCTTGAGACTTGGCCTGTAGCATACAGGAGTGCTGGTAATAATTTGACTTCTGAAGTGCTCCCACATCAAAGCGATCAGTGCACTGTACCGAACACAAAATGCAATTAAGATAATGTATTGTGCGAGGGAGAATAGAGCTGAACTTTATATTTAAGTTCCAATTTTTAAATGAGTGGGTGTAAAAAAAAAGTCTGAATTAATCACCTACTGCATTTTCTGTATGGAACTGATGCCACCAGTGCAGTCACAGGAACTGTATCAGCAAGCTATGGGATAAAGAGAGAATTTACAGGCCCAGTTTGGAGTGCTGTCAATAATTACTAGCACAAGCACACCTGAGATGCAGATTCAGATCAGGTGAGCTGAGGGGGGATCAGACTGTGAAGATTCAGATCAGGTGAGCTGAGGTGAAATCAGACTTAAATACAGAACAGGGACTAAAGGTGTAGTACTTGTCTGGAGGGAGCCCTAGAAACAGCTGAAGGAATATCTTCTGATGCTTATAAAGCTTAGAGGAGGTAGTAGTGCCAGTGCTGTCTTACAGGCAGGGAAACTGAGGTATGGAGTGGGAATGTACCTTTCAAGCTCTCACTTGCTGATAGAGATAGGATGGGTGGCTGGGCTTTGCTCAAGTATAAGGGATTCATATTGCCTTCTAAATTCATCCCTGTTTCCTTTCTGAGAAGCCTATGGATCCATACTCCTCTTCAGTTTTAGCGTAGCAGAAGCAGCAGTGGAAGTCTGCAGTAAAAATCTTTATTGCTCCCGTTCTCTGGACTAATTTGGGTATCTCTGCATGGAGAGATGTTGCTGGGTGTGGACGTGCCCCCCATGTGTACAGACAAGGCTTTCTTGGTTATGAGCTGCATGCTTTGTTCCTCAGTAAGACACCTCCTTATGTTACTGGTTATCTCTTTTAATAACACAAAATATGGTGTAAATGGATCTCATAGCAGACTATGTTCCATGGTGTTGTGTCCACATGGTCTCTTTCAGGAACAAAATTGCATAGACAGTAGGATATTTCCTGCTACTCTTCTGGTAGTGAGCTCCTAAATTATAAACACAAGGGGATTTTAAACAGAACAGCAGGTTTACCCCTGAAACATATCTCTTCCTTAGCCATCCTGGGGAGAGAGGTCTCAAATGTAGCAATGATTGAATATACTAAGTGGAGAGATGACGGATGCCCAGTCATACTGGGATTCCCCTCTTCTTGCAGCCAGAAGTATTCCTTTGTCAGCAATTAGGAAAAAAAAGATTAAAAAATCCCCTATGTAACGAAGAACTCTGCTAGAGAGTTGCAACATTTAGAGCCTGGGTTGGGTTTTTATTACCGCGATGAAATTACACAAGCACTGCCTCTCTGTCCCTCTCTGCCTGCTGTGCAGCTTCTCGCTCTCTCCCCTTCCCTTTGGCAGCCTCGGCGCTCGCTCCGCAGCCGGGCTGGGGGCGGCGGGGGGACAGGTAGGACACGCACCTCGGGCTCCCTCCCAGCGTCGGGGGTTCCTGGGCAGGGATCCCCTGGGCTGCATCATTGGCATGCGGCTCCTGGCAGGACTGCATCACTGCTAGAGGAGATGCCAGCGCAGAGCCGCGCTGCGCCGCTCGCCGCGCCGCCCCGGCAGCCGCTCCGCCGACAACTTGGGGTGCCCAAGGTAAGAGCCAGTGGCTCCCTCTGCTTTCACGGAAAAGGGGGGAGAACCGGCGGCCCGTGGGGGGGTCGGTGCCGGGGAGGCTGCTCTAGAGGCAGGGGAAGGCTCTCTGCGGAAAACTAAAACAAAAAGATGCTCAAGGGCGCAGAGTCGGTGCCCGAGTTGGGATGGATCGGTGGGAACTGTAGGGACTCAGCGGGATGAGAATGGAGGGTCAGAGCGATCTAGAGAGAGTAATTTAAAGTAGCCCCTTAACGCTGCCCTCGCTCTCTGCCGGGAGCTCAGGAGCTGCTGCGCTCTCGAGTTTTAACTTTGGGCTGAAGCGATTTTTAAGAGTGCTCCCGGTGCGCGTCCAGGTCGTGGTTGACTTGAGGGGGTAGAAGGAGAAGGTGTTTACCTGGGGGCAGCGACTGCCGTGTCCCCGTGGAACTGTGTGTGGGTGGTGACACCCCAGGGCTATGTGTGGGTGTGCTCGTGCAATGCCGGCCCTGTTTTCCCTGCCGGTTACCGCACCCCCTGTGATTGTCCTCCCCTCACCATCCGCTTCGAGGAAGCTTAACTGCGGATAAAGCTAAAAACTGCAGTTAGTTTTTTTCCGAAGCCCTCCGTTAGGAAGGGTTAAATGAAGCCACATAGAGGAAGTAGCGATTTGGGAGCTGTCGCGGGATGCGGGTTCTGTGGAGAGAAGTTCCCGTGAACGTGCACATCCTGTGACACATCCAGGCTTACATCTCTGCAGGGGCTAGTTTTCTTGTAAAGAATAAGTGTTGTTCAAGGGAAATTTTTATTATGTGTGTCAAACTGCAGCAATGTGATCTATAACACCAAGATACCATTAAAAATAATTGGTGAGAACTGGCTCAGTGAGGGTATTACTTGTCAGGAATGACCTCGTCTCGGGAAAAGAAGGGAAAGAGTAATAGCCTGATGATTATAATGTGTAGGTGAGGAGAATTCAGGGCTCTGTGTGTGCTGAGGGGGACCCCTCTCTGTGTTTAGGTCAGGCACTTGTAAGCAAGTACTAGAGCTTAAAGGGGGCTCCTGCCGTGGGGAGTCGGAGTAGAAATTTTAAATAAGATGAGATTAAATTGTGTGTCCTACCTGGCATGAAAATTGCTGTTTCGTATTGCGTCTGTATCCCTGGTGTTACCGTTTGGGGGAAGGGAGAGGAAAAGGGCTAATTCTCTAGCTTGCTTAGCCAGAGAGTGAATATATAATAATGCTGCACTGATCATCCCAGGCATCCAGCTGGATATCTGATGCTTGTTTGGAAATACACCTTAGTGCCTCTGTTTTAAATGACATGGGACCCTAACACTTCATGCAGTGGATTGTCCATGGTCTGACTGTCCTACTGGACAATCTAAAGTGTGAACATAGGCAGCATCCAAGACTGATTGTTCACAATGGAAAAGCCCTCTTCCATCCTCCAGAAGAAAGAGGGGGAGGACATCTCCCTTCGCTGCAAGAGAGCTGCCACAGGTAGCCCTACGTGGGGATATGGTGTATTGAGATCCATGAGGTCCTGCTTGCATCCCTGTGTTTCCCCTCTTCATGGCCTTGCAAAAGGCATGTCCACTGCTATTAGATGAACTCAGCTGATCAGGTCTACAACAACACCTTAGGTTTTTCAAACACAACTTTGCAAATGCATGATGCAAGTGCTGGGGGAACCCTTTTGGAGCATAAAAGACAGACACAGAAAACAGCAAACAGGAGACAGCCTTCTGCTCGCTTCAGCTTGCCCAGTTCTGAGAGGTCTGTCCTATGAAGTAGCTATTTGCATCTGTTTATGTTCTGCAACCTCTTTAAATGAAAGTCTCTGGTACCTGACATCATCTGGAGGAGCTGAGGTGGAGGCCCACACAGGTTCTGATGCAGCTCTGGACCTGCAAGCTCAGTGCTTACCAAAAGTCAGCCTTGCCCCTGCAGATGATTTTTGCAGATCTGACTGCATGTCTGCAGGAAGGGTGTGGGCCCCAACTTCTGCCAGTGCAGTCAAAATGGATGTGAAAAATCCCCCAAGGAGAGGAGGGAGCACAGGGACTGGTCCTTGGTACGGGGGATGGAGGAGTTTAGTTTCAAAACAGGAATTGATCAGCCTGTACTTGCAGGGGAAAGGCTGAATGACGGACATGCATCCCTTTCTTGCTCTGAGCTGTGAGTATTTCTTTTGATGAAACGAAGTGTGAGAGACAGAAAAGGCAGGAAAATCCCCCATGATCCATGGTGATGTTGTCCCACCTGTACAGCATACATTTGGGCAAAAATTGGTGAGGCAGGTCTGGATTTTGAGGCTCATTTTGCAATTGACACAGCATAAGCCCAGCTTCCTTCTCACCTGAGCCAGATGAAAACCCCCAGATCTTCCCTCCTCTCCTCAGAGCTGTTGTGGGTGGCCCCTTCCTGGCCACCAAGTCCCAGGGCTGATAACAGTCCTAAGGGGGAAGCCAAAGTCAGCCTTGAAAATCCTCTTCCTGCACTGTCAAGCCAGCAAATTGATTTTCCAGATCATGAGCCGAACCTCTAGAATTGTTCTCTTCTGAAGTGATTATGGAATTACTCCTGTGCTAATGAATGCTTTAATGTTATGGTGACTAAAGTCCCGTAAGGACCTTAACAGCCAAAAGAAAAAAAAGACACTGTAGGAAAGGGGAACCGGTGGTGGCTGTGTCAGACTTCACCATCTGGGGCAGAAGAGAGAAAGAAAATGAGAGGGGGGTGAGGAGAGATTCATGGTCTCCCAGGAAGCTGCTGAATCCATTAAGAATACCTTGTGCAGCTCCTCACTTTATCCCTCTGTCTTTAGATACAAGCAAGGAAACTACCCTAATGTTAAATATCCCTGTTCACCAGCTCTGCCAAATACCTGTCCCGTCCCGCAGTGGGCATAGCCCAGCTCCTGGTGACCTGCCCAGAGAGCTGCAGGGTGTGCAGCAGAGCCAGCTCCTGAGGCAGGCTGCTGTAACCTGCCTCTGAGATTAGCAATTCCATTTTGCTCTCCAATACATTGCTATCAGGCTCTGTAGTTTGGCACCATGATACTGGTTTTCAAATATACAGTAAGAGTATATTCTCTGCCCACCCATTCCCCCCCNTTTGGCATTTATTAGGGGAAAAGTGCACTTCTGGGAATGAGTCTGCATTGATCCTGCTGGTGTTCACAGAGCAGTCTCACCTCTGCTTTACAAACCCTGGTTTTACTGTAGCTCCATAGGTTAGAACCAGGTTGTCCCAGTTTTGAGCAAGAGCAGATTTAACCCCTAAGATGGGATGGAGAAGCAGTGCAGGGAAAACGTCTCCATGCCACAGGAGCTGAATGCAAGGGGAAGGCTGGCCTATATTTAGGTTAAGGGCCCTGCACTGAATGGGTAATCCTCTTTCCATGAATTATCCAGGGGATTAGACAGCTTTAACCTCCCGCAGGCCTCCCTGCCTGCAGCCCTGCTCAATGGGAGCCAGGGGTGCAATGACCAGGGGGAGGTGGGTGCAGGCAGGTTGCTGATGACTCGTTTGGCTGCTGCCAGGCTTGCCAAGCCCTCCAAGAGGTCACCACAGGCCCAGACGCAGAGTGAAACATGAGTGACGTGCAAGGCAAAAGGGAACATCCCGATTAGGAAAGAACACAGAGCTTTATAAATAATTGCAGTGATGAGGGAGTTGGCAGCAGGTAGGAGGAGGGACAAGAGACCCGAAGCAGCAGTTTCCCAAAGTGTCATATCCTTGCTAGACTTTTCCAAGCTGTTTCTCTAACCAGAAAAAGGGATGCTTTTGGAGCTGCAGCTGATACATCCGAGGAGATGCTCCAAACCCACCTGCTCGGGCTGGCTCTGCAAACGCAGTTCTGGGTATGCAAGTCAGGTTCATCTGTTTGGAGTGCGAATGGATCACTGTCAATACTCCATTAAAATGTTGAAGGGAGGCCAACAG
The DNA here is from genome assembly GCA_013399695.1 of Formicarius rufipectus. Classification (NCBI taxonomy): domain Eukaryota; kingdom Metazoa; phylum Chordata; class Aves; order Passeriformes; family Formicariidae; genus Formicarius; species Formicarius rufipectus. The sequence goes on from VXAU01002736.1 coordinate 2,016,177, forward strand.
CACAGCTCAGGGCCAATGAGGGGGTGGGGAGGAATGGGATGCAGGCAGGGAGGCATACTGGATTGCATCAAAACCTGAATATTTCACCCTGTTATGCTGCAAGTGCCCATAACAGATTTTTATCCTTTACCTAATGCACAGCTGCTAGAAAAAAAGAGTCCTGTCACTACTTTGGCCTGTACTGTGGGCCTGTACATGCTATGGGAGAGACATTCTTATCACCCCTACTTGTGGGTCTTGGGACAAAGCTTTGGTGGGGACATGAATGAGCTGTGCATGCTGGGCTGTAGCTGACACCCAGCCCCTCAAGGGTGCTGAGGGGGCTCTTCCTTCTGCTGCCAAAGGCAGTGGAAAAAGCCAGGGGAAGGGACCTGCTTGTGAAGCAGGAACGGAGTCCTTGTGTGGGAGACTGAGCTAGCTGGTGTTTCTGATTTTCTGTCTGTGGGCTTGTGGTGGAGCCACTCTTTTTCCCTGTTAATCTGGGAATCTAGCTGGAATTGAGCTGGGATCTAGCTCAAGGCTAGTAGAGTTTGTTTTCCTTCTCAGTTTTCCAGGCTTTAACTAAGAAATCAGTGCAGAGGTTTGATTTCCCCAACTCACTTTGTCTCCTACTGCCTGAACATCTTACAGCCTTGTTCTGGAGTTACATTCCCCTGAATGTTAACCCTATGGACCTCATAGCACAGCTGCCATCCTTCAGACTCACCCTCTTATTGGACTGCAGGAAAGTCAGGTTTATTCATGGGGAAGTAAAGTGCACCAAGGCATTTTATTTTCCCTGCATTTAAATCAATTTATTCTACTCTCTGCTGCTTATCCTACATACCCTAAATCAGGGTTTTGACCCTATTGTATTTTCCCCTGCCCAGAACTGGGAAAAATTGAAAGCCTCACCCTGCTGTTCAGCATTCCCTCTTTTACTCACATCATCTGGAGGATGCTGTTTAAATAATGTCAGGGGAGTTTCAATTGAAGAGGGAATAAATGAGCAGTCTCCCAACTCACTGCTCAGCTGGGAAATTCTGTGGCTGGCCCTACAGCTCTTTCCTTCCCCAGATACAGAGTCAGATAAGAAGAGTCAGTGTCAATCCTGGCTTGTGAGGGTAGAGCTTGAAATCACCGGAGAAAGCCTGGATGGAAGAGTGAAAGCAAATAAGGGAAAGACCAGGGAAAGTCGTTGCCTTTAACATGAGCTAATGTCTTTCCTCTCTGCCTCGACCATCCTCAATTTCCTGTTTAACTTAAAGTCAACACATCTGTCATGTTAGCATCTCCTGCTGCCTGGCTCCCCCAAGCCACCCCCCTCCCATCTGCTCTGCCTCTCTGCACTCCCATTGCTTTGTAGCTGGGGGTGTGTGCATGTAGGACTCTGTTTTCTGCTGGCTGGTGGACATTTCCATTGCTTGTGATTCACTACCGGGATGTGGTCGCAGCGGGATGATCTGCTTGGCTTGCAGAGCATTTACTTCTAATCTCCGGCTTGTGACATCCTAGCAGAAAGGGGTGAACCTTCCAGGAGCAGCTCCACGGGCTAGAAAGAGGGGAGATGGCTGGTGAATGGCTGTGATGAAATATTTCCTAGTGCTGGTAAGCAGTTATGCTTTTCTCTTTGGTCTGTTTCTGGGCAATCAGTTCAGCTGCAAAAGTAATAAGACTTAATGGGTTAAAAGCAAAGGGAAGGGAGCAGAAAAAGGGGCAGGAAAAACAGTGAAGCTCATTTGGTTTGCACTGAAGCTTTTCCAGGGGTCAGTGCTCATCAAAGACATTTAATTACTGCTAGTGAGAGACTGGGAACCGAGCAGATCAATGAGTGTGCCTGGGCAGTTGGAGGAGCTTTCACTCACATGCAGTTCTGTTGCCCACACTGTATCTTTTTTCCTCCTGGATTTCCAGCGTGGTCTGATCATTTCCATGGGATAGTCCTCGGTGAGCTGCTACCTGGATGCTGCTTTTTCTGCCCTGTGCTTGTTACTGCAGGAGTTATGGGAAGTCACTCAAATTCCTGCCCTAAGCTGATGTATAAACTCTCTCCATCATGAAGTCTCACTGAATTTTTCACTGAAACCAGTCCCCTGGGTTCTGCCAGTAGCTGTTATATATAGGTGCAAGTAAACATGTGTGGAAGAAAGAGTTTCACTGGACTGCACTCTGATGGGACCATGAGCTATCTGGTGTCCTGGACACTGGCTTACTGTAGATGAGAGGTTTGCCAGTCAATAAATCTCACAGGTCTCTCAAAATGGGTGTCCTGCTTCTTAGTTGAGTGACAGCGGAGCTCTTACACTAAGGATGAATTTAGGGCCCTTGTTTAAAGAGGATCAGGGAGTAATAAACCTAAGAGCAGCCTTTGCAATCTGGCTATATTGAATCTGCAAAGGTCTGTACATAATTTAAAAAAACAAACAAACAAAAAATCCCACAAACAAAAAAAAAATCTTTACAAAACAAAAAAAAAAGACAAACAAAAACAAAGGAAAAATACAGTGGTAAGATTTAGCAGTTTTTCTGACAGATACCAAGCTGTGACCTTTTTGACAGAGATTTTTACCCAAAAACTGATGCAAAATATGGTTTGGGGATACCAAAACAATTTTTTTCTGGATTTATTTGACAGGCAGAGTTGAATACTACTCCTGGAGAACATTGCTGAGATGACTTATTTATAAAAATATTTCTCTTCTGATGTATTCATACAGAAACCTCCACTTGCTAAAACCTCACACATTTCCTACTCTTTGATATTAGATACCATGACACTGAGAGTGGGGTGCTCTGGGTTTTGTGCTTATTCTAGGGAAGCCTTGAGGTTTCAAGCATCAGTTATATTAAAACTAGAGAAAAAAGATTCTCCTCTCCTGAACAGCAAATTTTGACTTGGGGTTTTGTGTCAGGGTGACAATCATTTGTGCCAAATCTGCGTTTGGCAAATGGTGGGTGGAGAGAACACGGGGAAGTGGAAGGGGCTTTGCCTGACTGAAGCCCAGCACTGTGCAGGAATTGCCCAGTTTGTTGTCTTTGAGGGGCTGATGATTGGGTCTGTGAGGAAATCCTGGTAGAAAGGACGGCTTCTGTGTCTTTCAACCAAAACACCATGGCTTGTTTCAAAAAGTTGAAAGTCCTTTGTTCCGTGTTTTCTGGAATATTTCTGAGCTCTGGAACTTTCTATAAATTGTTTATCTTGTTGAATTATCTTCTAAAACGTGCTGTACTGCTGATGCCAGAGTATATTTGCTGTCAGTTTGGTGTTTGAGCACTTGACTTTTCTCCCACATTCGGTCTGGGATGTTGGCCAGTAGTGACTCTGCTTTCCTGGTCCCTGCTGCAGTGCTGCCTGGAAGGGTTGATTTCCCCCATTTAATTTATGACTCTAATGTTTATAAAGAGAAAATCATCATATCCATCTGTGATAATTTTGGTACTTCTGCCAAGATGAAATTCTAGGGCCAAATGAATATTACAATATGCTGGATGCAGACACTTTCATAATGTCCCAAAGTTATTTCCTGAGAGATCCTGACTTGATGTTGAAGTGAAGGGCAGATCCTTAAGTCTTTGTCTCTGGATAGAAACAGAATTGAATGTGCTACAGAATTAATGAATGCTATAACTTTTAACTGAACTTTAGTCTTTTCTCATGGATATATGGGTTATAAATTATGGATTTCTCTTGTGAAAAAATCCATTTGGTGAGGGCAGAAAGTCATATGGGGTCTTAAATGAACTGAAGAATACTCCAGATCATTGCTGTGATGGCACTTGGCATCAGTATCATAATCTCTCCAGGACAAGATAATCAAGGAGATGAAAGCTTTCCTTGCCAGGGAGACTTACACATTATTTGATTGGAATTGGAATCCAGTCACCTCATGCCTGTCTCTCCAGATTTTTCTTACCACATCTGCTAAATTACCACCAGTTATTTGCGTTTGAAATGAGGGTTTCCTCCCGCACAACCCATCTGCTCAGCCTGTTTGTTCTTCCCGTGCAGTCACGACTTAGTGATGACATTTGTCGGGGGAAACCCACTGGTGTTGGGGGTAGAAGGAATGGGATTATGGTGGCCTTGTAGATTCCCTTGGCTGTGTTGAATTCAAAAGAGGAGCAGAGTTAAAACTGAGGTAAAAACCTCTTATAAAAGAGAATTAAGCCAGGTCAAGGGAGCTGGGAAGCTCAGGCCACTTTAAGGACAATTCTTCTCATTTTCTATCCCAGGGAATCTTTACAATTGGACATTGTAAACTCCCCCAGGTCTGGTCTGAAGTGTCATAGCTCACCTGGGTATGTGCTTGGCTGCCCTAATGCCAGGGAGGTGGGAGAAATTAAGGCCTTTCTTGCTTGGAGGTGGCTGAGATGTGTGAGTACTTTAAGGTAGTCTAACTTGCTTCATTAAACTGGGGGGGACTACAGGTCTTCAGTCATGTTTTCTGCTCACCTTGGTGTGACAAACCTAGAGATATGGCTACTGTTATAGAGAGATGTGACAGATATACGCAGTTGTGAGTTACAGGGAGACAGTCAGGAGGGCTGTTGACTATATCTTCCAGTCTAAGACCCAGGCAGCATCAGAACTGATTAGCAGAAGCCAGGTACAGTTCTGGGATACCTCTTTGTATGGGGACTGCAGCAGGCCTGACTCTGGGCAGACTTCTAGAGGAGATGCTCCAGGACTGTGTGACAGCTGGTTCTCAATGATTCAGTGTTTCCAGTTGAACTCGGTGTTTTGCTGTGATTCACAGCAGCTCTTGTGGAAGATGGGTTTGCAGGAAGCTGGAATTCATCCGCTCCCAACTGGGTGATGGATGGATCTGCTTAAGCTCTGGTTCCCATCATGCTGCCAACACAGTGGGTGCCTCCTTGGCCTCCCATCCTCCCAGGCTGGCAGTGAGGGAAAAGAGTGGTGTCCTCTGAGCACCACTGAAACATGGAGACTTTCACAGTCCTGGTCTGAGGATAATTCCTGTGGCATGTTCTGTAAGATGTGAGAGCATGAGTAGAATCCCTGCAAGAGATTTTTGACCATGGGAAAAGTACTATGGGAGCCAATCTGTTCCTGCATGTGATATGCTTTACACCTGTCCTGCTCTCAAGGACTGAGCTCTGGTACTGCAGTGATAAATTGATGACGTCCTCTGTCAGGACACAAGTGGTCACAATCCTACAAGTAGTGATGGTCCTCCATCAAGCCCAGTGACATCCCCCAGAGGGATTAGCCAGAGTATGAGGTTAGGGACAGATTGCATTGGAAGGCTTCATGAGGTTGATTGAAGGAACAGGAATGGATGTATTCTTATCCAGCTGCTCTTGGCACAGAGGATCTGTTGCACCAGGCACTCATACTAATGGATAAAATTTCTTTGAGTTTTACAAGCTATCTCCTGAGTGGCTGGAGCCTGATGTTAGTCTCAGGGTTGTAAATCCAGGAAAATAAGTAAAATTCTTCTGGGCTTATATCAAAATAAGAGGCTGTTATGAGGGAACTGGCTCCTCATAGAGTAATAAACACAAAGTGATCATTTGCTCTGTGCAAAAAGTCCAGGCCCTCTCTACCCTGATAAATGAGAGGCCAAGAGGGGGTGATTTGGGCTCCTGGCTGCTTGGGGCCATAAGAGGTGTGGGCTTTTCACAAAGCGGCAACTGGTTCTGAAATGCTTTCAGCTCACTTCAAAGGAGGAAATCTGACCCAAATTCCTCTCATCTACTTCCACTGAAACTGAGAGAGGGCACTAGTGAGATCAGCAATTTCTTAGTGGAAGGGGGGAATACATTTGTCCTTCTGCACCCCCACATCATATGCACTTGCAGCCCAAATTCACAAATGTATTATCAGGACTGTCTCATTGCAGGGATCTAGTGTACATTAATTATGAGCATTTGTAAATGAAGTGTTAAATGATTTATACACAGACCTAGATTGAGAAATCCCAGTGGTTTTATCTCTGGATGTGTAGCTGCTGCTGAAGTCAGACTTCCTGGCATTCAGGAGAATCTGGGGGAGACTTTTGGCTTGTGACACAGACCCAAAATTGCTGAGCTTGGTGCAGGCTGAGCCTCCCTGTAAGCCAAGGCTCACCGGAGGGGCCAGCACTTGCATGAGGAATCCTGCCATCACCAGTGCCATTCCCTGGCCCTCTGGAGACTGTGGTGAAGCTCTGATGTCAGATCACCCTTGGGAAGATCAAGAATGCCTTTTGCGTTCTCAGAGCCAGAGTATGGCAATTCAGAGCAGAGTAATTTTAATTAATCCTGTATTTATTATTTATCACTAATTGAATATGCTTTTGGTGCTTTTCCCCCCCCTTATTTTAGATAAGGGTGTTTAGGGTTAGTTATTAGTATTTATTATTTTAATTCAAGCAAGAGAGTATCCTTTGTTCTTAGGAGCTCAGCCACTGCAAACATGCAGAGATGCTGCTGGTGCTGTGGCTGTGCCTGGATTGGTGCTCACGGGTGCTGGGTAGGACAGACTCCTCCAGCCCAGGGTGCCCAGCAGCAAGGGAGGGAGAAGACCGAGCCTTGCTGGGCTCCTGGGGGGGATTGGTGAGGTGGCAGGACTTGGGGGGCTGTGGTGAGGAACACTCATGGACCATTTCTGACCAGAAGGCATTTGGTGTTTTGACATGTTTTTGAGAAGCCAGGCATGGCCACTGACTAGAGTGGGTCACTGGGGTCTCCTTCTTAAGGCTTTATTTTCAAACAACCCTCCTTAAGCGTGGTGGCTACCAACAGAGTGTTCCCTGGATGCTGCAGTCAGCCCACAGCAGGAGGATGTCCTTTCAGCTCCTGTAATCCCCCTTACACACACAGGACAGGCACTAAGGGAGTAAAGAAGGATTAGGAAAAGCCTAATTTTGCCCCCTCACACCCCTTGTAAGTTCTGCAAAACCCTGTCTGTAGCCAAGGCTTACATCCTGCCTTCTTTAAAACCAGACAGAAGTGGGGGAGAGCTCAAGTCCTGCTGACTCACAGTTACAGGGTGCTGAGCACAGCAACTTCCCAGCCCTCAGCAGGAAAGAAAGTAAGATTTACACCTGGAAAGCAGCTGAGGAGTTGGAAGAGAGGAATGAAAAATAAGGTGCTTCAGAGCTGTTTGGAAGCTGTCACGGCTGAAGCAGCAGGCCAAAACAGGGCTACTGCTTGGCTTTCTCCACAGCAAAATTGTAAAGGAGGTGGGTTCTTGGGATGGAGAGAGGCTTGGTGAGGGTGGGAGCCCTCACCCCCCCTCGCCTGCCCTGAGCCAGGCAGCTGCTGCTGGTCCCTGCTGTTCCAAGCCTCGCAGCTGATTAAATATTGAAAGGGTTGGGTTGCTGTTGCTTGAAAAGATTGCCTGGATGAAAATGAAGTTATGTGAGGACAGGTTTGTGCTGGTGCAATTAGTCTCTGTTTAAATACATCTCACTGTAAGCAGACCAAAAATATCTTTGTGAGTTTTAACGTAAAGGCACCCGTGGGATTTGGGTTTGGGTTATTCCTTTTCAGAGCCATGTGGGAGAGCTCAGGGAGTGGGTACTGCAGGTGGAGGTCAGGCTGACTTATCAGAGACCCTGTGGTGCTCAGAGGCTGGTTGTGATGGGAACCGCAGCCTGGGGTTTGCATGTGCACACAAACCTTGCTCCAGGCTCACCTCCCACGCCCCTCCAGCGCTCTGGGAGAGAGGCTGATGGTTTGAGATGCAGGCAGGGAGAAGGGGTTATAGGGTCAAACAGAGGGAGGAGGGAAGCTGGGATTACAGGTGGGGACTGAAAGTGTGCAGAGGGAGGGACAGAGAGTTAACATTTTTGGGAGGCTGCTCTTAAATGTCCCCAGAGTTCTTCAGGAGCACTTGGTGGAAAATCACCCACCTGTGCAGTGGGAAGAGGAAGCCAAGGGTGGAGAAGGTCTTGTACTGACTAGTGGCACGGCCAGTTCTCAAATATAGGAAAGGAAGAGTCACTTTCAGGTGGAAATAGAAAAATAGACCACTTTTCTGCTCTCCATCCAGGCCCCTGTTGCACTTGTATCTCCTAATAGGACATGGAGGGTGTTTTCAAGCTTTCACAGGTGGGAGTCTCCTAAACTGTGTGTCTTGGTGCCTCTCTGACAGAGCACCGAAGGGACAAGCTTTCACAGTCCCATGCACGGTGGGTGATTAAGATTTCCATTCACTCCAGCTGAGCTTTCAGATAACCTGAGTACTGGATTCACCCATGGAGGTCCCAAAATCACTAGTAACATCCACATGTGGTTTCATGGGTTTATACAATGTGCTTCTTTCTTGCCTGCAGCCTGAAGTGAGGGTGAGGGGGATCCCTGTGGGCTGTGCCTGCAGGGAATGGCACAGTGGGCACAGCAGTGGGGCTTGGCCTGGGGCATTTGGTCACTTTGAGCTGGCAAGAAAAGGCATGTTTGAGATGGAAAAAAAAGTCCCTTCACTTCCTGAAGTGTCTGAAACAGATGTGCAAATCTGTCCTGTGACCAAGGGAAAACTTTGAGAAAAGGTTCTAATCTCAGTATAAACAGAGAAATAAAGCAACTTGAATTAAATGCTGCTGTAATCTGCAGAGATGCTGGATAATCTGTCCTAAAAGCACCTGACCAGCCAGCCTGGGGGAAAAGGACAGGCTGGATAAAGAGCTGCTGGTCCCTCTGGTTGATGTAGAGGTTCAGACAGAGGAAGGAGTGACAGGATTTCCATCCTTCCTGTGGGGGAAATTTTGTCCTTGCTTTGAACTTCATATGTTTTAATACATTATTATCAGTCATAATTGATTTCTTGTTGCTTTTATCTATAAATTTAGTCAAATTTGCTGTAATTTTAATATATATTTCTGGAGTTTGATGGTGGCATCCTATGGAAGAGAAGTCTGTAGAAATGCCAGGGACTAAACATACAAGCAAAGCTTTGCTTACTTGCAGCCTGGCAGCTCATTTATTTCTTTCAATGATAAGAATAAAGGGATCATATTTATCTTTCTCACTCAGAATAAGATGGTATGTCTGCAGCAGAATTTACATTTCACATTTTCATTATTCTTTACACCTAATTGAAACTTGATTTCAAAAATCACATGAATCAGTTCAGCTTATGATAGTCATTGATCAGTTCCTAAGTGTTTTTTTAATGGTGTTTCATGACAATTGTTAATGGCACTTGATTAGAAGAACATAGAGCAGGGCTGATGGATGGATTCTCAGCTGAGCAAATCTGCATTAATCTACAGCCCTGAGGTTGTGATCCATAAAATATTTGACATCAAATTAAAACTCCTGGTGTTATGAGAATAGGATGTGTGTTCGTGGGGAAAGTCATTTAATGTTTTTGGCATCTTTTTCATTCTTTCAGAGGATCTAGTGTAGCCATTCAGTTTCAATTATTTTCTTTCTAATTGTTATAAAAAAGTTTTTGCACTTGGAAATATTCCACTGGCAGGTATCCAAAAGAAAATATTTCCTTTGACATTTAAAAATCAAATTCAAACTGGATTTTTATTCCTACTAGATTTAGATAAACAATTTGATTAAAAAAACATCCAGAATTTCCATCTCCCAGAAGTGTGCTGAAAAATGCTGAACTTGATTGTAATTACTTAACCATTGTTGGTTTGGGTTTTTTTTACCTCATGCGTGCTATGAAATAATGCTATGATTTTGGCAGGCTTTACAGCATCTGAGACCTTGTGGCTCAGCAGAAATGTATGGCAAGTGAGAAAGAAACAGTCTGTCACATGTGTGCTACCCTGGTTTTCCCTCAGGTGAGGAAAAAAGTGCAATTAACCTCCCCAGGTAAACAGGTGAGCTCAGAACAGACCCTTCCCAGGGGTCTTGATCTCCTGTGGTACCTTCTTTGCCCAGGATTAGCTGAATGACAGGGTTTTCCCCTTGGGATGCTTTGGGAAGGCAACAGCCTCAGAGATGAGAGATGAGGGCTCAGGCTCCTGTCAGAGGAGACAACCTTTGTCTTCTTCCTAGGAATAAGTCTAACTCTTGTTCAGCTTCTTCCTCTGTAAAGTGTGTGGGAGGGATTCACTGTGGAGAGATCCCTCCTGGCTGGAAAGGCTCTGTGACTGCAGGAGTGGCGGTGCAGAACTCAGGGCCATCCACCCAGAGATATCCCTCCTCACCAGGGAGCTGGTGGGACCTTCAGGGGCCTTTCAATGGCAGCCAAACAAGCAGGTCCTTGCCCTGCCTTTACAGCAGGTGGGAGGTGGCAGCTGGTGGATCCCTGCCCTGTGGGGGAACTGGGGATAATGGAGCTGCTTCCCTGATTAACTCTGGCAGCAGCTCCTGAGTTAATTAGTGGGCAGATATAGGATGCTAAGCATTGCTAATTTGTCCACCAATGCAGCTTGAAGCTGAGTGGGTTTGGGGCGAATTTCAGCCCTGCTGTTTGTGAAAATAATTTTCAGGATCTGTTTCAAAATGAGCGTTTGAGCAGGAGATGCTTCAACTGTTTCCACTGTGAGGTTCCATCATGAGGTTAAATCTACATGACATTTCAGTGCAGAGTCTTCCTATGTGGCTTCATTTTGCATCCATTTGACCCTGCTTACTCACTTCTGGACTGCCTTCCCCTTGCCAGGAGTGGTCATTCAGGTTTCCTTTTCCCACTAGGAGGGGGAATCTTGCTTGCTTCAAGGGAGTGGGATCTGGCTAAGCATGAGAGGCTCCTGAGAGGCATCTAGAAATAACTCACACACTGTGGTTGCAGAAGCAGAGGCTTGTTCTGACCAGCCATGCATGGTTAAAGGACAAAAAGGCAGAGATCACTCAGAATCCAGCTGATACAGAAAGGACAGCAGGACCCACAAAGCCTTTAGTAATTTCATAGGGAGCAACCATTCAGGTTTGCATGAACTCGGAGCTTCCCGGTGAGAATTCCTGTCCTTGCAGCAGGAAAAGAGTCGTTAACAAATGTTCATTACAATAGTAACCACTTAGCCATTGGCTTGTCGCCATGCCATGATCTCTTCTTCAGCAACTCTTATTTCCTGCTGGTTCCAACTAGACAGATGTTTTCTTTGGGGGTGTTTTGGAGACTGTAAAAGGTTTTGATGAGGAGATTGTGTGTGCTGCACCTGTTTTCCTCAGATGCTCTTTCTGTAGGACATTGAAGATAACATCTTCTGAGTGGGTGATAGAAAAAGGTGGAGTAAAAAGGGAGAAAGGTGGAAAATGGAGTTCCTTATTAGTTACTACTCAGTTACTCAGCAAAGGAGGTGGTTTTTCTTTTTTTCTCAGTGATTGCTGAGTCAAGTGTGCAGAACAAACTTCACCAAATGAGTCTGTTCTGCATCTTTATGCAAAACATTTTTGGCTTGAAGATGGAGTCAGTTACCAGGCATGTATTTACCAGGCTTGAGGAGCATGCCTAGTTCCCATCTATATTTCATGAGTCTCAACACTCCCTGAGGCTTGCAGCACTCTGCTCTGCCTGCAGTGAAGATCTCCTCCACTGCAAAAGCAGCAATGACTCAAGAGAAACACACCAGCAGATGACATTCTCTGCATTTGCCTGCCCTGGCAGCGTTGGCCTTGTGCCCTTAATGCTGGGTGGCATTTGGATGCTCTTTTGGAGCCTGCCAGCAGTCAGGTACCAGCTGATGCTCAATATACCTGCCACTGGGCTGATGTAGAGAGCAAGCTGCTGCTCCCACCCAGTGCCAGTTGGAAGTCAATAAAAGCACTAACCCCTTCCTGACAAGCTATGGTGTCTTTCCTGTCTTTCTATTAATTAATAATTAAGGGTTTAAGCAAGGTCTCTTAGATCTGCTGGCTCAGCTGTGCAGTCAGCACAGGCTCACACCTACAGGTTGCTGCCATCAGTTTGATATTCAGCAACCCCCTGGTGAGGTTTCTCTTGCCCCTTGAGATTCTACCCTTCAGCCCCAGAAATCTTGCTGTCAAGAAACTCTGTCTAAACTTCAGCATCAGTTTGAATTTCAGACTTTTACATCTGCTGCAAATGCCCCAGCACAGCTGGGTCCAACTGGACAGTGCCTTTACACTCTCCACTGAATCCAAAGAGTTAATGCAAAAGAGAAGCTCCCTTATCTCTCTTTGGAGAAAATGTTTCTTCCCTCTGGTCAAAGAATGTTCATCCAAACATTTCATTATAAAAAGAAATCTGTTCTGAATAAATTAGAAATGTTTGAGAAGTAAATGTTTCCTTTTGTCCATTTTCACTGAAAAATAATTGAACCCACTGCAGAATTCTGAATCCTCAGGGAAAACCTGCCAAATTTTCAAGAGAAAATATTGCTTATATGAAGAAAAAGTTTATTAGTGTATCTTCATAGAAAACAAGTCTGTATTTTTGCTTTGTCTGATGAAAAAAATAGACAAGCAAGGAGCAGATTTTTGTTTTTAACCTTCAAAGTTATTCCCCTGTTTTCTAGTAGATTCCCCATTTGCTGGGCTCTTAGTCAGAATCATGTGGAAGAAACAATGTCTGTTCCTATCAGCAAGGCTGTATTTTTAGAAGGAATGCAGAAAATAGAGGTAAGATGGTTTTTCTTCAAGTGATATATGGGCTTTCCAATGGTGATCTCCTTTATTATTTTGATTTTACTTTAGGATTGAAATACTGTGGATCTTGAAGGTATTTGAATCCAATTGTGCCTATGTGATTTCTTTATATTTCTTAGTATTGCTTTTATTGTGGAAAGAATAAATGGCACATCAGAGTTAAGTCTTCACTGATAGTGCATCTCAGTTTTCTTGCAGTTGGGATCAAGCCAAAGGAATAATTATGTTTATCTATGCAATGCATCTCTGAAATCTCTGGCTCACATTGCTCTGGGATCCAAATGCAGATGAGTTTATGACCTGCTGTAATTAGGAACCTAGTTAAATATCCTCTGTTCTTACCCTTCTCAGAGCTGATCATCTCAGGGGCTGATTTGGATTCTACATCTCTTTTCACACAGTCTTCTACAGCAAATAAAGCACGGGTGACTTTTAGCATCCTTTGAAGTACAGACACTGCTCATCAGTATCCCAGAACTTGGGGACAAATAGACCATCAGCACAAATCAATGTCTCTAGTAAAGTTCCTAAAAAGTGTGTCAAATGTGTTAAAAAAATAAATTATGCAGGATGACTGAACTAGAAAGGAGCCAGGGAGGGCAGAAAAGCTGGAAAGCTTTGCCACTTTTGAGCAGAGAAAGTCAGCAGTGCCTCAGCAATCTGTGGCAGCACAGCAGGTGATTTGTCAGGTTAGTGTTGATAAGAGTCTGAGGAGCTGATCTGTGGCTGGGAGCAGGTGCTGAGGGCTCTCTACAGGAGGATCAGCAGTTCTGCCTTCACTTGGCAGCCAGGGTTACTCTACCAGAAGAAATCAGTCCTGTCCATCAGCCAAGGGAGTTCTCTGCATGATGTCATGCTGCAGGGGAACCCCTTGCTGCAGAGACCACGGGCAACTCTACCCTTCTGCAACGCAGCAGAGGGAGAAGTAGAATAGTCAGGGCAAAATATTCCCTGTCTGTACCGGGGGCTGTGTCAGCTTGGATTGGCTCTTAGGGAGAAGGGGTACCCTGAATGAGCAGGGCAGAAGTGGCTCTTGGGCTGTAGGAACACTGAGGCAACCTTGGGCTTATAACAGGCAAATACCAGGGGTGAATTTGGGTTCACAAAGCCCCCCTGTGATTGCAATCCACTGTACTGAGTGGCAAACCTGTGCTCGCCACCCAAATCTGACCATAGGGAAGTTGCCCCAGAATTTGTATCAGTCAGACACAGCAGCATGTTGGGAACCCTCAGGGAGAGACATTTTCTCAGTTTCCAACAAGTGATGACAGTAATTTCTTATCAATTTGGGGGAGTTATTCCCCAGAGAAAATCCTGCTCATCTCACAGTAAAATTCCAAGGTACATTGCTTGCAAATGGGAAAGATATGCAATGTTCTCTGCATCAAACTCTAGGACCCCAATTTCAGGCACTATGCAGCTGGTGTTGAATAGAGGCCTTGTGTAGAACCTGGATCTCCACCAGCCTTGGAAGGAGAGTCTAGGTGAGGACAGCTGGGCAGGTGACACTTTGGAAGTGGATAAAGCTGTCACCTGCACTCTGTAGAGGATGGACGTTGCTTTTAGACATTGACTTTTATGAGATAAGGTCTTACTAAAAATATAAAACCCCCATAATGGACCAAATGCCTCACCTGGAGGATGTTGTACCTGGCTTGGCTTAGTTGGGAGATTGGCCTTTTGCTCTCTAGTCCTGTGCTAAAAATGCTTTACCTGGATCATATGTGGTGCTGAGCAGCTTTGCGCAGCAGCATGGAAAGCATTGAGCAGTGAATATCCATGTGTCACATCCAGACAGCTGTGGCAGATGGCCCATGACTGCCTCCAGCAAGGACCATGGGTGTGCACCAGCATCATATGGTGTGGAGATCCGGGATGCCCAGCCCTGGTTGTGGCTCCTCAGTAACTGTGGAAACTGCCACTATCCAAGGCATGCTTGACCCTCTTCTTCTCTATATGGAATAGAGAAGCATGCTTTATTTGTAAATAAATGATCCTTCCAAAGACCAGTTTTAAAACCCATCTCGTCCCAATCACAGCAGCAAACCCATTTAATGTGGAACAGAGGCCGGCAGTGCTTGGCCCTCTTCCAGCACTAAGCTTAAAATATCACAGGTACATCAATGCTTTTAGCTCCTCAGGTTTGTTGCCCATCTCTGGATCAGGTTGTGGTTTTCTGTGTTTTGTGGAACTGTAGAGACTCAGAGCTGTCCTCGTTCCATATTCTTTACCTGGGCTCCTCATGTCCGTGCCTTGCTGAAGAAAGTTGATGAGTGAATTTAGTGTTCAGGCAAAGCACCAACTCTACAGCCCTGAAAACCAACCTCCCCTGCAGCACAAACACACCAGTTTTCCCAACCAACAGCATTTTGGCTGCCCTTATCCAGCTGAGATACAACATTGTATACCTCTGTTCCCAAGTATCTCACAGCATTTGGAAAGTAGAAAGCACTCACTCCCATTCCCAAAATGGTAAATAGAGGCAGAGACAGCAGTCACACAGAACCTTACAAAAATTCTGTTGTAGAGAAAGAACTTTCTATACAAAATGTCCAAAATTGATATGCTAATCATAGGTCCTTTTATTCCTCTCCTACTATCACTTTCTCCAGGGATCTCATGCAAGCAAGAGGGAAACTGGTCGTTTCTTGCCCCTTCTCCCTGGCAGGATCTGTTCCTGCAGGCTTGGCACTGTGGGCTTCAATGCTCTGGCTGCTTCTTTCTGCATAGTCAGAAAGATTTTGCAGCCACCAGCAGGCTTTACATTCATCACTAAAACACCATCAGAAAGCAGCTTTTTGCCTATCTAGTCTGGGTTAGCTGAAAGGCTTGATATCCACCTGCTGTCTTCTGGCTATTCCTTGGATCTCTGTCAAGGAACTGCGATGTTACACTTTGACAAATAACTTTTGATCAAAACCTCCTTCATGCCTCTTTCTTCACCTGGGGTATTCTATCCTCTTTCCCCTGAAGAGGCACTAGCATGATCTGACTTGAAGTATTTGTTATCCCCTTGAAATTTGCCAGCTAATCCCCCCAGGCTCATCATCTGGAGGACACCTGCTCTCACACTCCATTTCCTCCTGCCTTTTCCCATATATCATCCAGAGTTCCTGCTTCCAGCAAAAGTCTTGAATTTATTTTATCTTAAGTTTACTGTGGGTATGATAGACTGTACTTCTCTCTTGCCCCTGGGGAGAAGAAGCCATTTGCTCTGATATCATTATCTTCTGGTGTAATTTCTGTGTCAGGAGTCCCAGTGCAGCTGGTTAAGGGAAAGCCATTCTACAGCCTTCCTGCTACTCAGGATTGACTGCTCAGAGAACCCTCCAGTTTGGGATTCCCTCTCTGACAGTTGGCACCAGCAAATCCGTCCAAGAAGGTGTCTTGGTGGATAGTTACAGAACAGCCTGCACCAGAGTGAAGTTCTTTTGATGTCTTGAAGAAGAACTTATTTCTCCCAGTAGAAATAAAACATTGTAGATACTCACATTCTCCTTTCCCTTAAATATGTTCAATTCCTTCTTTTAATGCTGCCAAGGCCTTACTATTATTCCCAGGAGCCTTAGAGTTTATTAGGTAGGAATTTCCTTGTGCAAGATTCCTGTCTCTTACCTTTCAAATTTCTTTAGTGTTCCTTTGTCTCCTATTATGAGACTGCAAATCCATCTCATTTACATTTTTAGGACAAAGGGACTGTTTTGGTTTTTTGGTTTGTTTTCTTTTCTTCCCCATTGTAAAAAAATAGTTTTTGTGTCCCAAAACATGCTTGGGAACAGAGTCTACCTAGAGAGTAAGGAAGGTGGAGACCCCTTAGAAGCTTGCTGCCTCATCATGCCTTCCCTTCCACCCAACAATGGTCTGAGGTGCTGCTCTGGCAACCATTTGGCCACCAGAACCATCTGCCAGTGGGTGACTTCAGCCAGCCCTGACAAGGCATCTTGCAGGAGCATTGCCAGCTGACTCGGGGTTAAGGGAAGAACGAAAACAGAGCTCTGGGCTGGGGCACAGGGTGTGATCTCTGCAGTCTGGTGGGGAGGAAGAGCATCAGCAGTAGGAGTGAGTGTGAACAACACATTTCAGGCTACACTGGGCTGCAGACACTGCCAAATTCCCCTGTGAGTCCTGGGGAAAGCAGGAGCTAGAGGAAAGCCCATGCTCTCTGATCCCACTCATGTGCTCATAGGGAGCCAGGTGGAGGGGCACTGTTGTGGGGAGAGTTGGCAGTAGGGGGGGAGGCACTTGAATCCCGAGTCCTGGCAGCCAGTTCCTAGCATGCTTTTCAAGGCTGGATTTCCATGCTCTTTGAGGCCTGTTGTGCCTGGTCCTGCAGCACACAGAGCATGGCCAGCTCTCCTGGAGCTCATGACTATCAAAATGACAATGAAAAGGATGAGGAGTGAAAACATCCCTGAGAAGCTTGGTGAGGTTTAATCTCAGCATGTCAGGGTGTGAGATGGAAGGCTGGGCACTAACACACTGAGAGATGAGCTCCTCAGAGGGGGCCACGTGCAGCTGCCCACCAATATCCCTCAATATGCCTGCTGACAGGAAGAGCTGTGTTCCAGCTGAGGTGTGGAGAGGCACGAGGGAGACAGTGTCCTGCTACCAAATAACATTTTGCAGGCAGGCTCAGTTCAAGTGGAGGATAGCCAACATGTGCTTCAGGCAGGTCCCAAATTCCCAATGGGAAGGAAAATGCTGAAGTTCCTTAATGCTTGAATTCTGCTAAAAGCCACATTCCTCCCTTAAATTCACAGGGAGATGACAGCTGGAATTTCTGTTGTACAGCCCCTTTGGCAGGCTTGAGCTGGGTCAAAGAGACTGGACTTTGGGTGCAGGTAGAGGGATTCCTCTCATTTCAGAATCTGCAGGAAAGAGCATGCTGGGGCCAGGGACAGTGAGGACAGGCCAAAAGATACCTGCCCTCCCCCTGTGAATGCCAGAGCAACTCCTTTGCATAGGAATGGTAGAATTTCAGGATCTCTCTCCATTGCCTTCCCATTTTTAGGGACTCTGATGACTATTAGTGTCCTTAGCATGTCTTCTTTGGCTAGAACTGAAATAAGAGCAACAAAAGGAGAACTATGAAACAGGATGGAAGTATTATTGATTCTTATTAGAAATATAGCACATAGGAGGTCATTCACAGGAGTCTCTGTCCTTACCAGGATAATTTAGAGATCACAGTGATCTTGACAAGGGCAATCTGAAGTCCAGAAAGGTGGACTTTTGAGCTCTCCATCAATGGTGACAAGATTCTCGTTTCAGTTATACATGTATTTTCCCTGCACAATCTCTGACAGGTAACCCTCCCCCAAGCTATTACAACTATTTTGCAGACTAAGAACTCAACCTTAGAGTACCTAAATGTCTTGTCTAACCTTAGTCAAGCCGTTTATGACATTTCAGCAATCTGCACAGAGTTCTTGATGTTGTCCAAGACACTGAACCATCTTTCCTCTAACCAAACTTGTCTGAGTCCTAACAAATGCTTGCATGGGCGTGTATTTATCAAACTGTTTGGTTTTTGTTTGTGGTTTTTTTTTGTTTGTTTGTTGTTTTTTCTTAACCCTTTTCATATTTTACAAAAGATTTCCAGGTAAAACATAAGCAGAAGTTGCCTGAATTCAACTCTCCTGGCATAAATTACCCTGCTGGCAATCTGACTTTAGCTCCCATCTGTACTGTCGTGCCCCTGCCCACCAGCATGAGTCACACTGAGCAATAAATAACAGCTAAATCCTTCTTCTGCCTCGACAGGTGATTCTGAGGATTTTCTCTCTGTGTACACACGAGCTGTAGTGCTGCAGCCTGATGATGTATTATGGCTATTAATTTAGGGAGATGAAGCTTTTTCATCATTAATGTCCAACTCAAATGCAGGAATTTATTAGGCTGTTTGGGAAGCAAATGCAGAACTTTCTCAGTGCTGTGAAGTGGAAAGCCTACTTGGTTTTCTTTGTTTGTTTTTCTTCCTTTTAGTGGCTCAAGGCAACATTCATTTCCAGGACTGGATGCTCCAGTTATACTGTTATGCCTTTTCCTCTCCCTTCCTTTCTGACCCTCATCATCTCCTGCCTCCTTTCCTATGTCTCATGCTCTGCTGTTGCTTTCTCTCATTCTTTGGCTCCTGCAGTATCTGTTCCATGTTTCAGTGGTTTCTTCCTTTCTTTCCATATCAACAGATGCACGAGCATCACTTCAAAAGACTGTGAGACAGTGGATGACCCATTGCACAGCTGAAAACCACGTGACTTTGGGTTGTCAAGATACTGCCCAAGATCAAGGCTTTGTATAAATGAGCTGCTCTTGCAAAGAGCTGTCCTAAAGAGTCCTGCAGGAACAAGAAAGGAATGTGAGATGCTTAGGAAAAAACTCTGCCAAGTAATCCAACTTTCCATAATGTTAAGGGGCTCATCACATGTGCTCAAATTAGCCACACTCCTCTTTGCAAGTGCAAAAAAACCTCTTTTGAGTTGAAATCCTTTATGGGTATAAAACACAAGTATAAATGTAGACTTGCTATATGCAAGGTCTTATGTTGCTGTTAAGTCAGCACCAACATATTCCAGGCCCTCTGGCAATTTTAGTTTGTGCATCTAGTCAATGAAAAAGAAAAGTCTATTTTTATTCTTTTCTTCAAGATGCTGGTTTCAAAAGCAGGTTCTTCAAAGATCTGAGAATCTGAGATTCAAGGTACAGCCTCCCAGCTAAGAAAGGCTTTGCAAATTCCCTTCTTACAGAAGACGACATGACTTTGTGTGTTTGTGCTGCAGTGATAGATGTGGGGCATATAGTGAATTTGATAAATAATGGAATCTGTTGTATGATCATGGTTGCTACAACATTCAAGTTTCCCCAGAAGTGTTTTATATAGTTAAAAAAAAAAAAGGTCAAACTAAACAAAATGCTATGAACTTAAATGAAGAAAAAGCAATTGCCAGTATTTTCCCTGCTACTTAACCTTGAAAGGAGTCTCAGAATGAATGTCTCTTCAAATTTGCTTCTTCTTTCACTTGCATTTCTCCATGGGCAAGGTGCATAATGAGCAGTGCATCTGCAATTTTGCAGACTCTCGAGGCCATAAAATGATATATTGGAGGGCTTACAAAGAAAAGAGGCTGGATTTAGTTTGAGAGCCACCCCTCTTGTTTGATCTCAATCTCAGCACCATAATAACTGCTTCTCAGGCTTGATCTTTGGACAGTCCTGAAGGGGATCAAACCTATTAAAGATCATGATGGAAGCATAAGGTCGGCTGTGCCTGTGACAGGCTAAGGGGGATTTCTTGGAATGAGCAAGAATTCTGGCATGACCAGTGCATTTGTACACTTCACTGGAGCTGGCAAGCAACTGTCTCAAGAGACAGAGCATCCTGGGCTGGAAAGGAGCTGTTCCCGATAGCAGCAACCGTTTCCAGCAGGGAGATCTCTCAGCCTGTGGAAATGTGCAACTGGAGCTCCCTGTTAACACTCTGATACCATGCTGGAAAACAGGAAACAACCCTGCCATGGTTGCTGGGAGGTGCAGTAAATGATTTGTCCTTCTATCTCCATTTGTGGGGAGCTTTGATGGTCCTGCAGCAATGGGAAGGTGATGTTTCAGTGCCTGAAGCTCTATAATCACTTCCCATCTGAGATCAGAGATGATGAAACATCCTGGCCACAGCACTGTGGTAACGCTGGGCAAAGGGTCATTGAACACACTGAACACACTTTGGATGTGTGGATCCAAAGGAAAGGGGGAACTTCAGGCTTCAGCAAGGCAGAAGGGAGGGAAGGACAAGAGCAGGGACTGATGGGGCAACCAGACACAGCAGCTCTCAATGCTGTTCTCTTAGGCAGAGGCAGTAGGAAGAATTAGGTTTTTAATGAAGGTATTTGCTGAGATAAAATCCCTTCTGAAAGAAAGCAGTACTTAGAAGTCACTCAGGGTTGTGCCTGCTTTCATGACTCCATCACTGGAGCAAATCTATTCATCACAGCTGTGTATTAATGAATTAGTTAATTAAGTGGCTCATTATTTAATAACTCAGGTTGGAAGTGTGATGAAATAAAAGTCCCCTTCATAGCCAGAGGCACATCTTTGGCAATAAGCTAAGCAGTTTACAGTTAATAAGGGATATTTGCTGCATGACACATGCAGAATCTGCTGAATTGTAGGCAGTTTATTTCCAAGGTTATTGCTTACATTTTTCTCTGAGAGCTTGTCAGGTCTTCCAAGCCCGGTAAGGTTAAACCTAATAAACTGTTCAAGGGCAAACACACAGAGAAATGCTCAAAATCATTAAAGGGCACCAGGGCACCATTGTTTCTGAATCAACACCAAATTACCCATAGGTTTATACTGCTAGGTGCCATGCTGATAGAGAGGTTGGTTTATTAATAAGCAGTAAACCCTCGAAGATTCTAGCTTGCTATGATATTTAAAAAGACAAGGATATAACAGAAACATGTGCTGGATATTTGGCACCAATATTGCTCCCCCAGGTGATCTTGGAAAAGCTCCTTGATTTACATCTGCATTGGGACACCTCTGAATATTACTGGGTAACCAGGTTGAAGTTTGTGCTTCGTCTCCACATAAGGGAAAACATTTGTGGGGCAGCAAAGCTCACCATTATCTTGGACATCCTGTCAAGGATAGCTGGGTGTGAAGGCTGGAGTAAAGCATTAGCTTGCTGGTCTGCAGGTGCCCCAGGAGAATGGGACATGGCACAAAACATTTCCTTATCAATGCTCAGATTAAGTTTTGGTCTCTCCCTGCCTTGAGTCATGATGTGTGATACAAACTGGAGAACTTTTGCCAGCCTCTCATACGAGCTGTGGGCACTGTAGGCTGCTTAGGTGCTGTGATAATGGGAGAGGAGCAGAAGAGAAAATAGATAGTTGGAAGAAGTTTAGACACTCTATTTTCTCAGCTAAAATATTGTTAATCTCAGTAAGATGAGGAAATTCCAGTTCAGGCATATGCATTTCTAAGTTTTCATTGGGTAGATTGTCATCTTCACAAAACTCTAGCACTTAAAACTAGACAGTCCTTTCCCACCAGTTCTCCTGCTGTGATTCTCCCACATCATCTGTGGCTTTGTTCTTTTCCCCTTCACCACCTCCCTTCTGACTAAGCTCTGAGCTGCAGTTTATCCCTGTGTTTGCTCCTTGAAGCAAGTCTGTTCATTATTTATTAGCTACCATACTCTTACACCATCTGTCTCAACTCATTATCCATATTCAGTTTGTCAAATTGACCTTTTATGGCCTTTCTCTGGAATCCTAATGTGTAGTCTGTCCCTCCTTACATAGCTTTGTGTTGCTAAGCCATCGCTGTCCAACTCCTACTGTTAAACATTTCTCTCTATATCTCACAAATACTCCAACTTGATAGTCTGCATCCCTAACTTCAGAAAAGCTGTGTATTCTGCTTGAGTGATGCTTGTTCCTTATTTCATCTGCTGCAGCACATACTGTCTTAGATATGACCTTTAAAGTATCTGCACCAACAGAGTATCAGACTTTAGGATATAATCTCCCTCTAACAGTCTGGGGGACTTTCTGTCCCTTAGTTCGTAATGTACCATAGTGAATTACAAGTTGAGTTCAGCCCACAGCCACTTTGCTTTGAGAGTCACCACCGCTTAAGACATTTTAGCATCCAATGTGCTGGAAGCCAGAAATCTCTCCCACTAGGATGGCTTAGTATGAAAAAATGTATTGGCACTGGAGCAGTGCAGCCAGATTCTTACTCCACATAAATCAGGACAGTTCAACCAAACACAACTGAAGTGTTCTTGTTCATACCTCATTCATCTCAGCTCCAAATTCAGGAGCTGTTGTAAATGCTTCATCTTCAAACATGATAGTTTCTCTTCACAGAAGAATGTGTTGTGTAGCAAAGTAATGCAGGACTCTGGGACCAAATCACACGGGAAGTATTTTGTCCTGGTGGAGCAAACATACACAGTGTGCACCTGCCCAGAAATGTGTAGCACCCACCACAGATCAATAGAGGTTATCCTGTAAGACAACTTCAGTTCAATAGATTCTGTAGCACAGAATTTTGAAGTAAAATGCTTTCTGTGATAAATAATTAATCAGATCTGCTGGTAACACACTAAATTGCTCCAGTTCTGGTTTCCCTGCGTTCCTTCACATACCAGGGCTGCATCAGCACCAGTTTGCATCCAATCTACAGTGTGGGAAAAGTGAAATGAGTCCTGTCCTAAGACCCCATCAGCATCTTTGGGCAAATCAATGGTTTTTGCACTGAACAGAGGACTTTTACCCTCTGTGTCCTACCTGTGCTGCAGGGGAGCAATCAGTGGGTTCCATCTGTACTGCTGGAAGTCAATTCTTTGAACCAGAGGATTTCAAGACAATGACTTTCAAATATCTTGCTCTTCTTCACAGAATCTGTGGCACAAAGAGCTTGTTTAATAAGCTCCATGGACAGTTTTTGAACCTGTGTTACATATCTATCAAATAATTTCTTAATAATAGAAAAAGTCTCAGGAGAAACTAGTTTCTATCCTTAGCTTTCGCTTAATACAGTGGTCTCCTCTGAAGTTACAACAAAAGGCAGCTCTTTATCCAGAGTTCAAAGCAGGCTCTTTTTAAGGTAGGCTCTGCCACAGACTTTGATTTTTAAATCTCTTGTTGCCCAGACCCACTTAGCCTCCTGTGTTTGCTGACACAATTGATTGTTGTAGCCATTAACACAACTTTATAGTTGACAAACATGTATTTGACATGCCCTCACATGTAGTCCTGATGTCTTTGATGGCACAGTAGCTCTTTTTTGCTTCCAGCTACCATGTCACTGATTAAGAGAACTAGAAAACTCACATACCTGCCTTGATTTTTCTGTACAAGAGCAGAAAAGAGACCTCAGAAATTACATCTGAAGCTGATATTCCTCCAGATTCAAGGGGTTTTCAGCCTGCAACTGTGATGTAGTCCTCTTTCAAGAATGGTGGATCACCATAGTTGCTTTTGGACAGTAATTGCGAGGACAAATTTTACTTCCCATCTTATAAGACAGGAGAGGAATTAGAAGGGGTTTTTTTCCCTAGTGATATATATAGTTCTCCTTTACTAGTCTAAAATCACATATAAACTTGCATCCCAAGGGCTGACCTGTATCTCCAAAAAGAAAAAAGAAAAATAGATACCTGGTCTTCAGCTGATTCAGTAATACGGATTCACTGGCCAGTGTTCAGATCCAAGAACATCCCACTGGAAATTCCCCAGGGACTCACTGCTCATCACCACCATCTGATTAGGATGGTTTATGGAAAAGCAAAGTAAGGAAAGTGACTGCAAGAGATGTGACCTATTTTGACACAATCACCCCCTTAAATAATGGCTAATAATTGTTTTGGGTTTGATTTGAGTTTTGTTGCTTTGGTTTGGTTTTCCTTGACTCAGTGAAGGCCTCCACAGCCACCTTCTTCAGAAGTGTTTTGGAGTCCTGTGTCCTGAAACTTTTCTCCCTGTTATTTTGGCAGTGAAAGAGAAATGCAATAAGTCAGCAAGAATTAATAAGGCCTAGGGCTGAGCTCTAACAGAGATGGCACAAGATGCTTTTTTAATCCTTCAATATGAAGGCAAGAGCTGCTGTTTTTACAAAGCAGTAAATGTCATCTTTTTTCCACAGTTTTTGGACCAGTAATATGTCAGGGCTTCCATCTTTCCCTGGCCATTTCCCCATTTATTCTGAGCAGTTTGGACCATTAATTCCTATTCTTGCTCCTTGACTTCTGCTTTTACTTGGTTTCTACCTCTCTGCATTCAAACCCACCTCATTGCCTTTTTCTGATTTCCTCACATTTCTCTTCAGAGCCTACTGCTTTTCCCTCTGCAGGATCCTTGCCAAGAACTCAGTGTTGCCATCTGTCCAGGAGAATGATGATACTGCTCAGCTCACTTCTGGATGTTGCATTGTGTGGCTGCAGCAGCAATTTTAATGTTAGGGGGAAAAAAAAAGAAAAAGAAAAAGAAAAAATGTAAATCAGAGCCCAGTGGAAGAAAAGCCCTTTCCTGCCTTACAGAGGTCAGATACTTTTAGTCCTATGCATATAAATAGCCGAATTACATTTCCTGTATTATATTTCTCTATATTACCTTCTTGAAGATGCATCTGATAATTTTACATCCATGAGAGCAAAACTGGAGTTCCTGTTACCATTTTTATTGATAAGAAAATGTAATTTTTTAAAACCTGAGTTATTTAAGAAAAAAAATATCAGTTTCAACAAAGATTTCTAATAGAAAATGGATCAAGCACCTGACACTATGGTATTGCTTAAGTTAAATATTTGGTTTCAGGTTGAAACATCTCTGCATGCACCTGCTTTTTTTTTTTTTTGGGTGCCAATGGAAAGGGCAACCTTGTATGGTTTAAGATGAAACGTTTCTAATGGATCTGATCAGAAAGTATTATTTTTGTGAATTATGGGATTGCAGACTAATTTTTTAGATTTTTAAAAAGTTATTATTGTTTATACTGGTTAGAGGGGAAGTTTCAAAATTCTTTTGAGGGAAAACAGTAGTTTCCTTTGGAAAAAAAAAGCTAGACTGCTAGAGTTCAGTGAAAACCTGACAAAGACTTCTCTCCAGGTTCTGGGTTATTTAAGGTTTTGAGGGGCACAAGTTGCCATCTCTCTATATAGCCACAGCTGCAAGGGATTTCAGCAACAGACCTGCAATTCCCACCAGGAAGGCTGTGCTGTCCTGGTGTCCAGTCTGGAGGGACACTAAGATGCCAAGAACACAGGGGGCAGAGCTGAGGATGCTGAGTCTACAACACAGTTATCCATCATTGCTGCAGTTCTCAGACTGATAATATTGGTGTCACTGCTGACTGCCCAAAATGCAGAATGATGCTCCCCTAGAAGCTGTGATTTGTTAGGCATCTCAAAAATCTGGCCCTTCATGTGTGCAAATGGATCCATTAATTGCATCCTCATTAAGAATCTGCGATAGGAATTTCACAGAAACCTATCTATGCCATTTTCTTTCTTCTTTTAGAGAGGGAAATTTCTTGTTAAGATTTTTTTTTACAGTCAGCTTTGTGACTGCAGAGTGTCCTTATGGTCACTGTAGGATCTGGGCATCTTCTCATTGCTGTCAGCAGAAAGCAGCTCTGGGAGTGAGGATGTTTTTGCAAGAGGAGTCGTCCTTCAGGCAAAATGTTAAACTGCTCTGCCATCTGTTTGACAGGGATTGTTCTGGTGAATGCTAAAGATCCCTTGAAAGCACTTCTATAGTGTCTCTGTACTGCTCCTCCTCCTCGGTGTTCAAGCAACCTTTCCCTTCAGCTGTTGATATTGAGAGTTTTCCCTTTCTGAGCACACAAAGAGAAAGGACCTGGACAGCAGCTCCCAGGCTTGGCTGTCTCTCCACTGCATATATGGGTACCCGTTGTTTCTTTCAGCTCATGTTCCCACTAAGCAACAACCTCACTCTCTTTACCTTTCCAGAAACTCCATCATGCCCCAAGGTTCATTATTTCATAAGAAATCCCCACTTCATACCTGCCCTGCTGACTTACTTGCCATGATGTCTATCCTAGGCTAGATCTCGGGTCTCTGTCCACCCCTGGGCTCTCTTCATTTAGTGCCAGGTGCAAGAAACTCACCCTTCCCTGCATCCCCTCCAAGTTTTGCTGACCTTCAGCCCCCAGTTTATCATCTCAGCATGCCGCACCTACCTTACATGCTCCCTCACAGGGGCAAATGCAGGTGTTAAGCTGCTGCTCTTAAACATCCCTTTCCTAGAGTAGATACTGTTTCTATTATGAGGATATCCAAGACTTTAGGTTACTATTTTAAGTTGCACATCTCAAATGACTGTATTCCTGGCTAAGTATGCAACATCTGACCTGACTAAAGAGCTAAGGAGTGCAAGGAAACCTCATGGTGCATAGTGTGCTTAAAGAGTTACTGTTAAATTAATTAGAGTGTGCAAAGATGCAGGACTAAGCAAAGGGTGCTTGTAGCATCACGATAACTGATGTGATCCACTTCTTGGTGGGGAAATATGTTTAAGGTAAATGTGAAGCAGAATATAGATTAAAAGCTATAGTGCAAAATAAGGGAAAGAAAAAGCAAGGTAATATATTGAGAAATAAATACTGTGCTATGGAGAATTACAAAGGAGGAAAGGAGCTGAATTCCCAGGTATTCCAGATTTTTGTTTCCAATGCTCAGTTTAATGGGCTACTGTGGAGAGATTCGGAATGAGGCTTTCCTGCCTCTGCCTTCCCTCCCCTGCAGACTCTGCCTTACGGAGCCTGACATTTGTTGTGCATTGAAACCTTGCTTGAATGTCATAGAAAGGGAATTGTCAGTTTAAAATGTACCAAGAAACATTCAGGTTGGAAAAGACCTCTCAGATCATAGAGTCCAGCTGTTAACCCAGCCCTGACAAGTCCACCACTAAACCATGTCCCTAACCACCACATCTACAGGTCTTCCAAGTCCCTGCAGGCCTGGTGACTCCACCACTGCTCTGGGCAGCCTGTTCTTCACAACCCCTTGGACGAAGAACTTTCTCCTAATACCCAGTTTGAATTTTTCCTGGCACAACTTGGGGCCAACTTGTTATCTAGGAGAGGAGGCTGACACCCACCCTGCTACAATAGGCTGAGTGTGATGTGTATATTTGTCTCAGGCTCTCATGCATCACTGTGAAGGGTAATTATAGCAATCCAGGCCTGCCGTCTCTATGACACATCATGATTTTGCATCTAAATGCTAAATGGGGCTGTTAATGTGAGTGAGTGAAGCTCAGCTTGAGTGAAAGGGTGTTAAAGAATCGGGTCTAGAGTGAATCAGCCTGTGCATATGTGGCAAGGAAAGGAAACAAGTGGTGTGAAGTATCAAAGTATAGCATTCAAAAGTCTGAAGTTTCTTTCTGGCTCTGGGCACTGCCCCTTCTCCCAGGGTGATGCCAGAAAATATCCACCCTACAAACTGAATGGGAACCCAAGTGACTATTATTTGCCATGACCTCTGAATTGCATGTTCTTCCCCACACAGGTGGCTGTCACAGGTCTATGAGACTCCTCAGCTCATGTCATTATTTCTTAGGCTGCCCAAGATGTGATTCCATTCCATAAATACCAGTCCTTGTGTGTCAGTGAAAGAGCATGGATGCTTCAGTAGGTTTTATCAGAGTTTGTGATCTTGGTCCTGTTGTGGGAGAAAGAGCCCAACTTCCAACCTCGGCAGCTTTTTAATAGAATACAAAAAGATTTTCAGCACTTGGTCTTTAAGAACATACTTCCACCTTTTGAAAAAAACAGATGTAAGGTGAGTGATACAGAAGATTCAGAATCTGATCAGTTCTGTTATTGATCAGTAGTGTTATTATCACTTCATTTCCTAAGATGAATTTTTAATCTAGTTCTGTAGCAACCAGAAAGAAACAAATATGGTGAGGTCACTGCACTTCCTGCTCCAACATTTGAGGTCACTTTGAAGGATAACCTGCCAGCAGATGATATTTAAAGGCTTCCAAACCAAGGACTAATGTTCCATAGCACATATTGTTCTTTTTTTTTGTTTGTTTTTTTGGGTTTTTTTTTGATTACAACACTCTTTCCCATACTTTTCAAAAGAAAATATGTCTCTGTGGAACTACATTTTACTGCCTTGGAGAACATGATGTTCAGTCATGACACAAGTCTTTAAGTAACCTTAAGACTTGATGGTTCTGAGACTCAAAAGTACTTTTGGATTATTTAACCATTTGAGGTGACACTCCAGCATTGAAACAAGAGCTGTAGAACTCACTTCAGTGCTTCTGATGGCTCTCGGATGTATTAGCTCCCCTCCACATTAACGCCTCCATTGCCAGTCCAAATGCATCTCTTTACTGCTCTTTGCCCTGTAGACTCTTTATCTTTATAACATGATTAGAATGCCTTTGGGATTTTTATAATTTTTTTCCGCTTTGTTGATTACTCTTTTCTAGCCCTGGAAGAGTGCCCTGCTGCCTTTTTCACTTCATGCAAAATGTATGGGGTGTGATTCAGCATAAAGAAAGGGAAGAGGAAGCACACTGAATGCAGTGACAAATAGCAGAGGGGCAGAGAAAAGGAAGATGCTCTGGCAGAGTCTCCAGTGTGTTGTAATTATGTGCCATAAATACATAGGTAGATAAATAGAAATGGAGAGGAAGCGTCTGTGAACTTTCTTGGAACAGCTCTCATGAACAGCACAGGCAAGGCACTCTGCTCCTTCCTTACTCCGAGCACTTAGGCTGCCAGAAAATCACAGCATTTGCAGCAGGAGTGATGCCCTTTTGAACATTTTGCGAGAGTGCTACTGAATTTCTCTCCTGAAGTCATTTTAGCTGCATATGGCACTGTTATTTACAGTGCGTGCGCTTGTGTGTGCTTCTATAGGTCAACTGACTGTGTAGGTAACACCACCCACACAGACACAGACGTGTGCCTGCCCATGTCAATCCATAGCTCATTTACACTTTATTTAGGCAAGCAGCTCAAAGCTTGAAGCAAAGTCCTCGTTCTGTGGTTGCCTACGCTGTGCTGGCTCCTCTAGTGTGACTCCATTTCCCACGTGCATCTCCTTTCGAACCCCATGTCCGCAGCTGTGTGTGGCAACAAACGCAGGGGAACACTGGAGAGCCAGCTGGCTGGAAAACACTTAGAAAATAATGGAATTCAGGTGTCCAAAATGAGTATGTGTTTAGATGTGTCTTGGCTTGCCTTGGCTCCCCCTGCAGAGAGCAGTGATTCTGTATTAGCTTTGTTTTTCACTCTTTGTGAAAATCATCCCCTCTTGATGGTTAGATATGGGGAAAGCAGAGGTTGGTGTGGCTTTTGGTGACTTTATCTTGGCAGGCACTGCGTGCAAGTTGTACATCTGTCATACAGATGGAGAGACACTAGGGAAAAAAAGAAGCCAATAAATAAAATTAATTTTGGGATCTGGATGAAAAAGAAAACCAAGATTATATTTTGTCTCATTATGATGTTAGCCAGCTGTAGGAAGAAGGGATGAGTGTACTCTGAGTAGATGGATAGAAACATATTTATCAATCTGAGAAGTCTTTTCCAGCAACCCAACCCAGTGCTGTTCTGCTCTCTGTAGAATCCAGGGCCTCATGTGGGAGGCAAGATTTATAGGAATGACAGAAATTGGGACCACACAGTACTTTTCATTCTGCTTTAGGTTCCCACTGAACTTGGTACACTTTAATGCTCCTTTTTTTCTGAGGCTTTGGGTTTAGATGATGCAAAAACATTCCTCTGTTGCTGTATTTTTTCAGTAGAAAGGCATGTATTCCAAATGTTGGGCATTAAACTCAGTGCATGTGTGCTTGCAAGCTTGCTGCTGTCTCATTGCGATTGTTTCCTCTTTCTCAGGACATGACCTTCACCACCACAATGAATCAGGAAGAACCTGGCAAATCCTTTTAGTTTCCTGGCTGTCCAATTTGCTGTTCCCTTGCTATTCCCCAGACAGCAGCTCTTCTCACCCGAATCACAGAAGCCAGCAAGTCACAAATGACAGCTGAAAAGTGAAGCATTCTCAAAAACTGTGTGAGACTCTGTCAAAGAGAACCTTTATATAGTAATTCTTTTTCTGAGCCTGGGAAGCTGTGTATCCCACATCAGTTCCAAAGAATAGAGGGAAGATATGTTCAAGTAACCCACACCAAAAACTGCACAAATCTATACGTATTTTAGAGTCTCTACGCACTGTGATCTACAGCATTTAGAATTCTCCATTCACAATGGATGATGGATATAGAAACACAAACCTCTATCAAGGGGGAAGGGAGACAAACCAAGTCTCAGATGACTACAGGTACCAGGATGGTAACTATGATGCTCCAAATGATGGTTACTACCGTGGCGGGGATGAGCCCGCTCATGAAGAAGATGCCCAGAGTGATGTTACAGAAGGCCATGATGAGGATGATGAGGTCTATGAGGGGGAGTACCAAGGGATCCCACACCCTGATGACATTAAAGAGAAGCAGAAGAAGCGAGCTCCTGCCATGGCTGATGAGTACAGAGACCGTGCTGACCTTATGGCCGAGAGGATGGAGGATGAGGAGCAACTTGCCCACCAGTATGAGAACATCATTGAGGAGTGTGGCCACGGACGCTTCCAGTGGACCCTCTTCTTTGTTTTAGGGTTGGCACTGATGGCAGATGGGGTGGAGGTGTTTGTGGTTGGATTTGTTCTTCCCAGTGCTGAGAAGGATATGTGCTTGTCCAGTTCCAACAAAGGGATGTTAGGTAAGTGCTGCTGGCAAACAACTCTTCTAATGCAGTAAATAGCAGCTGGAATACCCTTTCCTACTGACCAGCTGATTTCAGGATCTTGTGATGACTCTCTTCTTGTGTTGTGTGTCATGCACAGTCATGCCTGGGTGGATCTGACTCAAGAGGGGTTCACACACTGTGAGAAGGCAGCT
Source organism: Formicarius rufipectus (assembly GCA_013399695.1). Lineage (NCBI taxonomy): Eukaryota > Metazoa > Chordata > Aves > Passeriformes > Formicariidae > Formicarius > Formicarius rufipectus. The sequence continues at coordinate 2,047,133 of VXAU01002736.1, forward strand.
ACCCCAAAGGCAGCTGAATTGTGCTGAATGTGCTGTGGGTCCAGTGCTGGATATGAGCAAGGCAGCTCAGAGTCTGCAGGTCCAGAGGGCAAAACTGAAAAGGGTGTTCAAGGACAAATAAATGAAAAGTTATAGGTGGATTTAGTGACTCAGAATTCAAAGCTTTTAGAATGTAGAGGTTTCCCTTTCATTCAGCCCGAAGTTCCAACTAGGTAACCAGCTGTGCAGTCAGTTCCTTCTGCATGCTAACTTATCAGCCAGAGCACTTTGCTCATATGTCCTGGATCAGATGGAGCCAGTGGAGGTTTCTTTTGAGGTCTGTGGAATGCAGTTTAAGTGTTGCATGTGGATTAAAGGCTGAGGCTACTGGCAGCATCCCTTTTGCATCGCTATTGATATCTCCCTGTGGTCAAAATACAAAGGCTTAGTTATTGGGAATGAGAGTGGGTGGAAAGGTTTGCATGAACAATCTTTTTCCTTGAACAATAGGCAAGCCAAATTCCATAAGCCAAAGACAGAAAAGCCTCCCACATTTCCAAGAATCAGGAAAGTATCCAGCCCACAGTGAGAGCCAGTCACGCAATAGTACAATGCATCTGGAAGGAAAATAAAACAGCTCTTGGAATAACAGCTGTAGGAGGAAGATAGTGTGTCTTGATGGACATGTACTGGGATTGTAGGGGAATCATCAGGGCCTGCAGCTCACACATTCTAGTCCAGAAGCCCTGTTTGGTGTGAGGTAAATTCAGATTTGGAACTAGACCCCAGCCCTTGACTCCATTCTGTTTGCATTATTTTCATGTGACAAAGGCAATGGGTAATTATCCCTATATAGACCTGGTATTCTTCACAACCCCCCTAAAAATTCTAGCTTGAAGTATCTCAGGTTAGATACCTAAAAGCAAACTGTTCACAAATGAATCCTGATTTCAAAGGGACTTCAGAAATCACCAGCTCCCTGTAGTACACCAGGCTTGGTGTCTTTTCAGTGATGAGACCTTTTTTGAAAAGCAGGTCATTTATTTTGGTGACTCTGTGAAAGGCGAGATCTGAAATTCTGACCCCATAAATATCTATCTCTGTAGAGCTCAAACTCTGCCAGGCACCTGAATGAGAAAACTTCAAATGTCACTAGAAAATCTATCTTTGAAGTATTTCTGGCCCAGCCACAGGTAAAAATGAACACTAAATCTCCCCAGAGAGCTTGTTCTGCTTTTTCCAGCTCAGTATTTGCAAGGCTGAAAGTTCAGAGTGTTCTGATAAGCTCTAAATAAATAGGGAGACATTTGGGTCCATATCCAATCCCAGCTCCAGCCTCCCGCGCACAAACCGAGCTAATCTGGGACTGCTAATGAGGAGAAGAGAACTCTTCTTGCTGCCTTTCCTGCCCACTTTTAAAGACAACTTGGAGGAACCTGATTTTGCAGAACAACTTATCCCATCCTCAGCTTTTTTTTTTAGAGAATATGCTGTCAAAGCTTATAATCACACTATTTCATGGCTTCAATATGAGGGGGAAAAAGGTATTTTCCTAAAAGCAATAAAAGTAGGTTCATGTTAGTTTGAGTCAGGGAGGAAAGTGGATATTTATGGTAGCACTCAGTTGTTACTGACTGATGGTGTACATGGGGCAGATCTCTGATTCAGTCCACCTTATTTGTTAAACACACTTTTTTGCCTGCTGGATGTTTCTCTGTTGCCGGGTCTGAGGTTTGTGAGATGACTCTTAGTGAAAATGAATCAGGCATGGCTTAGAAAGCCTGAGATTGCACAGAGACTGATATGAGTAATGAATGTCCAAGGCATCAAGAAGTGAGGGTCTGAGGAGGCTGGAGTGGGTATGGGACTGCTGGAGGGCATAAGAAAGGAACAGAGCAGAACTCTGGGTCTGGGCTTTCTGCCAAATAAAGGGTGACAGCAGCAAGGAACAGAGGTTATTGGAGGTTTGACAGACTGCAGGATAGTGCAGGGACATGAGGTGTGAGTGCAGACCTGCTTCCAGCACAGCCTGGTGTCCCAAGTACTGCCCCTGCAAGGTTTCATCCTTTTTGTGAGCAGCTGTGGCATGATAGAGAGAGAGAGACAGGTATCAGCACCTGAAGGAAAAGGCTGGGGAAGCGCTATTGCTGGAGACAAGAACATCATCTTCCTCAAAATCATGCCAGGGTTAGCCATCCACCTGCAACTAGGGAAAAGGTATCTCCCACAAAGCCCAGAGCCTCCAACACATGCCCATCTCCCTCTGTGATTCCAGTTCCTCAGAGGTCTATGATACTGCAGATTGATCTCGCTCGTACTTAGGGTTCAGTGGCATTTAGGGGTTCACTCAAAGAGCTCTTCACCTCAACATCAGCTTAATGTGTGGTGACAGTCTTGCAAGGGTGTGTCTGCACAGAATCAACAGAGATTGATAAGAGAAGGCACAGCTTTCCCTCAAATTACCCCAAGGTTTCAGGATGAAAGGATATTTACACATGAGCTACCACCCTTGCATTATCCCCATGTATCAAGAAATGTCTGCAGATAAGCTCGTGTTTATTCCCAAGCAACCGCTTATCTCACCAGGTCTTTGTTAAGGAAACATAACCAGGTTCATTCCAGGCAGCTACTAACATTTAAACACTAGAGAAGGTCTCGGCCACAACAAAAGAGGCCAGGAGGGAAAAAATGGGAAACAAGTCAGGTGACTAATCAAACTCCAGCAGAAATAGGAAGGGACAAATAAGAGAGATAAAGTAGATGCCTCCTAAAGACCAATTTAGTGAAGTTCAGCTTCCGTTAAAAGGACATTTTGCATTAAACACTCTGCATATTGCATATTTTTCCTTCCTCGGAAGGCAGCCATGGGGAAATATCAAGCAAACTATGGCCAAATTATGCAAAAATTACAAATAAACAGATGCCCACAGTGTTTCATGAAATGTGTGAAATGAATATGACACATCTTAGAAAACGTTTACATTTTATTCTGAAAATAAACATCTAACCATCAGATGCAAATTAGCAGCTATTTTCACCCTAAATATCCCTAGTAGGACAAAACATATATTTGGAATTTTTCTGTTATGAGAAGTGCTATTTTGAAGATGATTTCAGGCACATTAACAAAAAAAAAAAAAGGCTAAAAAAGAAACAACACTATACATATTTTAGCAATTTGATTTAATCAACTTTTAACACTAGTTGTTAAGAATAAGTTTTGTAACATGTAACAACATTATTTTTACATATTTGTTTGATATATCTGCTTTGCTGAGCTTTCACCAGCAATGGTCAGAACAATGCCATTCTTAATTATACTGAAACAGAATATTCCTTGTCAGTATGATACAGCCTATCAGAAACAATTTTTATTATTATTTTCTAAGGATAATAGTAAGAATCATAAAAGTTGTATTTACTTATTTGCTGAAAGGCATACAGTATCATTATATGGAGAAACATCCTATATGTCTTCAAGTGCTGTAAATCACCTTTCAGAGGACTTATATCATATTTGCTAGCACAGAGCAGTAAGTACACAGCAGTTATAAAAGATAGTGAAATAGTAATGTTTTAAACTTCTTCACATCACGCAGATAAAAAACTTGATGCACAGTTAAAGCATCAACCCTCCCACATCCCAGAGCTGCAGTTGTGTTATCATCATTTCATAGCTCACTAAACTGAGACAAGGAAATTTTAGGGGCTTTGCCCATAACTATAAAACAGCCACACCAAGGCTGAGAATAAAATTGCTTTTTCAGGCACACAGCTCCCTTTTCCTTTTTATGTTTTAATAATAATTTTTTAAGGAGAATATCATCTTATAGACTCTTAACCTCACAATGTTGGATTAAAAAAACTAGGAAGAAAGATCCTATTAGTAATTCTGCAGTTATGTAGTAATTCAAGCTTGACTGTGTGACTCAGGTTAAATAGGATGTGTAGCAACATCCCTGCTTTTAGTTGTGTGAAGAGGATGTTTTAATATCAGCTGAGATAAAATCTGGTCTCAGCTTCTCATTGACCTGAATTCACCTGATATGACAGTAAATCCTAATCCCCTCTGCAGAGCTCAGTAGCTTTTCTCCACTTCTTTTTTGTTTTTTTTTTCCTCTGGCTAAGCACAGACGAGCCCAGCCATGGCTCCCTTGCTCTGCCGTGACTATTTGCTGCCTCTTTTGTTCCTCCACAACCACAGACCCCCAACACATCAGCCAACTAAAGACCCTGATGAGACCCACCCATATCCACGTCCTGAGAATCGGGCATGGATTCCTGGCTGCAAATCTGATCTTGGGCAGAAATGCTCCTGTAGCCCAAGAAGCATCATCATCACCTCTAGTGGCAGCGACATATTAGAGGGGAAAAAAAAAAAAGTGTTTTTGTGATTTGGGAACACCCCACACCTTGTGCAGGTCTCATACAGTGATTGCTGCATCCCCGTTTATGAACACTGTGGGAATTTCATCTGGTGAGTTCCAGCGTGAACAGGTTTTTGTTGAACAGCAAAGGATTTGTTTGGCTTCCTCTGTTGAAAACTTAGCTTTAGCAGAGGGATTGGGTGGGGAGAACCAGATGGTCCCATGAGTATTGTGGGGATGGGCAAGTCCTGTGGGGAGACTGTGAAGCTGGCTGAGCATAAACAGCCTCCTACGTCCTGCTGGCAGCTCTGAGCATCAGACGGGCATCGTCCCGCTGGTGCAGCATCACAGCGCTCGTGGGCTCACCCACCCACCTTTGACTCCAATGCTCAGAATCCCCTCCATCTCCAAATATTCACACACAGGTCTCCAGAGATGGAAAGCTGCCTTTCCCATGGGTGATTCGTTCCTTGTTGTCAGACCCATTAGCTGTGGAAGTCTCACTGCTGGTACTAATGTACAAGGCAAGTGTGACGAGACAAGCCTTTCATTTGACTTCCATTTACAAGGTCAAGTTCATTCACGGTGAAAGCACTAACAAGCCTACAAGGAACAGCAAATTAGAAATTCCAGGAAGAAAGGGGAAGAAAGGTCACTCAACCCTCAGGTCATCCTCTGTTGAGACCACCCCCTGTTCTGGGACGTACTGGCCATCACTATGGTACAGGAGACTCAGGACTATTACTGCTTTATTCCTTTCTTTCAGTTACTTGTAATAATTGGATCCTGTGCCTTGCCACACCCATGTCCCAAATTCTCCAGACCTGACTCACAAAATTTTGTTTGTGTCTGTAAAGAACATGCCAAACAGATTCTACACCAGCAATACAGTGTTTGGATTTGGGGTTTATTACAGTTAGAACTACAAGATATATAAGATCCTAATCCTTTTCTGTCGTCCAAATGCTTTCCCTCTTCAACAGCCTTTTTTTTTTTCTCCTTTAGGGCTGTACTGGTAGTGGCCTGGGATTTGAAGGCAGGTAGAAGCTTTCACTTTCCTGTGATTGCTGACTCCATGCAGACCAGAGGAGGCCCAGATAGCCTCACCCTCCTGGCAGCCCCAATGGCTCTGGGACTGGTCCATCCCATTGAGCTCTTTGGTTTTCTGTGCTCAAATTTTCTGTTTATTCCACAAGTCCTTGTCCTGTCTCAAAAGGGATTATTTTCAGATGTGTCGCTTCTTTAAGAACTTTAATCCCATTAACTAACAATGGGAGAAATTCATGCTTGTTATGGAGATTTAGGTAAACCTTGAATTTTTTGTTTTCTTTCTGAAACCCTTAGGAGTCTACTTTTAATTATATTGAAATAGTAAAAATACAGTTTAGCAGGCACATAGCCATCTACTGTATCTGCAATATATTCCTTTCCTTATTCCCAGAACTTCATCTCTTAAGTCCACAATTCCTTCCTAACATGGAGCACACAACTTCAGTAAAGGCTAATAAATTTCTGAGTGTGAAAATGCCGAATATGTTACTTCTTTTCTAGTGGGAATAAACCCAGTCAGTGGTCACATATTTTCCTTGTAACTTCATCATTGGATGAGTCATAACCCAAAATTTATTCTTAGAATTTCAGCTCTTTGGTTTTTCACCACTTTTATGGGAAGCTGTTGTAGACTTTCCCATAGGCATTCATTATCCTCCAGTACTCATGGAATAGTCTGCAAATAATGGCTTATTCAGAGGTGCCCTTAACATTTCATGTAAGCACCTTATGTGTCAGTTTGGAAGCTGTGCCCTCCTAGCACAGTCTAGGTCTGTGTGGTTTGAAGCTGAGGTTAGAAGTCACGATTCTGGTGCAGGCCGTTGTAATGTTGTGCCACAGAATATTTGATGTGACCCAGCAAAAGACATACCATTTTGTGATCACTCTTCTTGGTTTACTTCTCCTTAAAACTTGACTTTCGTTGATATTAATTGGATCTCATTCAGAGGTAGCAATCATCACTGTGCTCTCCAGGAGACTGTCTCTCCTGCAAGGATAGTGTATGAGTAACTATGCTTCTCCTCTTTGGGTTCCTGCCACCTTCTTAGTACTCCAGGACACAGCAATCTGCAAAGCAGACACTGTTCCACAATTTGGGTCCTGAGATCCATCAGCTGACAGAGTGCTTTATAGCAGCAGCCCAAAAAATTTAAATTATTTTGGCCAGAACATGCAATCTTCCCCACAAAAGGACTTCTCCATTACAAAGAAGTGTCCTTCTGATTTTGTTTCAGCCCTGAAATGCACATTTCCAAAACATGGAACCTTCCTTTCAGAACCAAGCCAAGCAGACAGTCCCTGGTTGTCCCTGAGGTTTCCTTTACTACAGATTTTCATTGTTTTAAATTTCTTGGGGACCATGCATTAATTGGTTTATCATATAACTAATTAAAGCAACATCCTCTGACTGATGAGTCTGTGACATTAACAGCTCTGCTGTGTTTAATGCTGCTCCCTCCTTGATGGATGCTGTGTTGCAGTGGTGTAATCTTCCCTTCCATCACAAGTTTGGGCTCCACAGTCACAATCTGCAGGGGTTTACCTACAAAAGCAGATTCACTTCACTTCTTGATGTCAAATTTCAAGCACTGCCACACCTTGTGCTAAGCCCAGTCTTCCCCTGGTCAGAGAGCAGGCTGACCTGCACCAGCACAGCACTCAGCTGCAACAAACCACCAGCTAGAACACAGTAACAATCTCCTCCACCTCCTCCTGACCTGGGACGTTTTCTGTTACTAAGAGGATTTGGATGAACATCTGCCATCCAGGGATTTAGTCTGGGACAAAAAAAAAAAATTAAATAAATTAAGTTTGGCAGATCGTGGATTTTTTTCCCCATCTGAGACTGGCAGTGCTGGCAGGGCTCGCTGTCAAATGGGTGTCTGCGATGCACCAGTGAGTAGATACAGGGCTCATCATCACTTCTGTCTCCTGGCTGCCATCAGAGCTGCTCCATTAAATGCAGCTCAGGAGTCAGAGTAAAAGCATTAAGCCTTTCAGCATTGCATTAAGATTCTTCCTCCAGAAAGGTTTTGGACTAAAGCAGGTTTTGATTTGGCTTGCCATTGTAATTTGCACTTCAGTGAACAAGCTGGAGGTCAAAGTTAATAGAAATAGAGATCCCAGACTTTCAGATGTGAGTGTGTCTTCTCTTCAGATCAGCATTTGAAACCTTTACACACCTTCAGATGACCTCACAAGGACAGTTCTGGTCAGAAGGGTGTGACAGGGAGTGTGAGTATTGGTTGCACAGAGCCACATGCTCACGGTGGAGGTACAATTGGACTGGCAAAATCTTGTGCCACAGTTCTGGTACAAAGGCTTTTAATAGGCAAGAACAGATTTTTTTGCCTATGACATCCCAACTGCCTGTCAGACATTGTGTGGATAGAAAAGAAAGAACAACTCACTATGCAATGGGGAGATTTCAGAATCCAAACTTTTCCGCTTCTGATTGGTGTGAGACAAGTGTTCTTCAGATTTTGCAATTAATTTAGTAATGCATTTTAAATCAAGTGCAGACACTTGCAATCAAAAGACAGAATCAGCTGCCAAATAGCTCTCTGCATTAGCCCTGAGCTGGCTTTGCCATGTGGCACAGAGCAGCCTTCAGCCACCAGACTGATGTCTTGTTTAAACAATTAACTGCATCTTCACCTTGTTTCCCAAGTGAAGTGTTTGACAAAACAGGACCCGGAACAGGTGCTGGCTCTCCAAAGAAGTCACACTTGGTTCAAGGTGAGGAATGACCCTCCAAAGGATCAATCATACCTGAAAAATGTGTCTTTTAGTTGTATTTCTTCAGTCAGTGAATAGGAATGTTTCCTATCAAGACAGTGTGTTTAATTGGTCGGCATCCATTGCCTTCACTAGGGCCCAGGGATGCCGGGAGCACTCCTGCTTTGCTTCAACCCCTGCTCAGCTGGGTCTTGAACCTGACATGGCCCCAGTTTCCAAACATCCTCAAGCATTATTTTTTTCCTTCAAGAACTCTCTAAACTACAAATTCTGCTTTCCAGCAAGCAGATGTTCTCCAACTTGAAATAGCTAGGTTCATCTGGATCACATCCAGCTATGATCAGTCTCCATCAGGATCTCCACAGCAGGACTGTGCAGCCTATAGACAAAGACTTTAATCCCTCCTGGGATTTGAGATGATACAGGAGGTATTTTGGGAGCACACTCTTGCATCTCTGTTCTCCCCAGGAAACACAGTGGTTGTCACCACTTTCTTCTGAACTACATTTGGAAAGTAGATCAAATAAATAAATACAAAACCCCCAAACTCCTGAATCTCTGAGCATTATTAATTTATACTGGTACCCACGTAAAGGAAAAGACAATATAACCTCTGGCCCTTCTGACAGCAGTGGCAGTAGAAGAGCCAAGGACAACTGCTACATTCTCTGGGCCAGAGTAGGAAGCACACAGTGAGATTGGTACAGGGAAACTATTTGGAGAAGGAACCCATTCTCTCCTATTCAGCCTGGAACTAAATGAGTCACTGAGACTGTCCTTTGAGGACTGCATAGTAGGAGATCTAATGAAGTTAAAAATAAGAGGCCATTTTTCCTAGCAATGTCAGACTGATAAATCTGTAGAGCAAACCGTCAAGACAAGTTCTCCCTTCTCCTGTAATTCTCAGGTCAAGACAGCACTCTTGGGTGAGGTGTCCTCTAGTTAGATGCCAGATCATGGCTCAGTAACTAAGGAAGTAGCTGTCCTGCACAAGGTGAGTCTGGGGAACAGACTGATCCTTTCAGATACAGCTGGGAAAGGCAGAGAAAGAGATGAAATCCTGCAAAGAGATTTAGCTGTGCTTCACTGGTCCCTCTACCCTCACAGCTTTCTGAACATAAACAGGAGTCTGGAAGAGCCTCTCCCTACACATCCTCCATCCCGTTGTGCTCAGGGAGGTCAGAGGAGTTAAAACAGACTTCTGTTGTATTGTTGGTGGCACACAGCTGGGACATGTGCATCCTAAGCTGCTTATGGCTGGCTATTGCTTACGTGCAGGGGATATGTGAGCAGTGAGGTTGGGAAAGAAAGAGGAGAGTCTGGTCAAATGAGGGTACAACCATACTGACTGTTGAGGTACAGAGGGAGTGAGGCAAGCTCACGGGCATGAGATGAGAAAATCAGGTTCCACCTGTGAACAGTTTCTGGCACCTGAGATATGGGGAGATGGGGATATCTTTACTTCATTTCACAGTGTGCCAGGATGACATCACCTGCCAGATGGGCACTTTAAAATCTGCTTCTATGTCTCGCAGTGTTTGCACCCGGTTACCAAACTCACTGTCTCTCTCCCTCTCTCTCTCTCTCACTTGCAGGCTTGATAGTCTACTTAGGAATGATGGTGGGAGCTGTCTTGCTGGGCGGCCTTGCTGATAAACTGGGAAGAAAGCAATGCCTCATCATATCACTTGCAATCAATGCTGCCTTTGCTTTCCTCTCCTCCTTCGTCCAGGGATATGGATTCTTCCTCTTCTGCCGCCTTATCTCAGGCCTCGGGTGGGTAACTGCTGAATCCATCCCATGTCCTTGGAGGAGTCTCATCACAACTGGGCAGTTTGGGAGTGGGGGATGGAAGAAAGAGGGCTACTCATGACAAACATCTGTGGTACTGAGCCGGGATGGCACTGCTATTTAGTATGTGTAGTTGTGTTACCTCATTCTTGACCCATAGAGCATTAGTGGTGGGAGAGTTTGGTCATTGACATTCTTCTGGTACTGCCCAAATTGCACAGAAAGGCAGGTGAGACTGATAAATGCCCACCTCAACTTACAATCCTGACTGCCAAGGCCTCCAGTGAGACTCTCAGCAGTTCCCATTGCCTGCCTGTATTTTGCCTCCCTAAAACGAGTGACCACAGAATTACAAGAGAAGATGTCTAGGTGAAGAGCAGGGCATTACCCTGGCTTTGGACAAACTGTACAGGACATTCAGCTTTTAGAGCATGAGAAGAAACTTGTATATCTTTGATGTCTAAGACTAGCCCAGGCAAAGAGAGATTGCCCTTTTTCCTGCAAGTCTCACTTTAGAGCAGCACACCTGTGTGACCTCTCCTTTTGTTATGTTCAGTCCTAACTACAAAGACATTGAAGAAGACTCTTACATTTCCCATGTGCTGTTTCCTCTCCTCAGCATTGGGGGTACCCTCCCCATCGTGTTTGCCTATTTCTCTGAATTCCTGTCTCGTGAGAAGAGAGGGGAACACCTGAGCTGGCTTTGCATGTTCTGGATGATTGGTGGCATTTATGCTTCAGCAATGGCTTGGAGCATCATCCCACATTACGGTAATTGCTGTGTGTTTTTGACTTTCTACAACACCACATTGCTGCATCACTGCGCTACCCCAAGCCCCTGCACAGGTGGTGACAGTCAGTCCTTACACATCCCAGCATAAACACCACTGAAAATAATGGAGACCTGAAGTGTGTGCAAGAGGTCTGACAAATTGACTGCATGTTTGACTGAAAATAGGAATGATGAGGGCTGCTTTCCATCAAAAGCTTCAAACACACCCCTTGAATTACACTGCCAGAGCCTGAGCTCTTAATCTATATGGGGGAAAGGGACTGAGATTATATTACAAAAATTGATCCAGTTATCAAAAATACGTAATTTTAATCAGGGAATTACTGGATGCTATGAATGACAGCAGTGAGGAAACCACATGTGCTTTCCCTTAGCCAAATGTCAAACTCTTAGGGCTGTGTACCTGGTGACACCTCTGCCCCACATGGGACAACCTGGAGTCACAGCCACCTAAAGGGTTTCAGGAATGGAATGGGATCCGTGCCCAGAGCTGGAAGTGGGAATGAAGAAGTAGATGGGTGTAAACCGAAACATATTTGTTCTCTGAGGGGCAAAAGTTTGCATGTCACATGGAATTCCTGGTAACTTGTGAATATCCTAGGAAAACATCAGAAGCAAATATCTACTGGAAAAGATTAGTTTCCTCAGTATTCAGTGACACAAGCTGTTTGCAAAATCCTATTTGAGGAAAGTAGGACAGTCCACAAAAACCATGAAGAAAACTACTAACATCTACCTATTTATCAATCCACTTTTAACATGCTTAAAGCACATTAAGTATAAAGAAATGTTCATGATGATTGATATGACAGAGTCTGTTGGAACAAATAGGCAAACCTACTGCAATGCTGTCAGATAGAAATAATTCTATTATTTGCAGCTACATTTTCTTTAAAATGCCCTTATATATTTACATTACAATTATTTTTCAGGTTACTTTCTTATGTTGTGTTTTTATAACTTCTCTTTTCTATTTCCAGTGTTCCACCTACTATTTTGGAACTTTGTAAAATTATTAGAACACCATGACTGGCTCAGATCAGATCTCTGCAAAAACCATTGCTCGATGATTTTCTTTTTATGTGAATAAAAATGTTTATAGGAAAAAAATGAATTAAACATTCCTTCTGAGATTTGAGCCTAGGGAAACTAATTGGAGCAATGTAAGAATGATGCTGTACTTTCCAGTCCTTAGCAGGGGAATCCCCAGCTTGGTCAGACACCAGGAAAAAAAAGCAGGAGAGAAAGAATCTCAAACACAGAATTAGGATTCTGATTCTTCTAAATTTGAATATCATCTCAAGTTTAGCAGGTCTGGAAAAAAAGAAACTTGCTTTCCTAGCTCATTTCCGTGAAATGTGAAATTCGTATGTGATGTAGGAGATGGAAAGGAGCCATATCTAAGGTGCATCTCAGATCAGAGATTTAACCTTTGTAAACTTTGAGTAACATCACTGAGCAACAATAAATTAGGGCCCTGATTCCTGTGGCATTTCCCAGCCCTACTTGCTGAGCTATTCTTATCATTGGGTGATTTCTACGTTCAAAGATAAAAGAAAGTTTTTAAAAGACAGAGTCTGAGCACATTCCAATTTCTGTAATGAACACAAACTCACTTCCTGCTATCTACTGAGCATCTCTTTGAGCCTCCAAGAGCCATCAGTACCAAGAATCGCAAACTTTCACCCCGTCCTCATGTCATACAGAGCTGTAAAGTTCAGAGCTGCTTTAGGAGAGAAGAATTCAGAATGTCTGGTCAGTATTTTTACTTGGCTCTTGCTGTTTCCAGGCTGGGGGTTCAGTATGGGAACCAAGTACCACTTCCACAGCTGGAGAGTCTTTGTACTGGTGTGCTCTCTGCCCTGTATCGCCTCCCTGGTGGCACTGAAATTCATGCCTGAAAGCCCACGGTTTTTGCTGGAGGTAAGATGATTCATCTGAACATTGCAGACAGATATCAGCAGAGGAGAGTGCGTCCCTGATGTGTCACTGTCTGTCTTTCTTTGTCCCATCAAACACAGAGAGCACGAGCTCGGGGAAAAGCCACTCCTACATGTCTGCACTAGCTCCACAGGCTGCTTAAACCCCAAAGATTACAGACTATGGGGTCAATCACTGATGGTTAGTGTGTCACTGATGGATGGAGTTCAAAAAGAATGTGGTGAGGGCTGGGAATTTTCTAAGTCCAACAAAGACACTTAGAAAACATCTCACAGAGTTTGGGCATGGAACTATTGAGTCCCGGTGGAAGAGTAAAGGAAGGAGTACATTTTCCTGAATAAAATACATAAACCTCAGAAATCTTCAGCAAGTTATTCTATATTCCCATTTCACAGATGTGAAATGTAGCAAAACCTAGGTTCAAGTTAGCCCTGCAAGTCTTTAGCAGAGTTGAGATGAAAATCTAGGTCTCCTCATCCTTTTCCTCTTCTTTTATCTGATTTTAAAGCCCTCTTTCTGACCCCCTTTCTGCCTCCGACAGTTTCAGGACAACTCCTTTCTCCAGCTGCATTCTGTGAATACCAGCCGTGCTTTCAGCTCTTCACACTCAGTGCAGCCAGTGCTGTCTGTGTGCTTCTCCACTGCGCTGCACTGTAGAATTGGTTGTGTGCTTTGATATAGTAAAGAGCCGAAATCTCCAACATTTGTTTTCCTTTTCTTTGGTGTTTTCAGATTGGTAAACATGATGAAGCCTGGATGATCCTCAAGCAAGTTCATGACACCAACATGCGGGCCAAGGGTGAGCCAGAGAGGGTGTTTACGGTGAGTTTAACAAAGCCATCAGGGTGTGAAAAGATGGACATAACCTTCTGTGGTGCAGCACAGCACCACTTTAGTCCTCCTTGGGGGTCTTTCAATGTAATCTCCGCCAGCAATCAGAAAAAGGACTCTGAGATACATTCTGTACATTTAAACTTAGATGCCAGTCTGTGTTTTCAAGCATTAGTCAAGTCTGTGAATCGCAGGGAGTACTCACCATTCCTGGGGTTACTCCACGTCATATAGACCAGTGATTTTCCAATTACACACATGCTTAATTAGTATGCTTTAACAGACTAAAACCAAATAAGAGAGATATTAGTCATTTGGGAGACCTGAGTCACTCCTTTCTCCATACTGGCTTCTAACGAAACTCTGATTAAACTTCATGTACATTCTAATGAGCTTTCCAAACTCCACCTGCCTCACACCCAGTCTTTAATCTTTCCAAGGGAAAGTGGGATGAGTGGCTTTTACTCATTAGTCTGCTGCTTGTCATGAAGAGAGTCACACCAGTGGGTTTGTTAATAGTAAAATCAGGGAAAAGGTTTATGCTGGGGTTAGCTGCAAATTACTGTAATTCAGTTGGAAACTCCTGGTGAGCCAGCCAGGGAAGAGCTCTTGATTTATGCTTCTAAAGAGGAGAGGGCATGTGCTCATAAAGGATGGAGAAAAGGAGATACAGTGGTGTGTAAAACATCTATTTTTGATCAAGAAAGAGAGGAAAGCTTCATGTTCAGAAGGGTTGTCGGGAAACTGGGCCCCTCAGGAGTGATCCTTCAAAGAAATCAAAGTTTCATATCTGAGCATGACAGTTGTGTGCAGCTTCAGACAGGAACCTGATGAGCATGTGTTATTTGGGCTATCAACCATTTGACTAATGCAAACCATGGCAGCAAAGGTGAGAGAGACCTTCTCTTTCAATCCGTAGTTGACAGTGAAGTGGGGACTGAAGCTGAAATATATATATATATTTATCTCCCAAAGTAGGGCACTATGAGCCTCTGAGCTGAGTAGGAGGATGAAGGAGCAGCTGTACAGCACCCATTAGTGCTTGTTACTCCATCCAACAGTGTCATGAATGCTGCAGCAAGAGCTGGCCTCAGTATCACACCTCGGGATGCAGAGCGCCGGCTGATTTGAGATGTGCTGACATCCCTTGGCATAGGCAGATGATCAGTGTGGCTGGTGTAGCACAAACTGTCAGGTTTTGTGTTTTTCTGATAGGCCAGAAGTTGGCAGATTGTGGTGAGTCAGCTGGTACCGGGACACTTCCCAGATCTGACATTTAAACGGTGCCAGGAAGAGGAACGCGGAGACTCCACAGGCTGAGCCAAGGCGCTCATTCACACCCAGAAATTTATTCAGCAAATTTTCACCTCCTTCGTGTGTTTACAAACAGATTTGTTTTCCTTGAATGTGTCCTTCATCTAAAGTTACTGAGCAGTTATTATCTGGGGCCAATTTCTAGGGTTTCTTGATGGGTTTGGGTGTTCAGCGTGGAAAATTCGGACTGTTTTGGTGAAGTGAACTGGTTGCGTGGTGTGGGCTCACTTGGTGGCAGGATGCATTCTCAGCTGCAAAGATTCCCAGCCACACATTCCTTTGTCACAAAAGTTCTGCCAGTGGTATTTAAGAGGTGCTGAATGAGAAATATTCCTGCTAGTTGTCTTAGAAGAAAGAGATCCTGAGGGCACAGTTTGGATACAAACGGCTGATCTTGGAGATAATTTTTATTATAATTCTCTAGTCCTAATTTCTAGTGGGAATCTAAAGATAGAGAAATAAGATAATACACAGGCACATTAGCCAATAAATGAAAGAGTGAAGTGGACATAATGCACTTTAAATGTTTTATGGAAGAAGAAAGAGAGAGTAAGGATTTAAGGACGGATGAAAGGAAGGAAGGCATGCTTATTTCTGTAACAGTTTCTTGCAGTAATTAAATCAATTAACTCAATTGTTCATGCTAACTTTCAAGGAAAAGATAGTAAGGGATATCAGGTAGAAACCTTTCCCAGAAGACAATGGAATTCAAAATCCACCCAAGATCAATTCTAGAAACTTCAGCCCAATTTTTTTCTCTCTCTCTTTTTTTTTTAATTTTTTTCCTCTCCTTTTCCTCTCTCCAGGTTTCCTATATCAAAACTCCAAAGCAAGTAGATGAATTTATTGAAATCCAGAGCTCAACAGGCACCTGGTACCAGCGGTGGCTGGTCAGAATCACGACTACTTTAAAACAGGTAAAGAGGAGAAAAAACATCACTCAGGGGTTTTTGAGCTTCAAACTGCAGTGCCTCGTAGCTTCAGGTCCTTGTGCTTTGAAACCCTGACTGTCACCCAGAAAAAGCTGCTGTTTTTTTGCAGAGGGCTGTAACCTGACTGTGCTTTCTGCCACTCTGCCAGCCAGGCCCCAAAATGCTCCTGGGAGCATCACTGTAGTCCAGCAGTGCGGAGCTTCCAGGACGAGCCACAGCCCCAACCACTTGGCTCTCCACCTGAGCTGAAAAATATTGATTCCCTCTCCCCAAGCCTAAGTGAAATCACCACCTGCAGTGGATTCAGGAAGTGTTTTCTCTTTGTTCCTGCTGACCCTGTGTTTCTAACAATGTTAAATTGTCTCCTTGGCTAATTTATCCTTTCACACATGCTATGCTGCTTACCTAAGTCCATGTAGGGTTTTGTGGAACAAAAAACTTCTAGTCCCAAAGGATGATCTGAAAGTAAAGTTATTTTTAATTATTAGCAATGCAGATGCTGTACTATTACTCTATTTATGTGCAAGTTAAGAGCATGAGTTACATCCCCTTGGGTTCCTGGCAGTATTATCTGCAATGGGTCAAGACGAGCAGTTCTCAGTCTGCCTCTTGCTCTGCTGGGCTTCTTCCCTGCCCAAGTTCATCTTACCTCTCCTGAAATGCCAGCTGTATTTGGGTTTTGCTCTTCAGTGAGCTTTGGAGCTTGGTTTGAAAGCACCTCTGAGACCACATATACTTGAAAAGATAAAGTTGTCAGAGAGTCTGAGGAAAGCCTCATATCCACATTTACTGATATAACCTGAGAGAGACACTGCATCAGACCAGCCCAGACCTAGTCATCCACTCCAGGACATTACAGAGGGCTCAGATCAAAACCCGTGGCATATAGCTGGATAAGTGACCTTTTTCTAAGTAATTTATCTCATTAAATATAATTTTGAACAAGCACTGAATAAAACCTATGTAACATCTGACCTTGCCCTAATGAACCCATTTCCCTTACATTAGATTTATGATGCACTCAGAAATTAATCTGTTGAGTGTCTGCAAGGGTGTCCTGACAGCTAATTCTTTCTTGTGGATTTGTAGGTCTGGGACAATGTGCTATATTGTTTAACAGCCCAGTACAGGATGAACACACTGATGCTGGCTGTGGTTTGGTTTACAATGGCCTTAAGGTAAGGTACTTCTTTAACTTTTTCAGAAAACTAAAGGGCTCTCAGAGTTTGGATGATTATTTACACAATTAAATAAACTATCACAAAATTAATCCTGGCCTTATTTCAAAGAATCTTTGTGTACTGAGCTTTACTGTCCTACAAATATTGATTGTCTGATGGCTTATATGAGGTACAAGGTGTTTTGAACAAATCGGGACTTGAGAAGTGGTCAGTAGTGCAGAATATTGGCTTTCTCACCTCCAGATCTTTTATTTGATCTTGTACACACACACACACACACACACACACACACACACACAGAGACACATACACACACACTCACAAAGATACAACCCTGCCTGATTTTCAGCTGTTCTTAGTCTAGATCAAAACTATTCAGGTGAGCCTAAGTCTAAACTACAGGTGAATTTTGTCATATTGTCACTTAAACTTGCAGAAATCTGCCAAATTTCTTACTGCTCTGCTAGTCTCTTGAGCAGCAAGGGTGGCACGTTGCTTTTCCCCTCAACCCAGGGGTACTTCAATGAATTGCCCTGCTTTAAGCGAACAGGAATGGACCAACATTCTTCTGAGACCAGTGGAATGTGGAGAAACACTTTGCTCAGTCCTGTGTCAAAGCTGAGCAAGAATTTGTGTCAGAGATGCATTTGCAATAGGAGTTTAACAAGTTTACAAGTAACGAAGTAGATCAGTGGAAGTGTCTTGTATTCCTGACGTGTTTCTCCCATCCTGCTCCAGTTACTATGGCCTTATTGTCTGGTTCCCTGACATGATCCGGTATCTCCAAGATGAGGCATATGAATCCCGAGTGAAGATCTTTGATGAGGAAGAAGTGTCCCACTTCACCTTTAATTTCACTCTGGAAAACCAGATCCATAGAAATGGGGAATACAGGAATGACAGGTAAGTGAACAGAATTTGGTTTGATGTATTCAAATAGAAAGAAATATCTAGAGAGCTCTTTTTTTCATCAGCTGGAACTTCTCTGTTGTTCCTTTGGACACACACTCTAAGTCCCTCAAATCCCAAAGGCATTTTTCCATGGACCAGATATTCTCCGGTTTTTCCACATGCTCTGCCTCAGCCATTGGCACCTCCAGACCCCACTGTGAGGAGTCCTGCTTCCAGCAGCCCGTTGTTGGGATCAGGGAAGTGGCTGCCCACCTGACTGGGCTGGCAGCTCTGGATGCAGAAGTAATTTCTTTTTCCTTAACCCACACTGACATCTACTGGGCTTGGGCAGCAGAGACTGTCATTGGTAATAAAGCTGCTCTGCTGGTGTATTTCCAAAACAAAAAGCTATTTTCTCTTGAAGTCCTCAATACGAATTACCCCAGGCTCCATCCTGCAGCCCACTAGTGTGAACTATGCCATGGCCATACTGGTGTGCTTCTCCCACTCCAGCCAGTATCTCCCCACAGCTGAGTGTCGCCTTCTCTTTTAGTACTTTGAAGTCAGTGAAATTTCTCCAGCAGAGCATCATTGCTTTCCTTCCTTTTTTCTCCTATTTGGACTGAACTTGGTGTTTTTTCTTGCGTATCCAGCCTGGACGCCAATCTCTCTGTATTCCACAGTGATATAATTCCTGGCTATTCCATTACTACTTTTTAAAATCCCAATAAAAAAGTGGGAAAATACTCCTATGTCATTTCTGTGGAGATCCCATTGCCCCAGACTTACTAGGATATTGCTCCAGCTGCCTTGCACCATATGGAGAGTTCCCACTGGGTCTTCAATGAGGCATAAAACACTCAATGTTTTAATCTTCACTGCTGAAACCCCATCTCCTTGCCCAGCCAGGTTGTTCCTCTTTCCTCAGAAACTATTTATCTCTATTTCCTTGCTGTGTATTTGATAGACATTGGTGGGGGGCCCCAGCATGTGTCCTTGGGTCCTTCCAGAGACCTTCCCTGCAGCAAGGAGCTGTGCTTGATGGTGCAAACCTAGCCCTGCAATTCCTGTTCCCCAAAAGAAAGTGGTGATAAGTGGATTTTGGTCAAACTTAGGGCTTGGGGACCTTTTTCTTATGCCCAGAGGAGATGCTGAGCTTTCACTAACTTCACTGAAAATTAAGGATGCTCAGCACCCTACTGGATGAAGATATAAAACTGTGATGTGCCATGCTCCTTCCTTGGCCCTCTCCAACCCTAAAACTCAAAACCTGATCAAGCTATGTTCCAGTAATGCCCAGAGAGTATCTCAGTATGTTTTACAGCTGTGGTTTTCCTCCAGCCCTTGGCTGTGAGCTAAAACTCCATGGATCACCAGGTTATTGCTGTCTGAGTCTTTTAAAGATGCCTGTTAAGAAGGCAAACTGCAGGAAAAACAGGCTTTTAACAGCCTTTGGGAGTAAGTACATCACAGGCATTACTGAGCAAAGGCACAACAGTTTTGCTGTGACCTATGAGACGTTTTACATGGAGCAAAAGACTTGAATGGTCTTCTTGTGATATTTTGTGCATTAGTAATTTCTGCTAGTAGGTTTATTTAAGAAGCTCTGGGCTGCTCATTTAAAGGTGTAAACAGCCATCATATCACTGTTGTAAGTACTCAGTTCAATTAAGTTTCTGAGTATTTGTTAGAAGGTTTTTTTATTTGGTGACAGTCGTGGCCTCTTTAACTGGAGCAATAATGCTTGTTCTTAACAGCTCCTTACATCTTCTAAACATGCCCGTGCTTTACCCAATACATCTTCTCAGTGTTCCTGCAAAATCTCCCAGGTAAATCAATATTGTGTCATCCTCCAGGCAGTTAGGTCAGACATGTCAAGCTTCCTGTCAGAGGAGAAATCAATCACCTGACACAGTTTATTATTTTTAGTGTAATCTGTTTTCATTACATGATAAGCAATAGACCTCAAACAGAGATGGTTACAAGCAGAATTCAGATAATCTCCCTACTCTCTCCAAAAACCCTACTGCATTTTCACTTAAAAAATCACTTTGAGTTTAAACAACTGTCAGAAACCTTTCACCAAATGACTCAATATGCTCCCAATAATGTCTGGTTTTATTTATGTTGGAGGAAGGGGGAGAAAAAGAAAGGCAACAGGGTCTAATCACAAAGGAAATGCCCTGCATTGAGAAAATTCTATTTCTTCAAATGACCTGGGACTGAACATGAGAGGATTTGTGTCCTCTCAACCTTAGAAGCACACCTTGTTAGATGTAATTATTTTGAAGAATAGAGAAACTGCCAAAAATCCTAAAAAGTCTATATCTCTTTTTAAAAATCCCTCTTCAAACCCTTCTCTCCTGCTAAACCATGGAGTATGTAAGCATGGAAGAACAGTTATTCATTCAAGCAATACCTTTTCTGTAAATGCCCCTAGAAATTGCCATTAGTGCCCTGTCTCTTGAAACAACCACTGCACACTACACAGTGTAGAAAATACCTTAAAGCACAGAGTGAAGTTCTGTTTCCTGCCCCACAGATTTATTGGCATGAAGTTCAAGGAAGTGAAATTTGAGGATTCATTATTTGAGGATTGCTACTTTGAAGATGTGACATCCAGTGAGACATTCTTTGAAAACTGCACCATCATCTCTACTGTCTTTTATAACACTGGTAATGGGATTCCTGCTATGGTGTCACCTCCATAACTAGGAACTATTTTATCAAAAAACTATCTTATCAGAACTGTTTTATCTGTTTTCTGGGAGAAAGGATGATAGGGATGTGTGTGTTTGAGTGTGTGCTGGGTAATGAATGATGATGCAAAAAAAGAGGGTGATACATTTGGAAGGAGATTTCAAGTGGTTCCATCAGTGATTTTAACCACATGGCTTCCAGTGTCACTGGTTGCTGTGTGGGAAATGCAAAATGCAGTACTCAGACCTTAACTGGTTAGAGTAATGGCAAAATTCTCAGCACTTTACAGTTCTATTCAGTAAATTTGACTTAAAGTATAATTTTAACCAGTTGGTGGTTGATGATTGTAAGCAGTAAAATAGCAATGAATTTGCCCTGAAGAAGCTTTTCTTTTTTACTCTAATAAAGAACAAGCCATAAGGCCATGAAAGTCAAAGTGTCCATTGCCCTGTCTTTGTGGGATGGGGAAATTGGTCCAAGTGACTCTAAAAAATAAAAGGAGTGTATGATCCTGCATCCACCAGGAGCCAAGGACACATCTAGAATTTGCCACTGAAACAGGAACTCCCTGGCCACTTCCATTTGATGAGAAGCTTTTCTGGGGCCTTTGATTTGGTTAGATCCTGGCTCCTGTTGGTGCTGTATGAAGGGGTTCAGCCAAGCAGGGTCAAGACTTTGCCTCTTTCACTCACAGATCTCTACGAACACAAGTTCATCAACTGCAGGCTCATAAACAGCACGTTCATGAGAGAGAAGGAAGGCTGCCACATCGACTTCGAGGAGGACAATGATTTCCTGATCTACCTGGTCAGCTTCCTGGGCAGTCTGTCTGTCCTGCCAGGCAACATCATCTCTGCATTGCTCATGGACAAAATTGGGAGGATAAAAATGATCGGTGAGTGGGGACAGTGGGTGATGGTGCAGGTCATGGGTGGGTGCAAAGAGCTCACTGCATCTGCACACCGAGAGGGCTCTGGTGGGAGTGAGTCATCCCCATATCAAAAGGAACAGAAGGGTAAAGACTACAGGGTGAAGCAAGTGATCTACTCCATCGCAGTGACCGACTCTCTGTCTCCTCACCCAGTTTTGCTGTGTGTCTGTGACATCCTTCTTTTTATTATATTTGACTTTTGTGTCAAATCCTGCATCTTTATCCAGGGGTTGGAGCCAAAGCAGAACCTCTTGGTGCTGTGGAGTTGATGCTGAAGTCCAAAGCCTCTGTATAAATAAATGAACAATTTGCTTGTAGCAGTGAATATTCACAAAGGTTATTTGATGTGGCAGCTTGACAGCCCAGGAGCTCCCTCTTTTGCTTTTTCTGATTTTCTACTGATTGTACAAACAGCTTCAGGGACCATATGGTAAATTAACTGACCATGTCACAGCCAAGCAAGGTGCCACCCTTTTAGTGCTGTGGAATATAAGTTACCAAGTTGCCACCATATCAGCTTTATGTATACTTTGAGAATTTCTGGTGTTGCTTCCTCCAGGGTTCAGACCTTGTTCTCTGGGTACTGTAGGAATGATGCCCAAAGGAACAGCCAAGAGAAGGTAATAAAATCAGGGATGTAAAAAAATAAAATCAGGGGTGAGAGATAAATCACTCTCTTAAGCTCATCTCTCTCTCCTCTGAGAGCAGAGGGAAAGTTAGTTAGTTTTGCCTCACTGTCAGAAAAGTTAAGGTGGAGCAAGATGACCCCATTGGTGTGTCAGGAATGTACCTGGGGGAAAATGAGCATTCATGTGGTGAATTTGGAAAAGACCTAAACAAACCAGAGGGTCTGCCAGAAATAAAGGAAGCTGAATGACAATGAGATTGTCCATCCTGCAAATATGTCAGCATTTCAGCATTTTCACCTGGAATTGAGATGACAGCTGGAATCCTAAATGCTTATTTCTTCTGCAAAATGAGGAGCACAGGACAAAAATTAGTAGTGACACTTTGAAACGTTTCACTGTGGAATTTTCAATTGAAACAGCCTTCTGGCATCCCACCTGTATCACTCTGTTGAACATATTATTTCTGGTCAGCTTAACAGGAAAACTGCATTTTGCTTTTGTGTTATTTGCCTCTCTGGGACTTCAGTTCTATTTTATCGTGTCCCACCAAACCTTCTGTTGTACAGAACAGCAGATGCGGTGCCCTCACAATGACCCTAATGCTGGACTGTGCATTTTCAATGGGGAAAATTGAAATTTCAAGGGGGAAATATCCACACTGCACTGTGGGGATGTGGTTTGGCCACGTACCATGGAGGACAAGTGGACATGGGATCCTGCACAGCAGCTTTGCATAGGCAAGGCACTGCAGTGGCAAGATGCAACATGATGTCCAAAGTGAAGCATTTTAGTTCCAGTTCAGCACCCAGATTATTTTGGATGGTGCCAAACTGAATAAACACAAACAAACAAACAAAGCAAAAAAGCCCAACAACAACAACAAACCCCAACAAAAATCAAAACAAAACAAAAACATAAAACCAACCAACCAAAAAAACCACAAACAAAACCAAACCAAAGAAAATAGTTTAGTTTCCCAGTAGTAAATTGAGCTACTTCAGTGATAACAGAACAAATAACAGTGAAAAATAGTTTGATATTACAAAAATTACATCTTTCAGGTGAACAGTCCCAATGGAGTAGAAGGCAGTGATGTAGCTATTAATATTTCTAAATCTGAACTGTGCCTAACTGAGCATGAATGCTCTCCCTTTCTCCCTCAGTGGTGTTCATAAGACTGTGACTCCTGTGCAAATGTGCCATGAAATCTAATGATGTTCTTATAATTAAAAGATACCTCAAGTGCTTCATACAAGTGACTGTAAATTATCCTAATTGGAACTAGAAATGTGTCAAGTGTCTTCAATACAATATGAAATGCCCTAGCAACTCAAGTTGAAAAGCCTTCACAATGATGCTTCCTCCTCATTGACTTGAGTGTTTAGTTCCCTCGCTCTTCCTGGGTCCCTCTGGAAGTCTGGGATGCTGGAAATCTGCCTGGAAAACTGTCTTCAGAGTCTTACAAAGACTCTACAAGAGCAGGACTATCAGCAAGATCAGATGGTCATTGAGATCATTTTCAGGCTGGTTTCCAGCATCAGAGTATGACAGATAAGGAGCATCAAGATATTCTTGGATTCTTGCAGAATTAGTCCCTGTTGGGATGAAATGCCATAGCCTGAAAGCCGTCTCTATCAACAAATGTGTTTGCTCAGCTGCGGACAGGGGAAGCTGGTGCCAACATTTTTCTCTTGGTTTCCCCCTGTAGGTGGCTCGATGTTGATCTCTGCAGTGTGCTGCTTCTTCCTCTTTTTTGGCAACAGCGAGTCGGCGATGATCGGCTGGCAGTGCCTCTTCTGTGGGGCCAGCATTGCTGCCTGGAACGCCCTGGATGTCATCACTGTGGAGCTCTACCCCACAGACAAAAGGTGCTCAGAGTATTTCTCCTTTGAGTCTCCACCCTCTGACTTTCTCCTCTTGATTCCTGATGGAAAAAGCCAGTCTTGAGGATGTAGATGGGGGAGGTGTTTATTTTATTTTATTATTTTATTTTCACCAGTCTTTCAGGGCTGTGTAGTTCTGGAGCTATGTGGAATCACCACAGAGCATGATTCTGCATGCATGGTGGGTTGTACACAGCAGTCATGTGGGTTTATGGAAATTATGGGCAGATAAGTCATAAAATCATGGAATCACAGAATGGTTTGAAGGTATCTTAAAATCACCTATGCAGGGACACCAAATGAAATATGTTCTCTGTTATTTCCATGGAGGTACATGGAGGTCTGGCCTTTCAGACTACATTCCCCAGACTCTCATCATGGGTCATCACTGTGGCAGCCTGCCACTCCAAAACCCGGAGACAAACGTGCACAGAAAGCTTTTGGACATGGAGCAGACAGGAAACTTCAGAAGAATGTGCTGCAGTTGAAATCTTTCCTTACAACATCATTATAAGCCCCTTTTTGTCTTGTTCAGGATGTTGGGGGAAGGCCAGAAGGGAAGGAGAGGGACTGTATATTGAAAGCACTGTGCTTTTAGCTGCAGGGTGAAATAGGATTTGGAGGAAACTGTGGCTGCTCCTCTGTCACAACCTACCCCAGGCAATCCTTGAAAGGGCTTTGACAAGTTCTGGAGTGGGTTGTGTCCTGGTGCCTTTGGAAGGGGCAGAGGCTGACACAGTGGGCCACTGTAGGGCTGGGGAGAAACTGAGATGGAAAGGAGGAAACAGTACACACAGACATTCTTCTCATTCACATACGTGTGCAAAACAGCAGCATCTCTTTATCTGTTTATTTATGCTGCCAGGTTTTACTTGCTGGAAGCATAGCCCGGGCAACATAAGAGCATTCACAGAATTACCCATCCAGACCTTCTGTAGTCATGCCAGAACCTCCCTCCTAACAATTGCTTTCTGCTTTTACTCCCCACAGGGCAACGGCCTTTGGCATCCTCAATGGGCTTTGCAAGTTTGGTGCCATTCTGGGGAACTCAATCTTTTCCTCCTTCGTAGGGATAACCAAGGTGGTTCCCATCCTTCTGGCCTCCTCCGCTCTGGTTGGAGGTGGCCTGCTCGCTTTGCGCCTGCCAGAGACTCGAGAACAGGTCCTGATGTGAGCAACAGAGGCTGTGGGGTTTAGAGGGGGCAGGCACAAAAGAAGAACAAAAGAGAGCCATGTTTGGAAAACCCAAAATGTTCATTTCTATAATGTTCTGTCAATACCTCAAGGTGAGATGGCAGAGGGAAAGAAGAGCCTGAAGGGATAAAAAAAAAAACCAAACAACAACAAACCCCTTGTTTCTGCCCTTTTCACAGCCACGACTGGTGCATGCAGCTCCCACACGCCCCTTGCAGAGCTTGGGTTCAACCTTGCCCACGTTGGGAGCCCACCCTGTCCCTCCCCATCCTGCTGAAGCAGCTCCAGAGGCACCAGCGGCTCTGTGCATGTGTGCGCCCACGTGGGTGCGAATGTGTCCGGCAGGAGGACAGACCCAACCCCTCCTGCCTTTGCTGAGCTGTGAGATACTGCCTGCCCTGCCCTGCCCTGCCCTGCCCTGCCCTGCCCTGCCCTGCCCTGCCCTGCCCAGCTCTCCTTGGCAACCGTATCAGCTGTGCTCACACACGAAGGGCATCCCAGGGGAGGCAGGTGACAAACTGCTGTAGGCGAGCCACAGCAATAGAGGCAAGAACTACAAATGTGGCCAGTGACCCACTGTTTTGGTTTTGGGGTTAGCACCCCAACCACCTGGAAGAGTGGGAGAGTCCTGATTTCCAGAGGATGTGCAGGTGGGTGCTTGCCTCACTCAGAAGACTCAGAGTTTCAACACCCTTTGCTGTCTTCACTTGGGCACAGAGTATTACTAGGCACCTTCTTGATCTCGGAGAGAAATATCTACATAATTTTATATATATATATATGTATGTATTTACACGTACTTGCAAACATATACACATTGAAGTGATCAACTATTAAAATTCAGAATTTGTAATTTGTGCACCCTTAACAAGATTTTAAGAGAGATGCTAAAAACTAATCCAGATAATTCAAGATCATCTGACCAACTAAGTGACACTTGATTCTTCACAGCCAGACACCAAATATTGAAATGTATTGATGACTGGGAATATATATTTCTATAATGATTAATTAGTTGTAGTTTTTTTCCTACAACTTCCACAGAGGAGAGATTAGTATGCTGTTGGAGCATTCCACAAACCAAATGTGTACATATTATCCAGTGTAAATAGGGGATTTTTGCCTAATGTCTAGAGTATGGTAGCTATGAATTTACCAGCATTTTAGCCATATTATTTAAAGAATATGATGCTTGATTTTCTGATATACTTGGGTCTCACTGAAACACTGTAAGCACAGTTACTTAAAGCCATTTAACTTGTTACACAGGGAATGAACACAGCAAGCTTTCACTGTACAGAACATTAAATCCTCCATTAAGTGGCACAATTTAGTTTGGTATCCTGTGAAGAACAGTTTTGAAATTTGTGTGCCCGTTTTATCACACAAGTCCTGTTTCACCTTGAAGCAAAGTGAAGTGTGCATTTTGGGGCATGTTCTCGTGGGAGGTCAGAATAAAATGCATCCTGTTGATTAACATACCAATGCTCACAGTGGATGAGAAAACACTAATTAGACCCTTTCAACAAGCTCAGCAACAAACCAGAATTGATCAGAAACCATCACATAGCACAGGGAATTTGCCTCACCAGGACATTTTGTGACATAAAATTCTTTCATAATTTTGCTGATGATCTTCCTATTTACCTTTCTTTGGATCCTCTTCATTGTATTGTTGTTTGGTTTTGTTTGCTTGGGTTTTTTTGTCTTTTTTTTTAAGAAAACAAAGCAGGGCTAGGCTGAAATCCTGCAGGGCTGGTGTCTCACACCTTTGGCTGCACAGGGACAGTCACTTGCACTCACACTGGCAGCTGTGGGAGTCAGTGTGGTGCTGCTGCAGAGGGCAGCTGAAGGACACACAGCAGGGTTAGATCACAGGCAGCAAATCCTTGCTGATGAGGCAAAAGCCTCTAATGAGCATCACTTTTATCACTGTGTCAATCAGGGCTAAACACTTCTGGAGCAGCGAGGTTACGATGGGCTATTTGGGATTTTTGACATTTATTCTGAGGTTTAGGAAATTGATAAAATCACAAGCTGCTGTAATAACAGAACTTATTATGCATCACTTCTTTTTATGGATAGCCTAGGGCCTTCTTTTCTTTTTTTTTTTTTTCTTCAAAACAGCAAGGTTCCTTCTCTAAGGTAGGAGTGAATGTAATTATGTCCTTTGGCAGCAGTTCACAGCTTCTGTTCAGAATCACAGCCCAGAATGTAGCTTTTTTCTCTAAGATTGTCTGGTCCTTTTGCATGATGAGAAGCAGCTAAATATGTATTTTAACACAAAAGATCACCATGACCTTTAGGTTTAATCCATTTTGTTGGGCTGTGCTTGCCAATTACCATATTGCAGCTGTTGGGGAAGGAGAAGAAAATTTTGCTTCATTTTCTGGACTATTTGGTTGTGTTGGTCTGTGGAGCCAGAACCTATTTATTTAAATACATATTTTATGTAGCACTCTTAGTTACATATTACCCAATGCTTACAGAAAACCTATTTGTGGTCTCCAGTGCCATTGTGCAGTGGCATTAATGACATTGTTCCTTTTGCAAAATTTGTCTATTAATTTTCAGAGAAGGAAGAAATTGAAGTCTTGAGATGATAAAAATGGCAAGGTAATATTAGGAAATATTATCCAATTTTAGAAACCTTTCCTCTTTACAGAATGGCTTATAGGTTGTTAAATCTCACCTCAGACTATCTGGGACAAAGTAAATAGCAATAGGATCTTGTTGTCAACGTCACCTGGGCTACCCACATGACTGTAGAAACTCTTTGCACCCCTCAAATCCACAGGTCAGTCACTTGAGGGCTAAGGGACATTGCACATGTGTTGGGACAAGGCTCCTAGCCCTAGCTTGACCAGGGAGTTTGTGACTAATAGGAGAGAGCAAACACACATTGCAGCTGGTACAGGAGAGCCTGGGAAAGGACAACAATGAGCAGAGATGAAAGAAAGGAAAAGCTAAGGAGAACTCCTATCACCTCTCTGAGACACCTACAAGTCAGGTGTCTGTGGCTGAACTCATTGCCCTGGATTGCATTATTCTCAGCTGAAAGGCAGAAGCAATACATGTCATCATGCTCAGGCACCATGCCAAGCTGAAAATGATGTGCCCTGGATAGTTCTGCTTCTTCAGGAACAGAGAAATCCAGGGCAGCAGCTCCAGCTCGGGCATTTGCCTTGGTGACACCTGCTGGCACCTCCCATCCGACTTCAGTGCGAGCAGGCGTAGCCCATACCCTGATTTGTTTGTTTGTTGTCCTTGCCATGGTGTAAATCAGGCCTCACTCTGCTGCTCTTGTGGGTGCAGACCCCTCAGTTGTGATTTGGGCTCAGTTTCAAGCCACGGGCTCCCTGCTAGGCTGAGCCTGAGTCACGGAGCCCTGGAGTCCCACTTAGGGGGAGATTTCTCATCGGGCACCTCCTCTCGTAGCTCAGCTTTATTTCTGCTATAAGATCAGCGTTGCAGCTGCTGTGCAGGGGCCGGCATGCCTCCTCCACTGGTTCCCTGCCCACGTGTGCCACAGTGAACAGTCTCTGTCTTGGATACAATGGACCATCCCCAGAGAGAACTGCTGACCACAGGTCCCCTGGTGATCTCTGCAGAGCACTATTTCCATGGATTCATGAACTTCACTGCAACAGAGGCACTGAGGACCAAGACAGGGGACTTGCCTTAAATCCCAAAGATCTTTATTCTAGAGGACAGCTGGACCTCCTCATGTGTGTGTGGCACTCCAGTACAGCCACTTAGCCAGAGACAATGTGGCATGGGGAAGGTGAGTCTAGGGAACCCAAACTGACCTGCTGTGACTTAGTGTCTTGTGCTGTACAGTGGTGGGATGGGGGTCACAGGAAGGGGTCCTTTGCTGAATTTCTGAGCATGCAGACACAGACATGTAGAGGAACACCAAGCGCTGCTGATACTATTATAAAAGACCAACGGTATTACGAGTTATGCCTCCTTGTATTCCCTGTTGATTTAACAGGTTGTTGTATATTGATTTATTTATTTCAGTTGTGCAGGACAGCTCCTGTTACTGCCTTTGGCTATGCTATGTCCTAGTGGTGGAGACTGCAGCTTGTGCTGGGTGGGGTGATCCCCTCTTTGCCCATATGAACATCATTCCTTGAAATTCCTTGAAAAGCTACGTGACTTACAGACAGGGGTGCATGGATCTTTTGGACTAAGAAGAGGGCCACTCTTGGAAGGCCCATACCCAGAACCAGATGTTCTGCACACTGGGGAGTGTTCAGGCATCCTGATGTGCTTCAGTGGCATTGGAGAGATGCACTGCGGGGTGTTCCCCAAGCGTGAGAGTGGCCCGTCCCCAAGGCTGGGTTGACAAAAAGGCATAGAGCGAGGCTGCGTGGAGCTGAGCTTTCTGCAGATGTGAAGGTCGGTCTCCTTCAGGTCCTGCTTTGAGACCTCTAACAGCAGAGTATACTCTGATGCTCTTAAGGAGTCTCCAGGTCCAGTTATATTCCCTGCTTATGTCCTTTGACTTTCCAAGGGGCACACAAAGCTCAAGAGGATAATTTTAGGTTTATGTAGTCTTGAGCCCTATACATTTTATTTTCCATTAAGTTTCTCCCTGTTTCTCACCCTTGTATTAGTAAATGCTGCTTCTAGAAAGAATCAAGCCTGGGAAATGTCAAGGAAACAAAAGGAAATAATTATTTTTTTTTTGCTGTATGTGATGCTAGTGCTGTATAAGTGTACACACACTGCAAGTCCCACTGTAAATAACACCCAGTGTCATGCTTTAATGGAAAGTTTCATTTAGAGGTGATGTCGACTCTGTGTGTGAAATAGCCAATTCCAGTCCCTTAGTTCCTTTTCTTAATTTAAAACTTTTTTTTTTTTTTTTAATTTTATCTGTGTCTGGTTGTCACTGGAAATTGCAGCTGTTCCAATGGACTTTGTTTTTGTTCTCTCTGTCACATTAAAAAGCTGGAAGAAAAAGAATGGCTCTTAAAGTGTTTGTGTTTAATGTGCACTTTGAGGATTTTTACAAGGGCTGTCATGGGTGACTTTGTACCCTGGCAATGTGGGGGCTTCCTCTGATGTTTGCTACTTGTACGTTCTTCCTCTCTCAAACAATCCCACCACAATTAAGTCTCCTTTCTATCACAATCCTTTCATACCGTGGACTTCCACAGTACATGAGAAAACTTTACCCTGAAAAGTTTTCTGGAAGGAGGAAGCATGAAATATCTTTAAAGGCTGTGCAAGACCAAAAAACTAAACTGTGCTTTGTAACAAAATTACATCCCCCCAAAAGCACTGCTTACTGAGGCTTGGCACATCATTTGACCACAGCATACTCCCTTATTGGATCTATTTCTAAGGATGTGAGCTCTTCCTTTTTATTTGTAGTGCTTTGTATACATCTAACTATCCAGCCCATGCTTTCAGAGCAGTGGTAGAGACAACTGAAAAGAGTTGGGAAAAGAGCTCATGTCATAAGCAATGGAGTGTGGTGGCCAGACTATGGGGTTTATGCATTTATTTCTTTATGTGTAACATAAAATTCAGAAATGTGTCTTCTTTCAGACCCACTGAAAGTCAGAAGATCTTTGATTCTGAGTCACCTCTGGCTTGTTGTTAAGAAATTTAAGTGCTGAAAGGTTGTCAGGTCAATCCGTGATTAGTCCTCTCCTTGTGTACTCTGCACATGCAGCGTGCTAAAGGTAATAGTCAAGGGAGAAAGAAAGACCCAGAAGGATTGGAAATATAATAAAAGAACCATGAATGCACCTCCATCATCAGGAGACTAAATTGACATTTTTTCTCAGCTCAGGATCAGCAGGGTTCCATAGGACCCATTTGAACTAGCGTCCTACCGGGTGAACCAAAACCAGCAGGAGTCTGGGGGACTGATCAGGACCGGTCTCAAGTCTGACTGCAGAGTACAGAGCTATGAAGTCAACATTCTATAAACCCCTTCTGTGAGTTCTGCCTGTAGGAAAATGTGCATCAGCAAACACCATCAAAAAACATTTTCTACAAAGTGGGTTTTTAGATAAAGGCCAGAGATGTGCACTGAAAGCCTTGGAGGTGCTTTCGAGTTGTCCTTTCTCCAGGCTAGTTGACATTCTGCAGAAAACTGACGTCTCAGAAAGCAGGAAAATCCCATATTTGAATGTTCAGACAAGGTTGCTGACAAAAACAGTGCATAAAAACCCCTGACTAATTTTAAAGTAGGGCACAGGGAATTTAAAAGCAGGATTATGTGACACAGCTGCCTGAGATCGCATAGGATGCATTGGATGATAAGAAAACCTTTTCAAATCTGTGTTCTTACTTTTCCCTATTGGCATTCCTACCCTGACCATCTCATGTTTCTCACTATGTGGAGTTTCTGGCACAGATTCTCAGAGCTACTGATAAATGACCCAGATTCCCTGGATGTGCAGGTTCATCCAAGCTGTCACAGAAGGTTACCTGGTGGAGGAAGAAGGCTGGGATAGACAGCATTCCCAGCAGCCACTGAATCCAGCTATAGGTCTGAGTGATGCTTCTGAACTGTGAAGTGACATCATATCGGGAATGTGATTTGAGTTAGATTATGGTAAAAAGGCAAGTCATTGTATGATTGGTCCTATATCTCAGATCTAGATTTGGGGACTCTTAAAGATCAAACTTGGCAATTTGAGTTCACATTCATTGGAAAATCAAGGGAAGAGCAACAACTTAGTCAGGCCCTTGTAGCTGGGAAAGAGAGCTCTGTTTCTCCAGTTTGTAGCAGAAACTGCTGGTGACTGTGCACTCTGCTAATGTACAAACACTGATACGACTTTGTGGCTGATACTGAGTCTTTCTCAGACCAGTTCCTTGTAAACAGACACGTATAAACCAGAAAGAACTAGCTGAAGAAGTTCCCACAGATATTTTTTTTTCCTCTTCTCAGTGGGAAAGGAGAATTAAGTGAAGAACTTTCAGCTGCCTTGGCCCAGGATAATGCAAACAGTGATTATATATAATTTTTAACATTCTAAGTGTCCGTGGTTATTACTGAACTAACCCATAAAGAACTGTTTGAAAAAAACTGAAAGATTTAAATGTATTGTTCAGCACTTGTTTCTCCTGTAAAAATACATATGTATCTATATACACATACTCATATTTTCACGTGTACGTGTTTGTGTGTGAAGCTAAATGATTACACCTGACCTTACTGATGCTGCCTCGGGTTTTTCGGCAGCGAAATCAGCTCGGTAAGACCAGGAGATGGCAGCAGTTGCCCACAACACAGACTAGTCCCTGCTCAGCAGTAACTGCTGGAACCTGCGCCCAGGACCCACACCGTGCACAGACAAGGTGCTGCAGCAGCACCATCTGGTACAGCCCACAGGGGTGTGACCCCCAGGGAAGTCAGGCAATAGGGTCTGGGGCAAAAAAAAAAAGAACAAAACAAGGGGTGATTAGAAAGTCTATGGAAGAAACTTCACTAGCACCAAAGCTTCTGAAATAGGAGTTGTGCAAACCTGAAGCAAAGCAAATGTAATTTTGGGGGAGAAAATAAGAATTTCTGCTTCAGTAGGCTAGTGCAATGGTTTTCAAGCTTTCTCAGCCTGCAGCTCCCAAGCGTTTTCCAGGGGAGATGTAGGTTCCTTGTAAAAGTGTGATTAGTGGAGAAAAGCTCTGGACTGGCCAGTCCCTTACCCACAGAGCTGGGAGCAGGTTGTCAACAGCAGTGTCTCGCAGGGCAGCCTGCTGAGATGCTGCAGGGAATGGGGTTTGTAGACAAGATCTCCAGCCCAGCTATCATCTTGCTACATGGCAAGATGTCACCAGCATTGCCTCAGGGGTTTCTTCTACTCCAGCCTCAAGCACTGAAGGCACTCAAGAAGACAGAACCTTCTACAGTTAAAATCTGAGCTATTAAAATGAGAATTCTCACCACAGAGTGGTTTTGTGAACTCCTCCTGCATCTCTGTATGAGGAAGGTAAGTCAAGGGACAGCACACATAGTTCTAAACACTTTGCTTATCTGAGGCCACAGATCCTCAATGCTTTCCCTATCTGAGTGATTCAGATCAGAGTACTGAGCCTGCTGAGAATTAACCAAATAACACCAACAGGCATTGCAACTGTCCTGTTTAGAGAAACCACAGAGCCCAACTGAGACTTGTGATCCTGCTAAGAGGGGTTTTACCCCCCAGCCTTATGAACTCAGTCCCACCACAGCTGGATACAACTGCTGCCCACCGTGGGGTTTATGTTCATGATTTCTCTCTGAGAACCAAGAGTTTAGCCTTCCCTGGAAAGCTTTTCTTCACCATAGAAAATAAACAAAAGAGTTACTCTGTAAATACAAACAGAGCTAATTATCAGGAGACCAAAGCCAGCTCTCAAGTGGCTTCCTTCCTCACTTTTGTTGCCCTGGCAAAATAAAGAGGCTTACTCCAGAGAGGGTGTATCTTCCCAGGGTTGTAGCCTGTCTCACCGTGGAGTGCCATGGGCAGGACAGCAGCTGGAGTGGGATCCACTCCAGTAGTGGGGTCTCAGAAGTGGGTAAGATTTCTGCAGAGGGAGCCCTTTCTTAGCCCTGAAATTTTCAGCTTTAGGCTTGGAAAACAATATTGTACTCAGCCCTTCAAAATACATCTTGGAATGATAAATTCAGCTCTTTTATCCTTTCTTACTTAGTATAAGAACTTTGAAAACTTTGCAGCAACCCTATTCCTTCCCTCAGACCCCTGAACAACAAACTGCTCTGCAGAAACCAGTCACATAATGAGCACTTAGGCCTATAAATATTTCAGAACAACTATTCACAGCCCTCTTTTGACCCTATCCAAAGAGATCATACAGAGTTCTCAGCCCTGGCTCAGCCCAACTGTGGGACCCTGCTAAGTTACTTTGTCCTCTTCCATATTCCACCTGGAAGAGGACAGGAATAGTGTCACCTTTGTGTTGGTCTCTGGGGCAGATCTCTTGCTCTGTGTGGGGTCACTCCTACATTAGGGGCCAGTGAGACCTTTTATTGTGAGTTTTCCAGGGAATTGGGGTGCCAGTTACTATTCAATGACCTGAAGCTCTCTTATTTTGTTGACATTTACCTCAGGTATTGCAGAACGTCCCTTCTCCGGGTCAGTTAAAGGAGCTGTTTCTTCTAAGTGCTACATACATAAGTGCTTCTCCAAGCAACCACTTCCCCTGTCTCCTCGGGTTAAGTATAAAGCTTATGTGGGAGAAATGCTGGTTGGGGAGAAAGGGAGAAGTAATCCTGGTTGAATTCCACATCCACCACAGAGAAATTCAAGCCTGAAGTTAAGTGCGTCCCTAAATCATGGCCACGCTTATTGTAAACTTCCCATGGCCATTGGGTATGAAATACTGCCTTGGGTTTTAGAGACAGGACTTCATGAAGAAGAGGAAATTCAAATAGAAAAATGATGCAAAGGAATGTTAAAAAGCAAACAAATAAAAACACAAACAAACAAACTAAAAAGAAAACCAAAATCAAAGAAACAAAAACCCCAAACAAAACAAAATAATAAACCCCCACACAAATTCAAACCCAAGCCCTTCTCTGACCATTATCTGGCCTTAAAACCAGAGTTTTAGGCACTGCAGCTTTTCACAGTCACTCCACTTTTGACTCTAGGAGAAATTCTTGTCTGGAAGTGTTGACACCCCAGCCTGCTCCCTGCCAGTGCACAGGTAGCCTGAGCAGCCTAGTGATACCTGTCTCAGGCTGCTCAGTCAACATCAGTGAGAGGATCAATCTCTTATACCCTCTGAGACAGACAGGACCAAAGTT
Organism: Formicarius rufipectus; assembly: GCA_013399695.1. Taxonomy (NCBI): domain Eukaryota; kingdom Metazoa; phylum Chordata; class Aves; order Passeriformes; family Formicariidae; genus Formicarius; species Formicarius rufipectus. The sequence continues at coordinate 2,082,057 of VXAU01002736.1, forward strand.
TATATCCACTTTTGCAGGAGTAAATTATGTCACAGACAAATTGAAAGAATTTCCCAACTCACAAGCTGTTCAAGTAAGGGAGAATTCCTGGTCTTTTGCTGGAAATACTGTTCACTTGGGGATGGTGTTTTGCATCATAGAATCATAAAATAGTTCGGGTTGGAAGGCCTTAGAGATCATCCAGTTTCAAGCTCCTGCCATCACTAGATTAGACTTCCACTAGACTAGATTTCTCAGAGACCCATCCAGCCTCCTCCCGGTACCACGCTGGACACAGTGCAAAGTTTGGGCAGAGGCCTCAGCCTGTGTCTCTGCCGTGTGTGCAAGTTCCAGGCTAGCAGAGGTGTGGGTGGCAGGTTCTCTGAATGAAAATTAGGGTGGTGGTGTGGCTCACTGGAAAGTTGACAGTTCCTTTCTCACTTCCAAAGAAGACTTTCTGAACTAGATCTCTGAGGTGACTCACAACACAGTGAAAATCTGGGAAAATCACCTTCTGTCTCCTTTTCTTTCTGTTTTTTCTCTTCATCTGGAGGTATGACTTCCCTAAGTATCCACCCTTTCTTGATGCAGTTGGAATCTAGTGACATGATGCAAATGAAATGTTGATTTTCAGACAAGGTCATGTAAACCCTAACTGTTCAGTCTCTGTAGTCCTGGGAAATCCCTTATCAGCAACTGAATCACCGAGAATGAATTCCTACAGTCTATGAGATAGTGGCAGGGAGGGAATTAGGGCTGAGCTAATCACCAGGCATAACTCAGCCAGGACTTCCTCATACGTGACAAGAAGCGAGCACAAGGTGAAATGCTTGTACCTCAGAGATTTCCCCTGCAATGACCCTGCTCTCAAGAAGCATCTTGTATAACTGGACAAAGCATTAAAGCCAAAGTGAAGGACAATCTAGATCTTTCTGTTTGCCTCATAGGGGTCCTGATCTAGTTTGGTGTCTGTGCTTGGGCTGATTTAGGGATAAAGCACTACAATTTTCTGCCCTGAGCCATTAGTTCTTGTGACACCCTTTCACTCCACAACAAGAGCCTGTTGCCTGACATTACATTTATGAATATAGTCCTTGGTTGGTGACCTGATTAATTTGGTTTAAAAATGAGAGATAGGAGATAATGCTGCCTACTTATATTATGTTCTTGCTACCTTCTTACTACCAATCTTTCCAACAGCAACTCACAAGTGACTACTTTGTTTTCCTCTGGGCATGATTTAGCTTTATTTATTGACATTGTTGTTATTGCCATTCATAAAAGAAATTATCAAGGTACCCTGGCTGATGGTCTTTCAAGCATTTGGTAATGACTTCTGCAAATCACAAAGAAAAATGTACCTTCCAAACTGAAAGCATAAGCAAAAACGAGGCAAGGGGTGGGTGAGCGAGCTTTAAAGAATAGGTGTCCTTTCAAGTCAAAGATTAATTCCAGATTGAAATTATCAGGCAGTAAATAATTCACCTGAGTCTTTGTCAATAGGAAGCAAATTCACCCTGATGAAAGTATACTAATCACTAGCCTACCCACTCACATTATTAGCTGAGAATAATTATTTTCTCCAAGGAAAGTATAGACCTTCAAATGAGATAACATCTTAAATCACAGCAAAATTTAATTTAAATTTGAACTATAGGAATGCACACAGTACCCCATCTCTCTCTTATCCAGGATGTCCAGGATTGTGTCATTACATTAAAGACATCCCCAATCACTGAACTAAATTCCTGCAGTCTAACACTTTGCAATTCCATTTTCTCCTTGTCAGACTGTGTAATTGATACTTGTACTGGAGGAAACAAAACAGAAAATGTGAAAGTGTTGGCGACTGCCTCTTAAACTGCCTGAGAGGTGGGAAGGACTGGGGGACAGCGAGGGACTGGTGCCTTTATAATTGGATACAACACCATTCACATGGCCTAAGCCTGCAGTCAGTGCCTGCTTGGGTGGGAATAGGTGTGGGATCTGGCACTGACTTGTCACAATATCTCGTGTGATCACTTCTACCTGGAAGCCAAGTCCTGCAAAGAACCAAGCCCACTGATGTCAAAAAGTTCTCATCTTACTGCAGAGTATGACTACGTGGAGTTCAGCCCCTGGCAGGTGACAGGAGATGGAGCTCTCCAATGTATCTCCTGGGACAGATGGAAGGAGCTGAATTGTTCCCTGTTGTCTCTGCTGTCTCTCTTCCATGATTTGTGCTGTCTCGAGGACTGACAGTTCCCAACCAGAGTCATATCTGGGGAAGTGACCAGTTCTGTTCTCTCTGTTCCCAGCTCAAGGACAGGATAATGGGATCTGTTTCACAGGCTTTTTGTTGAGAGTAAATTCACCAGGTGAATTAAAGGGATCTTTCTGCCTCTATGGAAGTTTTTTTTCCTCCACCAAATGCCTTGTGTTCAGTGAGAGCACTTCTTTTGCAGAGAATTGCTTCAAAGTGTCAAACTATGGTGAGGGCCAGGAAATGCAAAACTTTTATCTGAAGAAGGCTCACAGACTCCTGCCTTTCCAGGTGCCACAGCAAGCTTTTCCTAGGCCATCATAGCTCAGAAGATATGTAAAGCCCCAAACTTAATCTTCTCTATTATTTTCTGATCCTCTTCATGTTTTCTTTCAAGTTTCTGTGACACAAAGTGCAATAGGACTGATGGACTGGAGATATGCAAATACCCTGCAGACGTGACCCTGAGTCTGAAGCCTCTGAAAACCAGGGCCTTCGTGTTGAAATTACTCATCAGGAAAACAAAAGAAAAGAAAACACTTCCCCAACACCCTTCAGATGTGAATAATTTGTTGAGAGCATCTTCTGGGGTGATAAATAATTGTATCTGTTCCACCTCCAGAGCAGCTCAAATCAGCCCAGTGACATTTGTCACAAATGGAGGCAGTTATTAAGAGATGGCATAGTTTTAAAACTTCTTTACAATGAAAATTGCTTCTTACTGCCTTTACCCCAGCTTTTTGGATGTTTTATCCAGATATTCCTGACATCTCACTCCTTGGTGGTGTTTGAATATCCTTAGAAGAAAGACAAGTGAAAGCCCAGTTGATTCTGTAGCTTGGGGCAGCTTCAGGAGATCCAGAGATGATCCAGCAGGGACGTGGGACACTGTTCCAGCAGTATTTGAAGGCACTGATGCCTCCCTTATTGATAAAAACATTACCAGAATAAATTCCAAAATAGAGCCACTGTACTTGCTCACTACTGGAGACGCTTGTACCCATCCACTTGGCAACTCTGATTGAATAAGAAGTTTAATTTATTTGGAATTCAGAGATGCTTTGGCAAATGTAGAGTGGGGATCACCTTGTGTTCTTTTCAGCTTTACATTAAATGTATGCTTTTAGCACTTAAGTTCAGAACAAATTTTTCTGGAATTTCCCTGCTTAACCCTCTCAATTTCAAAAAATTATCAGTGAAACATTAAGAAAGGCTGAAGAAGTTAACAGGGCTGTGAGCTCTTACCAATGTCCCATGTTGATTGCTGCTTTCATCCTCAGTGCCAGGAGGAAAAAAAAAGGAAAAAAACAACAAAACAAACAAACAAAAAAAAAACAAAAAACCACACACAAAAAAAAAGGGCGAACAAAATGCAGCCTCCAAACAGAATATGTAAATGCAGATCAGCATAAAATAGTAGTAGTTACCAAGGAGTAAGCACGTGCCAGAGAGTAGAGGTTTTCAGTCTCTCAGATGAGATTTTAAATCAAAGTCCTGAGCTCTTTTTGTCAATAACAGTTTAATGAAATGAATAGACACACTGTGCATTCTATGGAAAGACATCAGAAAATTAAGTACAGAAATCCTGACTGTGTTTTTGTGTGCAGCACAGTAGACTGAGTTGCTCTAAGAGCTGAACTTTAGTTTCTCTGAAAACATGCCCCCAGATTGGGAAAATGCCCCTATGTTTATACACGGGTGAAATCATACTTATTGCAGTATATACATTATAGAAACAGGCTCTGGTAGCTCTTGGGCCAGATGTGATTTAGACATACAGGTTACTGTTCTTATTAATTAATAATAATCATTAACTATGATCATGGCCAGCTGGGGTTTATAACTCAGGACACACGAGTCCTGGCAGTCCCTTACTAATGCATGTGTACTGATCATTATCTTATGAAACAGCCAACCAAAGTACTGTACTGTGTGTAGGAAATCATCTCCTCTGCACTGCTAAGTGAGCTAAACACATAGGTACCATTAGTCCTCCATTATATACTCTTCCAAGTATAATTAAGAGCAGACAGGATCTAAAACTGGGGCCTGTTGTTTTTCCCCTGTGCATGATGTTGGTGGAGTTGGTTTATTATGCCCATTTCAGTTCCTGGGTTTTTTTTTAAAAAGAAATGCCAAATGGTCTCATTAAGGCCTCTTAGAGGAAATTTATTCATCCTACTGAAATATTTTTGGCCTCTTCCGAAACCAGTATTCCACAACTGAAGACAGTCACGTGCCTTGCTAATGGACCACAGTTACATGTGTAATTGATTAATTAAGGAATGAAAATCACTTGTGAGATTAAGGGAGGAATCCAAAACTTCAGCAGGCATTGAAGAGAAATAGCAGCTCCTCTTGGGCCAAGCAGCTGAGTTTGTTCCAGGTATCTTTGTCCATTGTAAACAGTTCTACTTTTTCTTTATAGGTTCTTATTTGATATCACAGTGTTTGCTGTGGGGTAAAAAATGGGGAAGACAAGAAATGCTTCAGCCTCCTTTTTTCCAGCTGGCAGAAGGAATATAGTTTGGTGGGGTTGAGCATGTGTGTGTTTGTTCCTATTGGCTTTGTGTGTGTGTGTGAGCAATTGTGTATGTGTAAAAAGGAAAGGTAGGGAACTCAGATGAGCTCTTTGGCTGAGCATGGTGGTGTCTGTTCTTCTTTGCAAGCTTTGTTGTCATGATTTACCTCCCGCAGAGGTTGTGCCTCCTGCCTCACCACTTGTTTCACCAGTTTGGGGCTTCATTGGTGCTTGGTAGCAAAGCTTTCTTACAGGGGGCTGGCTGAGGAGATGTTTCACACGCAGGCAGAGCCAGGGATATGTTTCTCAGTGTATATTTTGAAGAGAGGAAGTGGTGCAGAATCACCTCTGGTGAGCTCATGGTGAATTGTGCTCCACTGGAGCTCTTTCAAGGCATAAGAATTCTTTGAGAGCAGAGGAGGTGGGACACTGAGAGATGCTGCTTGCAGACAGCACAGCTAATGCTGAGGTCTTGCTGCTTCCACAAAACACCTCATCTGAGATATTCCTTGTACTTTGAAAGAACTTTTTGATGTTTCAAGTGGTATCAGTATCAGTGGCTGCATCTAAGAGAAAATGCAAGATAGACTTAATTGTTTCTAATCACTAACTCTATTGTTTTTCTATGGCTCTCATTGCCTTGGCTTGGTCCTGCACAAAGCTGCAGGCAGATCCAAAGATCGGGCAGATTTTATGGCAGTTTAGAAAGAACCACAAAGTGTTGAAAATTGATGAAAAGCCCTAGATCTATAGAGAAGGATCTTGAGCCACCTAAGAGCTGAGCCATTGGAAGTTTAGTCAGGCAGCCCAACCAAAGCCAGTTTTTAATAGTCTCAGTCTCTTCATCTGCCCATCAGACACCTCCTATTAGGCATTGCCACTCCAGTTGTGCACTGGGCAACCAACTTTTGGAGAACAGGTGGCTCAAATTTTCTGCAGACTGGAGGGAAGAATTTTTAGTTCTTTCCTGTTGTTAGGGATATGGATGCTGCAGCTACAGCTTTGAACTCCTTATTCCCTGCACATCTCATGGCCAGCCCACTGTATATCCTCCAGGAGGTTATTTCTGCTGCTGTTGGTGTGCATGTGAACTGTTTGCATTAGTGATGAGTTATCTCAGTTGGGCAGGACAAATTAGGAGCACAACTGAGATACTGAATGGTTTCCACTCCAATACTTTTATCAGATGATGATTTTCAAGTGTTGGAAATTGTAGGTAAGCAGCTAAAAACCAGCATCACCAAGTTACCTTCAGATTTTTTAATGCGTAAATTAAGCTTGTAGACAGCTAAAATGAAATATATGGAAGTTGTCTGGGTTTTATGGCAGCTGTGTGTGATTGCTATCCTCAAAACTTTAAAAGCAGCACTTTTGTGCATTTATTCCTTGGAGTGTATGTGAATTTTTGAGAGCAAATTGAACCTTCTCCTCTCAGCTCCCTTGAACTTTTGCTTGTGAGTGGCAAAGACCTGAAGTTTGGTACATTTTTTTTTTAAGTGAACCTTAAGGTATTTGATCCTAACTGCTAGGAACAACTGTAATAAGCAGCTTTTTGGAGGTCATTTAGGCCTGCATTGCTATCCATACAAGGATTTGACAAAGTACTACTCAACTGGGCTGAATTTTAAGCATGGCATTAACTGTGTTTAACTCTGCTTGGTATCAGTGGGGCTTACAATGAGTTTTAAATGTTTCACTGAATAAGGATGGATTCAAGCAGGTGCTTATTGTTCAGCATGCACAAAAGCACCTGACTGATTCAGAACCTAAGAGAGATAAATGGAGGGAGTTATAGAGCAGCTGGTATCCCTTCCTTCCTAGCAGTGCAATTTCCATTCAGGGAGCAGGTGAAAAGGGAAAGAAATCAGAAAAGAGACAAACTAGGTTAAATTAAAGAAGGGAAGGAGCAAAATAGTGGTTGGCTGGGTAGTGGATATGTTCAGAGTGACATGCTGGCTCCTTCTAACAGAACCCTGTATATGGATGTGTCCTTTCTTTGTGGCTGTGAGCAATGGTTGAATAGGAGGATCATCAGGGTGAGTGCAGTCTTATTCATAGTCCATAAATTAGCAGAGGAGAAGTTCCTAGTCTCTTGATTTATGTCAACTTTGAGACTAAGCCAGAAAACCTGTTATTATGGAACCTCTTTGCATGCAAGTGCATGTGTGTGTGTCTGTGTATGCAGAATCTGTCATTGTCAGACACAATAGTGGCATTCTATTGGAAAAAAATTAAGCTTTTGTTGCCTTTTTAGGTTTTGATTTTGAGGTAAAACTGAGAGACCTGCTGCCCCCTCAGCTTCACTGACTTATGACGGAAGCTTACTTTATTGTAGATTTTGTTTTCTTACACATTCAGGTGTGATGTGGTTGAGAAGGCAGAGCACAAGAAAGACACCCAGAATTTCTCTTTTCTTAAGAGTTGTGTAGTTTGTCTGTTGTTTGTTCTCTCTCAATTTCACTTCCATCGTGAATTTCCAACTTGTCTATAAAATAAATACTTCTCTACCTATATCAGAGACCCAATATAATCACAGATGGGTTTGAGCTGGAAGGGGCATTCAAAGATCATCTGGTCCAAACACCCTGCCATGGGCAGGGACATCTTTCAGGAGATGACATTGCTCAAAGCCTCATCCAACCTGACTTGGAACAACTCCAAAGCTGGGGCAGCTGCGGCTTCTCTGAGCAACTATGTTGTACATACGTGCAATTTGGTGGTTTTTCTGTCTCTCCAGGATTGTAACAGTAGCTCTGCATTGAACTCCCACTTCCACCTTATCTGGATGGAAATCTGTTTTACAGGCACGCACACAGATACACACAACATTCAATTCATGTTTTCACCTTTTGGGAATATTTAGTCTTCTCATGATACCTGGCCCAGTTCAAGGAAATCAATTAATTGAGACTTGTGAAGATGATATTGCAAAAGGAAAATAGATGAGTAGCAGATGTTCAGTCTAACAGAGGATGAGAAGCTAAAGGGTTTTGAACAATAACTTACTAACACTGAGACTAGCAGTGGGATTTAGGGGAAGAAAGAACTAAGCTCATGAGTTGGAACCCAAGGTTTGTATCAGCTGAGTAACATGGGAAGTGTCTGTGAGGCACAGCAGGTGGACTGTAGGGTAGGGTGGCTACTTAAAACCTGGAACCACATTCTACCACAATCCAAAGAGATATTATGGAAGTGCCTGTGGCATAAGACTGAATCAAGAGAAAACAGAATGGAGGATGAGAAAACAATGAAGTGATAGCAGGGAACATGACAGGCAGAGACATCTGCAGGGCAACTTCTGCAGTCCTGATTTGCAGAGGGCAATCATGTAGTTTATCCTTATGCAATCAAGATCTGCTACAACAGAAGTAGTCTATGGTTTCCTTGAAGCTGTTTCCACTGTCAGAGACCACCTGGTAGCATCTCACACACATTTGATTCATCATGGGATTATCTCTGTTTCAGGAAAAAGAGAGAATAAATCCTAGGATGAATGTGAGGGCAGAGCACTTTGCTAGCACAGATACAGCTGCTGCAGCTTCTCTTGGTAACCTGCACTCCTAGGAGCATGTCTCCATCCATTTCCTCTGCAGAGGTGAATGCAGAGGCTCTCTGGCATCACTCTGCCTCCTGCAGAAGGTTATAAAAGTACAGTCAAATGCTGAACCATCCAGCTGGTTCCACTGAGCTGTACTGAAGTCAGGTGGGCTGTTCCCCTCTGGGTCCACTCCCAGTCCTTTGAGGTGTGTGTCCAGTTTATTACACCAAAAATCAGTCCTTGATGATGGTTCAGGAGTAAAATGCTCTCATGTCATGAAACTTGTTCTTCAGTTTGACTTGTCAGCTTTAGATCCTGATGCTGGTGTTACTGCTGTAAAATGTGCTCCTTATCCGTATCTTCGTTGAATTGTTCTACAGTCAACTGGTCTGGAACAGCACCAGGATCATCAGGGACCACAATCACTGCTGCTACACCAAAATCAGTTAAACTCTGCTAGTTTACCTCACTGGAGGCTTGAGTTGTCTCATCCATTTCTTGAAAACCTGGCAAATTTCTGAGTTTCTTTATCTCTTCCCGATCGACATTTGAACTCTGAAGTGTGAGCACTCAGCACCTGCAAACTGAGTCCGCAGGGAGGTACAGCCACCTGACAAACATAATATTTAGTATCTGCTAAGGCAGAGATTCACTAGAGCAGACCACCCACTTAGGCAGAGGAAATATAAGAGATTGTGTTCAATATACTGTACACAGGAGTCCCTTTTTCAGCATATATCGTATTAAATTACCTGGAAATGAGTGTTCATCAATCTCTGAGGGAAAGAGCCTGAAGCCTTTTCTTTTCACATCAGACATTCATCAAGCCTTTGATCTTACTACTCATGATTAGGTTGGCTTTCAGGAAAGGTCAGAAAACAGCTCTGCAAATACAAGTTGGATTTCCAAGGACCAAATCCCTTAGTCCTTAGATGGGAATTTTTCAATAAAATATTGGTTAAATTCAGTAGGTTAGTCTTGTTCTTTTTATTCAGTCAGTGCTGTTGGGGTTGTTTGGAGACTTCAAACTCCCCATTGCTTCTCTTCAAAAGCAGGATGAATTTAGAATCAAGGTTAAGTTATTTTATTTTTGCATGCTCAAAGACCTTAGGTCTTTCTATCTACTCCTTTCCTCTTCAAGAAAATTCACACTAGTGACCATCAGATATCCTTCCAGTTTTTGGCAAAGACTTACTTTAGGGAAAAGGGGTGCCCTCAGCAATCCTTTTGAATGCCTTTTGTTACTTCTGGTAGAGAATGAGTATCTCCTCTGCTTTAGTGAGAAGGTTGGGGATATATATAAACACATTTGCTTATAGACATGAAAATAAAGTCCAGGTTTGGTTTTATTTAAGTGGCTAATTTTAGTGCCTTTTGTGATATAACATTCAACATAACTTCTTAGAACAAAATAGATATTTTTTTTTTTGTCATAAAATTCTGCTCTGAGAAAGAAGAATCAGACAGGTGCATCTTACTTATGCTCTTCATTGTTGAATTGGGTGGTAGAATCCCTCTGCAGGAAGTAGCCCGGCTCTCCTACTTCTCCAGTTTTTGTTTCCAAAAAGATTAAAAGCAAACTCCTGAACCCATGCTCTGGAGAGAAGTTTAAAGCCTCATTGCAAACTCTATGTCCCCAGTCAGGGGAGAGAGAGCCATCATGCAGGCTCCCTGACAGATGACATCTCCTGCAGTAATGACTCCATAAAGGGGCCCTTCTTGTGCCTCATGAAGCTTTTCCAAGTGATAAATGGAGCTTTCCTGTCTCTCCGTATCCATCAAAACCTCTTAATGAATTTGATTGCACTCTGGAAGTGCACCCTTGCCATAGAAGTGAATTAATATTGAGGGGAAAAGTCAGTTTTCTGTTAATTCACATCATTTTTTCATTTGTCACATTATCTCCTCAGCTTTAAAATCCCTAATGCTCTGGGTATAAGCTACTGATTAATGGCACAAACTTTCACCACTCATCTAAATGCTTGTGTAAAGCATGAAAAATGCAAGGCAGAATCAGAGCATCTGCAGAGCTCCTTTGCCCTGCCCTTGAGCCCCTGGGCTGACCTGCACCAGCAGCTGCGTTTCGTGGGATGTCACGGGTAAGTTAACAAGTCTGAGGGATTTCAAGTGAAACTCTGTCATGGAGCTGAAGGAGGAACATTGTACTGTCAGCTCCTTCCTTCGCAATGAGGATGAACTAGCCCAGTTTCCTGTAGCAAAGGCAATCCTGGTGATACAGCACAAAGAAGGTTTGCTCTGAAGACCACAGAGCCTTCAGGACAACCTTGAAATGCTTCCAGAGCAAATCCTCTGGCAAATACATACCTGCATTTGCTTTTGCAATTGATTTTCCTTCTTGCTAACTTCTTTCCTGTGGAAATCTGTCTAAATGTTTGAAGAAATCAAATCTAAGGGAATGCAAGCACTGAAACAAACACTTTTTCTTCCAAGGCAAGGGAGCACAGTTTCCCAGACTCCAACCAGGAACAATATATAAAAGTATCCATAACAGCCCAAGTTTTTGCCTCCCTCCTCCACAGTTAATGTACCCAGAATAACACGCGGACTTTGAGCCACTGTAGGTCACCTTATTGCTGGGCTAGCCTGCTTTTATGGGAAAACTGAAAGGCAGAAATACTTTGTCCCCTTATCAGATGCCTCATCACTAAACAGCCCAGTCTTGCTTAACTGCTCTAAGTGATACTTCTGCTCTGTCACACTGACTAATGGGCACTGTAGCCACTCTTTTCATTTTTAAACTAGAGCCAAACTCAACTCTCCATGGATGAATAAATGAATTAATTTATTTTATTGCAGTACTCAGTCCTCAATAAAATGTCAGAGGTAAAGTGAGGTTACTTTTTTTTTATGTTCTTGGGTGGGAATATTCTGAGCACATGCTGTACACCCACTTCCTGGGGAAATTAATTATTGTTATTTTATTATTATTACCATTTAACACTTGTATGGAGTTTTACATCTTCAAAGCACTTTGCAAACATTTAGCTAATTAATTAAAGTGCATTTCATGCAAATCCATTTCCATCTGGATTTACAATCAGCCCTCCTTTATGGGGAAATTATGTCTCTCATAAACTGAACAGAACTAAAAAGGCGGTTGCAGCTCGGAGCAGAGCGGTGGGAGGTAGGTGATAATGATGCCTCCACAGCTGTCACCCTCAGCTGGGGTCCTGCTGGCTGTGTACCACTCACACCAAGAGACTCACAGCTCCACACACACCCTGCACATCATTTAGGGACAACCTAGTGGCCTTATTTCAGAGGAGAGTTTTACAAGTGTTGATGGCCACCGGTTGTTCACAGCGTTCCTCTGTCCTGTTCTCATCGTGGGATTGACAGCAGTTCTTTCAGCCTTTCCCCACACCAGAGTCATGGCAGTGGCATCCTCTGAACGTCCCTGTCCTGGAGAGGAAGATCATGTTCATTTTAAAGACCTTTTTACCCCTGCTGGAGTTCAATGAGGCTTGAAAGACAGTGAGTGGGAGTGACTAAATGGGAACATTGCTTTTGACAGTGCGGCGTTGGGAACCTGTGCCTTGTTGGTCAGCCTTCTCCAGCGCCCCGTGGCAGCTCTGGCTCTGCCTGCCAGTCTGTCTGCCTCCCTCATCAAGCTGCTAAAAGCAGAGATGTGTGTTCAGACATTTGGATGAGTAGGAAAGAAAATCCTTGCCGCACTGGGAGATGCCTCTGTTGGCTCACAAAGAATCAATCCTGGCACCTCTGGAAGGTATTTTGCCAATGACTTTGAGATTCTCTACTGGGTTTACTCAACAACCAGCACAATCCCCAGAAGTATCAGATACAGTTCAGTAGGTGTAAATACAGTCCTCAAACTGATGAACTCCTGCTGTCTCAAGTAGATAAGGCCAGAGCCACCACCCAACAGCCTCAGTAAAGAACAACTTGACTTAGCTGGAAACCAGTTAAGTCAACTAGTAACTGAATATATATAACATGTTTGCATGTTATATATACACAAAAAGTGTTACATGTGGGAAATAAGAGGTCTGGTCAACCATCCTGTTGAGAACTATGGAGAACTGATATGAGAATAAAGACAGTAGGAAAAAAATCCAGAGCTGGCAGAACTCTGTTCTTTTACAATATATTAGGTCCAAAAGGAATTTCATCAATGCAGGTGACCACCAGATTTTATGTGTGGTTCTGGAGAAAATATTTAGAAGAATAAATGCAAATTGCTAAAAAAAATTGATCTAAACACAAGATCCAAGCACTTAAAGAGAAAGATAAATTAAGCAGCAAAATAATTAAATATCACAGTTGTCCCATCTTCCATGTTCTTTAAAACAAGACTGGGTGCTCTCTCGGAAACTTCACACTGGCTGAGCAGTTTGTACGCTCAGCTCAGCTTAACTAGATGAAGTTTAGACATGTCTGAAACAAAAAAGTTTCCCAAGAACATGAAATCTTTTGTCCTTGAGCTCTGCAAATAGCAGAGTGGAGGACACCTTCACATAGAAACTGATGTAAAAGCTGCCTTAGAAAGAGTTCAACACTGGTGGGAGGATTCTCAGCTGACAGCACCACAGATCGGCAGCATCTGGGGCTTTGTCAGGCTTGTGCTTTTCAAGGGACTCTGGAGCTAAACTTGCACTGGTGAGCATTTCCAGGGAAAGAGCAGAATTGGGAAGAGAGATGCTGAAGCAGTCAGGGAAGAGATTAAAAGAAACATAGCTTATACCAGTGACCTGGTAAAGACAACCCATAGGAAGAGAAGTCATCTTCACTAAACATTTTTTTTTTCTTTCCTCTGCTCCATGAAGCTGAAATCTTGGCGCTTTGGCCAATATTTTCCAGGTGAAAGTTAAAATAGTCACTTTTAGGATTCCAGCTATTTTTTAGAACATGGCCAGATTTTGAAGGAAAACAGATATGTCTCTAGCAGTTTTCCCTTCAGTGAAAATCAATGATCTCTTAAAAATTAGGTTTTAATGAAAAATCTTGATTGCTGTAAGAATCTGTACAGTCACAGTGTAACATAAGAAGCATGGTAAGTTGTGTCTATCATACTTTAAGGCTTTTCTGCTTCTTTCCTGTGTCACTGCTATTGGACTCTGTAGTCATACACAGTATAACTCTGGACCAAGCCCATGGACATCCTCATCTTTCACTTAAGCAAGAGCAGAAAACATTTTGGACCACTGGTGCAGTCAAGAGAACTGTGTTTGTTTTCCTTTACAACCTGTTAAAGATGTATAAGATCTGAGAGGAGACAACTAGGGCTAATAAGATCTCAAAATAAGTAGAAACTCATGGCTGTGTTTGCTTTTTTAATTCTAACACAAAAATTGCAACATTCAATTCTAGTGCACGTTTTCCTCAAAGGGAAGAGGGATCAGGTGAAAGTTAGCACTGAATAGGCATTTTTTGCATCATGGCTGCATTCCAGAGGGAAGCCTCTCCCTCCTTCTAGTGATGCCCTTTGGTTCTTTATTTTATATCTCTCTTGGTTTTCCACTTTGACGATCATCTCTAAATTGCTTATTGTTGTAATATTGGTTCTTTGCAGAATGCTTCAAGCAAAATGTTTTAAAATAAAATGCATAAATACTGTTGTAACAACTACTGATAATCTCTTCCGTGCCTGCAAGAGCTTTATGAGGCTGGGAAGTGAGGAAATCCCAAAGCTCCTGCAGAAGGAGGAATTCAGACTTTCTCTCTCTCTTTTTTTTNAGAAAAGTCATGACCAGACTTTTATGTCTTCATAGGACAAAGAAGAGTTCCTTATATTGAGGCCTGAAGAGACTCCAAGGACCACAAAGAGCCATGGCCTTGGCTCCTGGAGAACCACAACACCTCCTAGGTAGGTGAGAGCCCTGGGAATTAAAAGCACCCTGTAGAGATCTCCAGTGTGGCTGGGGCTTCTGTGCAACATATGGGTTGGGAGAGCTATTTATCTTCTGTCTGTTCCCTCCTCAGCTCTAGTGATAACTGAGCCCCTACTTCTGGTAGCTGAACCTCTCAGTGGCATCAAACTACCCTGCCCTCCAGTTGTCTGATGTGTGCAAGTCATGGCCCAGACTGACCTGCATTCTCCCCAAGAAGGGAAGGGCTCCCCCTCCTACCAGAACATCCTGCAGGATTAGTCATGAAACAAATTCCTCAGCAATATAGTTCATACTTGGCTGCTGGGTGCTGGTGTTTCAAAGTCTGACCCCACCCCCCACCCCCGGCAGTGGCTCACTTTCCTAAGCACAGGAGGCAAAGTTATGCATGGATTATCTCTTGGCAAACGCTGGCTTTAGCTAGAGGAATCCAAAGGGAAGATATTTTAGAAATTATTTTCTTTTCCCTTTATGCCTTGCTGCTTTCTTGCCTTCCTAAGACTCAATTTCTACAACTGAGCTTCAATTTTCAGCTCTGTGTCACCTCTCCGAACTAAAGATTGAATTTAGTGCAATCGAATCACTGGAGGGATTGACCCATCACATTCAGATCTTGCTCCAGTTTCATGCCTCATGCTGCTCCTGTGTGTTGTGCTACCTTGATAGTTGAGACGCCTGGTGAACTTTCAGATAGTCAGAGTGCAGTCCAGGAGGCTTCTTGCTCCTTCTCCCTCTTTTTCCCGCTTCTCTAGTCAGAGTCCAGCTGAGGAATTTCTTACATGTGCTGTTCCATGGTCCTAATGAAGAGGCCTTTTTTTTTCCCCCAACACCATATCTTCCCAAACTGATTAAATCAACTTGCTCAACTGGAAAGATCAACCCTGGAGGCTTGAGGTTGCAGCAGGTTTGGAGGTACAGATCCAAGTGCGGTGTCAACATGATCTACTTTGTCTCCCCCTCCTTGTTCCACTTGGTCTTTGCTTTATTCTTGAATGCCGAATTGACAAGTACATGTACCTTGTTCACATTTGTCCCCTCTCTAAACTTCTGGAGGAGGCAGATCCATTCTTCAGAGACTGATGTCATGGCTGGCTGGGATCAGCTGTACAGATGTACCTATCAAGGCATCCTTTGAAAAAGGGACTTCATAAATCATTCAGTCATCACCATCTTGATAGTGCTCACACCTCCTGACCACAAGACAGGGGCACAGCAGCTCAGGGAATGTAGAATATCTTTATTCAATGAGTTATTTTTGTTTCGTCAAGCTGCCAATATCCTGTAATATTTCAACAGCCAAGGAACTATTTGTTCTTGGGCACCATTTTCTGTACAGGGAATCTGTCAAGTACATTTGCATGGTTTAATTTCAGTGACTGTTTGTTTAAGCCCTGATCCCCTCCAGGTTTTGAAAAGTCACTTTTTCCTTGCATTTGGTAAAGGTTGATTTCTTCCATCCCTCAAAAAAATCCTATGAAGCTTAAAATGAGCCTCCTTTTTCAATCCAAAACAAACAAACAAAGTTTGTGTCCTTCCATACTCAGCTGCCTGCCACATTCTTGGAAGCAGCTCTCTTGGTTCTCTCACACTCCCAGACTGGCTGCCTTTCCTCCTGCAGCACATGCCAAGTGCAGGCACAGGATCTTCAGGGATGGCCAGAACAGGCTTCCTGGCAGGGCTTCCTGGGGATAGATGAAGGAAAAACAACCCACATGAGCTTATGGAACCTGCCTTTTTGTGTCTGGTATTAGGATTATCCTGGGTTTAATTGTCTGGTTTGGGACTGAATGTGCTCAGATGGCCAAAAAGGCCATCAGAATCCTGGCTTGTGTCAGCAACAGTGTGGCCAGCAGGACAAGGGCAGTGATTGCCCCTCTGTGCTGGGCACTGGTGAAGCTGCACCTTGAATCCTGTGTTCAGTTCTGAGCCTCTCACTGCAAGAAGGACATTGAGATGTCAGAGTGAGACAAGAGAAAATGAAGCTAGTGAGAGGTCTGGAGCACAAGGACTATCCAAGGAATCTGGGGCGGGGTTCAGCCTGGAGAAAAAGGAGGCTCAGGGAAGACCTTCTCACTCTCTACAACTACTTGAATGAAGGTTGTAGCCAGGTAGGGGGGTCAACCTCTTACAAGCAACAGGACAAGAGGAAATAGCTTCATGTTGTGCCAGGAGAGTTTATGTTGGATGTGAGGGAAAGTTTCTTCACCAAAGATTGACAGGCAACGGAACAGACTGCCCAGGGAAGTGGTGGAGTCACCAGTCCTGAAGGTATTTAACACATGCACATATGCGGCACTTGGGGACATGGGTTAATGGTGGGCTTGGCAATGCTGGGTTAATGGTTGGACCCAGTGACCTTAAAGGTCTTTTCCTAAATGATTCTATTATTATTTTGATGTTGCTGTTGTTGTAACTAGGATGTTAATAATGGCTCTGTCTTATGTTGATTTTCTAATAAAGAATGTATGTTCAGCTCTACTAACCTGAACATAGATACAGATGCTTTTCCACTTGCTGGCCTATTTCCTTCTGGGAATTTAATATCTCTCAGAGTATTCCCATATCAGGTTAAAATCAGCCAGGGGACATAATGATTTTTACAGTGTCAGAGGCAGAGACAGTTACATACATAGCATGGATCACATAAACCTCATTTTCTCAGGTACACTGTCTACAGAGTAATCCATCTGTCACAGCCTTTTTCCACCACAGCTGTGGCGAGGAAGGACTGTGGTTAAACCACCTCACTTCTGTCCATCCAAATCTAGATCCACCAACCCACTGTAGTCCTAAAAAGAAGAGAGTGAGAACCCCTGTCTCCCTTTTCCTTTGGTCTGTATATCTAATTCATTCTTAGAACAGCAGCAAATCCCACCTCCTCCACTCGCTGGGCTCCAGAGGAGCAGAATGCTGTTAATTAATTCTAACGAACATCAGACAGCCAGCTCCTCTCTGTGCACTGGGACAGGGGTTACTTTTATCTCCATCATTTGCCTTCCTTGATCTGATTTCCCCCCAGCTAAATTAAATCTCTGTCCTCTGTTTCAATTGATTTTTCTTTTCTTGCTCTCTTTTTAACTGAAATAAGTTTACATAAATGTAAAAGTAACAAAATAAGGTCTCGGAACAGGCACGTCAACTGTTTAATGTAGCCTAGGCTGTTGTAAATCAATAGTAGTGCTGTTTAATTTGTATTTTCATTACTCATTCAGTTTCCCCTCCCTTCTCCCTCACTAACCCTGAAAGCTAAATTTTATTTAAATGTCACAGTGTCCTGGGAGATTGGCTGAAGCTGCTTGACCCACTGGACCATTCATTTGATGCAAGAGCCATGAAAGACTCAGACTTACATCACAGAAGTAATATTTCTTGCATTAGCTATTTATGGCTTTACACATATTTTAATTTCTCAACCGTAAATAAAATAAATAACAGGCACCAAAAGCCTGGCAGCATGACAGGGACCTTTATAGGATGAGGAACAAGGGCAAAATTAAAAGGGAAGAATACAAATAAATCTGTGGACTTGGTTTCTGACACGTGCATGGGTAATTACTGCACTCTGTGATTTATAGTCATCATTACATCTGTGTGGGATCAGAGAAGATGGTGTTCTCCACAGAGAATGAGGTCCCATTGCTTCACATGGGCCCAGCTTCACGTAGGATTCTGGCACAGGCAACAACCTGGGAATGAGACAGGAAATAGCTGGAGAGCTAATGGCACCTTTTGTTGTGAAAACTACTTCTTGTGTTCACCTAATAAGCTTGGAAAGACTTGGCCTTGTGTAGGCAAATGTGATGGCTGCCAACAGAATACTGGCTTAATTATTGGGGAAAAAAAACCAAAACAGCATAAGACTTCATGGGTTATGGATAATGAAGGGCAATATTTATACCTATTTGGACAAAAACATAACTCAATAAGCTTTTTGCCTTGTGGGCGAAATTCAGAAGTATTTACTCTGTCTGTTGGATATAACTTGGAGATGGCCATGGAAGACCCCTCCGACCTGGGAGACTCCTTGGAGGGCACGACGGCTCCAAAGCTGCAGGATCTGTCCCTCTTTGCCTACAGCACCAGTCATGCCTGGGAAACTGTGAGGGATTGTGACAATTTACACTCATTTGCCCCAGATGATCTGACTGCTCCTGGCTTTCCAACTGCCCTTGAGCTCCCAGTTTTACTAGGATAAGAAGGTTCCTATCAAGAAGAAAGTTTAAGCACGTGCTTAACTTTCACCACATTCAGCTTAACTCCACAGTTTTAAGTTACTTTAACTGTTGGCATTGAATTGTTGGATTTAGGCCTAAAGCCAGAACAGAAGTGTACAAAAACCCCAAATATGTATATAAAAACTATCTAACATTTGCTGTCATGGTAGCAACAGGATGCCTGTGTGCTGCTGATGCCTTGGTAACAGCCTCTGTGTATGTCTGCATGTGTATCCTGAGTTGCCATGGGGCAGGGTATGGAACATATTTAAAGACAGTAAGGTAAAAAAGAGCATAGTAATAAGAAAACCTAACAAAAAAACCCATCTGCCGAATCATTATCCCTTTCACACATCTCCTTACAATCTTTGCATGCAGCTTGCACTTTGTTATAAGTAAAGACTGGAGACTCTCCAGACCACAGGTTTCTTTTGCTGTGCTAGTCCCCAAAGCCCCACACATAGTAGGCAAAGGATGGATAAAATTTAGGGAAAAAAAATAAGAGTATTGCAACAAAATGAAATGTGTACAGGAGTGAAAACTGTTCTCTTTGGTGAGTCCCGTTTTCCTCTGAAGAATCAGTGCAACAGGGCACCAGTAATAACACACCAGGGAGAAAGAAAGCAGTGCAAAGTGGAACACATCTACCATTGTAAAATCATGATCTAGTCCAAATGGTAAGAAATACCTGTTTCTCTATATCAGCTATTAATAATTAGATACAGGTCTGAATTTCCAATTTTCTAATATAATAATTAACAACACAGAGCACTGATACAAGCATTGATACCTAATTATTAGAGTAAGATTAAAAAATTTGTTGGGTGTCTCTTGAACAGAATTAACTCAGGCTTCACACTGATAGCCAGAATTCAAGGAAGTCATTGCTACTTTGTCCCTTTCCTGAAAGCCAAGTTGAATCATTGGATTCAGGTGTATCCATAAGTTATCTTGAAATTAAGTAGTTCTCCAGATTTCAGAATAAAAATCCTGAATCCTAGACAATAAACATCAAACCATTATAAAGAAGGACTGCAGGACAACTGTGGCTGTGTGAGGGTCATGAGAACAGTGCTCACATCATACAGAATCAAAGCTATTATTTCCACCCTATGCAATCATGCCTACAAACTCAGGGACCCTTGAAATTCCCTTCCTGCATTTTACTTGCATTGATTTAACAGATCATTCTCACTGGTTTTATTAAACTGGAAGAGTAAACTTGGTCTGACTGCACCTCAATCAGTAGAAAATTATATTTATCAGTGATGAAATTAATGCTTGAAAGGATACAATAAACAAGGAAGAGTGAGAGAATGATAAAATATCAGGGAAGGAAAAAAGACTAACAAAAAACTCAAGAGGCAGAATTGCATTGTGTTTGGTTGCAAATACCACTCTGATGGCAGCATTGTTCTTCTAAGTATTCATGCCATCAAAATGTGGGAAGTCTCCCTTTGGAATGGAGACAAACTCCTCCACAGGGCTGTCTTCAGCTGCATATGAAATGGACTTTTTTCCTGTTTCAGAAAGTTCGGTTGTAGTGTCCATTTTTACACCCCTGCTCGTGCCAGTGCCAGTGTTTTATGCTGTCAGACAGGTTCTTTTGCAGGTGAATTTGGCCAAGAAGTGCTGTAGACTGATGACACATGGGCCACTGAACACCCAGTGCCCAACATATAATTTCATTTACTATTCCAGTTCTTGTATAATACCAGATTTCTGTAGAGAACCATGTGTGATATCAGCTCCTGAAAGCCTTTTCTAGTAGCTTATAGCAGTAGCACACAGGGCTGGGTTTAACCAAAGCCTGTTAACAAAAGGCTCTGTAATGTATCCATTGAGCCTCACAAGGCTCCATCTCTAATGTGATTGTATATTTAAAGGGAATCTAACCTTAAAAGCAATGAACAATTATATGAGAATGAGGAAAATCTTGTAAGAATGGCTGATTTCTGCAAACTTCTTCAGCTTCTATGAAAAGGTTCTATAGAAATCCATAGGAAAAACATGAATGTCTCTGAGGAAGTTTGGGGTGAGGAGGTTAATAGAAAAATCATATCTCTGGTGTGGAATTTATTTTCTCTTGGAGTACCTCAATATAGCATTCTGTAGACAGCCAAAAGGGGGAAAAAAAATCCATGAGAAAGTAACATTTTCTAATCCAGTTGACTACAGTTTAGCCCTGCAAAGAAATAAAGACTCTCATCCCAGGAATCTAGCAAGTGTGAAAAGCAGATAGGAAATAATTTCTCAATGGATTTGCAGATATCAAATGGGTGTGAGAGGTTAGAGCAGGCACAAACTCTGCACAGAGCTACAGCTTGTCTCACATTTTTTTCAGCAGCTCAGGAAAAGCCAGTAGTTTTCCATGAACCTTTTCAGTGGAGAGCAATAAAGAAGCAGGCTCTCAGCAGCTGCTGCCTCTTATTGCATTTCAGGTGTTCTCAACACTGGCACCTCTCCCCTGCTGCCCAGACCAAAAACCAAAGCTAGATTTCAAGTAAGGAAAAAGCAACTCCCTGAGTTTATATCTGTTCAGTAAGTTTCCTGTTGGAAAGGGGGTGTACGTTTTCAAAATTTGCATTTGTAAGACAAATCTAGGCATCAGAATGGCCAAAATAAATCGGTGTGAGCACCTAATTCCTTTGGTCCCTTGGGAATTCACCTTGGGGTCACTGATCCAGCAACAAAGGAAATGCTGGGAGTTGGTCCAAGCAAAGCTCTGATTTAAGCTACTATGCACCAAATTACTGCAAGCGCTCCAGTGATTTCATCTGCCATGAAGAGAAAGTCCTGAACACCCTAAATGCAACAAGCATTAGCTTTTTCTGGCAGTAAGGTTTTGTGCATTTATTTATAGCCTATTATTGCTCATGGAAGGCAAGGAACAATAATCTAAGCCAGGGACAGCAGCTCTGCTGCTAGTTAGAAAATATGCCAATTTAACAATCCAGCTTTCTCCTGGACCAAATCCCCCTTTCCTTGTCCTGCTCTCCTGCCTTCCCATCCTCATGCCCTTCACACTCTGCAGCTGGACTACAGAGTCCAGGCTCAGGGAGTTTGCATTACTACTGAGCAGTTTTAACCAAAACACAGAGAGGACAGAACTATTGAGAAGGTCCAGAAGGAGATTGTTGTCTCTCTGAAATACTCTGGTACAAGTGACTTTTTTTTTTTTCACTTTTTCTTTTGGAACCAACTTTGTCTTACAAAACCCTCACTATTTTAGGTGAAAATATTCTGTTTCCACAAGAAGGTCTAGTCTATCAAAAAAAACCTGTTGAGAGAAAACACAGTCTCCAAGAGATATTCTCAGATGCTATGGGTAGTACCCAGTACTGTCAAACCCCCACACTCCAGCCCCTACCTAAATAATTCCCATTCTCCATGTAGCAGCCTCCACCTCCAGGTTTCTGTTCCTCCATTTGCTTGTGAGAGAGAGCAGGGGGGTGTAGGGAAGCAATAAATAGAGCTGCAAGAGGCAGCACCAGCCTTCTTTACCACGGCATGAAAGATGAGTGCAGTTGTTCTTGGTTACTGCTGGAATAACTGAATTAGAGGGGCACCAGAAACCCCAGGGCCAGGTTAGGTGATGGTCAGGTGCTGTCTGCTGTGGAGGAGCTCTTCTCTCTCTCCTCACCTTCAGAAAGGAAAGGACCCAAATTCCCATCAGTTGCTGTCCATGAGCATCAGGCAATAAGAGTCAAGGGAGGAGTTAATTTTTGCAGTCAAGGCTCTGAAAGTGATGCCACTGTGTATTTAGAGTCACCTTCTCTCAGTAGAGATTTTCCCTCCTGCAGCAGAGGTTGGCTGCAGTCTATAAACCATACTAGGCTTGGCCATGAACTCTTGTCAGGGCACCAAAGGATTTTCCTAATGATAAAAGAGAAGGTGAATCCAGATTGGACTGGAACCTGCTGGAGAGCTTCAAGGAGAGAGGAGCAGCAGGGAAGAGCTGAGCAGCTTGTACATATTTTCGATTAAGGTTCAGATAAATGTTATGTAAATCTTCAGTCATGATTTTCTAGAGATATTTAAAGGTTTAAATAATATTAATGATAGCAATAATCAAGACTTTCCTACTTCAATATCAGCCTCTATCTTGTATTGGATCTGAATTACCATCCTTGGCTGGCCCAGACCTACATTACAACAGGCTGGTTAGGGCAGGAGCAGAAAAAGGAGCAAGGAGATGTGTTCTCTGTCTCCATGGACTGGAGTAAAGCTGAATGCCTGGAGCCTGTGTGCTTTTGGCTTAGAAAGGGGATAGAGCAGCTGTACAAGGCAGATTGTGAACGGCTCCCTGCTGCTGCCTGGGGAAGCTGTTGGATGAGAGGAGTGTCAAGGGCTGCAGGGTAGGTGAAGAGAGGAGTCCACTGGTGGAAGATGGGCTTTAGGATCTCATTCATGAGTGTGGCACAAAAGGATTGACAGGAAAGGACTGACACTTCAGTTTAAACAAGAGTAGTCAATGTAGAGTGTTTCTTGCCTAAGATCCCCCTTTAGCAAACTGTGAGTGGAAGAACTCCTCCAAGCCATAGAAAGAGTTTTAAATTCCTGCCACACAAACCTGCTTTGAGCATATGAAGCTCCAGGCTCCTGAGACAAGGGCTTACACAAATTACCTGCTGTACAGCAAAGAAAGGCTGCTATAGTGATTCTGTGTTGCAGAGCCATGTTCCCAGAAAAGAGTGGAGAAGTAGATATTCACTGTGCATGTGTAGACCCATCACAGGATGTGGGTTCATGGGACAGGGAGAGATGAGGAGTGTGTGTTGGGAGGAGAGAGTAGGCCTGCTGGAGAGCAGACTTAATTTAGTATTAAGGAAGGGATCATGGGCTCTGAGGTACAAAGCACTATCAACTTCAGCCTCTATAAAACCCATCCCATGCATACCTGGGCTCCAGTGCAATCCCCAGTAACAGTGACTCACTCGATGAATTACAGCAGAGGCAGGAGGACACAGCACGTCCCAGTTAGAATGAGCTACAGCCCAGAGGCTCAGCTGTGTGCCAGAAGACATTTATATTACATGCCAAGGCCTTCCAAAGTCCTGTTCTTAACCTCAAACTAACCTCTTCCCTCTCCCAGTAGTGGGAATAATGCTGAGTAGTTGCTTTTCTGTACACCTGATTTTTCTTTGCTAGAAATCTCAGATTTAAATTGTTCTGGAGCTCAGAGATATCTGGAAGGTTTAATCATGAGCTGTGCCACATGTGAGATGTTGAGACTGTGGAGGAGTATTTCTGGAAAGGGCAGATCACTGGGTGATCAGTGTACTATCTGTGTGGCCCACGGAAGCAAATGGTTTGGCTGCTCGCATTGAAGCTGCAGTGAGCAGCAGAGCACAAGGAAAGGAAATGTAAGGTCTTAAATGAATCCAATTACTCATGCCATTAATTTTGATTTACTTGAGTATTTAGAGCATGATAAATAAACATCAATTGATTAGCTAGATTATGTTCATTTGAAATTTTACCATGAGTGGATGGATATTTATTTTACAGTCTAATGGTAAGAGTTTGCCAATATGTTTCTGTGACATTTAAAAGAAGGTCACTCAGACTTTTTCATCTGGAATTTGCAATTATTCCCAGGATCATTTTCATCTGCAAGCCTTTTTTTACTAGACAAGTGAAAATGCTGTAGTGATGACAGGTGTAGCTGATGCTTTTTTGCATGTTTCAATCAAACTAGACACACTTACCAAGGAGTGTGTGTGGAATGAACCCTCAGGTTTGCCTCTAGCTCATGTAAAATTCAGCTACTGCCCACAGCAGCCAGCTCTGATTTTCACTCCTGAGGGAAAGCAGCAAAATATTACTTGAAACCTGCATCAGTTACAGCAGCTGTAGGAGAGAGAGAATAAAGTCTTCATGGGCTTTGCAATGAAATCAAGCCAAGAAAGAGCTGGTGGAGCAGCTGAAGAACAGTATTCCATATTGTCTGCATCACATGCATTGGGGGGTGGGCGGGGGAAAATGATGTTATTTAGAAAAAAGGAATATTTCCCTAGCTCCTATTTCCTCTTGATAAAATCACTGTTGTCCCTGTAACTCAAGCACATCTGGAATTGGGGCCTTTCTCCCTTCCCAAATACCCACACACAAAAAAATTAGATGCAACTTTACCCAACACTTCCCTGTGACATGTTCTATCACATTTTCCACATGTGAAACACAGCATTATCTCCCCTCTGAATTGTTCTAGGTATTCAGGCTCTGACAAGAGTGAGAAATCACTTCTGTGATTTAAAACTCTTAATTCTAACCCAGGTAAAATGATTATAAAATAATGTGCTTCTTAACCACATTACTATCAGCCAACATTTCCTGTCCATTAATAAGTTTCTGAGACTGGTCACATGGATGGAAATGGAACTTAAAAAATAATGTATTATTTCCTTGAGTGGAAATAGAGTTAGTAGTATATGTAAAAATAGAATATCCTCTTATGATTGTGGAAGCCTACATAATCTTCTCTCCAGAAGGTACATCTCGGTTTTTAAAAGACGTTGGTGAATCTTTGTGGTATTTTTTTTCCTCACTATGAATTCTGTACTCAGTTCCAGTCAGTCTGTTTTTTGTACACTATTTTTAAGAGGGAAACACCTTGACAACATAGAGACACATGCCAGTTCTCCCAAACAAGGAATGTATGTGGAGAGAGAGCAGAATATAAAAATAAATAAATAAATGTATTGTGAATCACAGTGGCATTTTGCCCATGGCTTATAGAAAAGGAACAAAGGTTTAAATGGCAAAACTGGGCTGCTCCTTTGCAAATTTTATTTGCTTATTTCACGTGAAGGCCTTCACTCTTCTTCAACTCAGTTGTTTTTATGCTTTTCATTTCCCATGTCTTGGAGTGCTTGAATCAATCTTCCTCAAAGATTGCCCTTGTAAATGAAGTGTTACCCTCTCCAATACACTTTTAAAGAAATTAAATACTCTTAAGTTCATACTTTGGAAAAAAAAAAAGTCAAATCTGTCAACTTTGGAATATTTCAGTAGTGTCAGGTTGTATTTCAAGTAGACAGCTCTATGTGCAGTCTTCTAATTAAAATGAAAAGATATTATCAACTTATTCAATTAGCTTCCCATCTGGCAATTTTACTGTTTAAAATAAAATCTTTTCTGCTTAGAAAAATTCTGAAACCAACATAACAAGTGCTAAACTGATCTTGATACTGTCACTGCAACAAAAGTCTTCCAAAGATGAGGGTGACATTGAGGGAAGAGAAAAGTCGATAATCCTCATATGAAATATGGTAATAGAAGTTGAGGGTTTCCTCGTGGGGAGGGGAGTGACAATAATCCTGAACGTTTTACTGACTCCAGATGAGGTTTTATTGTAAGAGCTTTCCCTGAAACTCCCAGAATTCCCCTTCCATCTCACAAGAATGACTTCTGCCCCTATTCCAAATAGCACAAGTAGATTTAGAAATAGATGTATCTTCTTAGTGTATATCGCGTATGAATATTTGATATGCTGAAAAGGGGGGAAAGTTCAGCTCAACAGTCAATTTATTTCATGAAAAGCCATTCTCACATCCCTTGGTTTGTTCTTGGTGCCCTCTAGCAGTGGCAACAGTGGCCTTTGGGTAGGAGAGGTGTGGGTTCAGGTTTTCAGTCCTGGGCTCAGCTGCATCACCACGTGTCCCCTCCAGACAGGGACTTGCTCCCTTGCAAGCTGTGGCACTGTGAGCTGCCAGCACTCAGCCTGTGCTCATGCTTGTCCTGCCAGGGCCATCAGCAATAACACATGCTCCAGATTAATCCATGGAATTCTCTTTCCTTTATCCCAGCTCTCAGGATGTGCTAAGAGTTATATCCTGAGAGCTGAGATATCTGCAGCTGCCGAGGGACAGGCAGCCACCCTGGAGTGCTGCTCCCCACAGAGGACAGAAAGAGGAATTTCTTCTCAGCTCTTATTCCAGAGTGACCTGACCTTTTCAACTGAAGGATTTTCTAACTTTGGGAAAAGAAATACAAAGAAAAAATTCTGAGGGCATTCCAATGCAGTGTAGCTCCATGAGTTATCACTTACAAAAGCCTAAAACAAGGTTTAATTTTGAATGCTCTTTAATTGAATTCATTCTTCTCCATTTTGTTTGTTTGCATCCATGGGAATTTGTTTGTGTAGCTCAAAGCATCTTTTCCCTTGTTTCTTCCTATTTCTCCTCTGGAAAATCAGTTTCTGATGCCTTCAAGACTCCCCAGAGTTGGAGGCTCATGGATTATCAAACACCACTCTGACCAACCAAGATATTAAAGACTAGCTCTATAATCATTCATACACCTTTCCACTGCCAAAAGCTACACAGCAGGGAAGAAAGAGCGGACAAAATAGGGGTCCAAATTCCTGAAGGTTTTATGAATCAGAATTTCTGGGAAAGTAAAATCTAACAGACAGCATCTGCTGTACATGGCAGCAATAGCCTAGAATAGATTCAAGTTCTTGCAGGCTTATTGCCTATGACTCAAAGCTGCACTCCTGAAGTTGTAGGGGCTGTAGAGTCCTGGGGAAGGAAGGGTCGGAATCCCGTGCACCTGTTCTGGGAAGCAGGATGACAGGATGGATGCCAGCCAGGGGATGAAGACAGAACCATGTTCTCCCTTTTCTTGGCTTTCCACTACCTGGAGTCAGTAAATAAGGAGAAAAATTACAAAGGAAGAGCTACAGACAACCATCTACAGGAAGAGAAAGGAACAGAACAGGGAGAGTTACTCAGCTGGCTGCGAGAATGGCCAAAGGTCCTCCCAAGCAGCCACGTTCACTTCTGAGAGTGGAGATACCTCGAGTGAGACAGGGCAGAGGGATGGATTGTGATGGGCAGGAGCAATCTCCCCTGGCAGCACTGCCAGGACCACTGCATTGCAAACTGCAGGTACTCTCCTGTGCTGGACTGTCAACAAGGCACAATAGCTCAAGCTACACCCTGACTTGTCAGCAGATTCAGGAAGATTTCTGGTTACACTGGTCCTTGAGATAACAGCTGTAAAGCCAATGCAGTTTACATCAGTGATAATTTTCACCTCTTTTTCCCATGAGGACAACCCACTGACATTTCTATGACAACTCAGTGGCCCTTAGCTTAGTTGAGTGGCCCTTAGCAAAGCCTTTGCCGTGTCAGAAGGGCTGTTGTGTTGTGTCCAGGGAGGGATGATTTTACTTCAGCTTTCTGTTACAGTTATAACACTCTTCTTTCCCTTTCAGTTAGTGTCTCCATCCAGTCATAAAGTGAGTGCAGATTCAGAAGAATGTGTCTCCTTCCATTAATGGGTCTGGGATAAAGACCTCATCAGTCTGATATTCCAGTTGGGATTCTGGCTCAGTAGTGATGAGACAGTAACATTAATGTTGGATGAAAAAGCCGAAAAGAGATTTTTAGCCCTTCAATTATTGTGTTTGGCTCCCTCCCCAACAACCCTGCCTCCACAGGAATGGAAAAAAAATAAAATCAGAGCGAAGAATTCTGTTAGCAGACGAGGCAAGAAATTCAATACAGATGACATTTGCTTTGCAAAGCAATAAAACAAGCTCAATCTGTTTAACTGTTAGGTTCTTTCAGGTAGGATTTAGCACAGAACATTTTCCAAATATAGCAGTGTTATACACGCAGCCCTTAGGAAAGATGTGGGGTGGAGATGAGGAACCAGAGGCAGAGAAGTTGAGAGGGACACCTCAAAGATGAGCTGGGGCAGAATTGCAACTGAGACTCTTGGATTTTGGGGCTTTACCCCAGGAGCAGAATATGTCTAATCCTGCTTTGCTGCACTGCAAAGACTAATCAACATTTCAGCAGTGAGCTGGGCATCTTTTAACTTGTTTTCTCCAACACAAGAGGAGTGGGATGTCAGTGGGGTGGTCCTACCTGATCCCTGATGGCTCACATCTGCCCAGCTGTCAGGATTCCTTGGCTCCAGGGCCATGGAGCATCTCATGCTCCTGTCTCAGCAGTACTGCCAGTGTTTGCAGCCCTAACAAACACACTCCTGCAGGTGACACCACTGTTCCTGTCTTTTCTGCTCACTCTTCCAAGACAGAAACACCACAAGTCTGTTTTAAACAGGGAGCTCTTTTCTTTCTGAAAGGGAGGGAGTGTGCCAGTGTTTATCATGTCGGGGTGAGTCATCTCCACAAAGGTGCACATCTGCTTTCCCCTGAGATAACTTGAGATTGCCAATTCAGGCTCGTGTCAGGAAAAAATTCAAGAAATTATATTCAACAAGCAACAGCTCCCACTTCCCTGCATAGGTCAGTGGGGTTCTACGGAGGGCTACCAAGGAATCAGAGCAATTAGGACATGAGCACCTAATCTTTGCAAAGTGACCTGAAATATGCAAGAGAATAAAGCCTTGGCACGTGATATTTCTGACACAAACAAAAGCTTCAATTAACAATAGAGCAGTATGCAAAACACCTATGAGAGTTTCACAGATATTCAGAAACAACAGCTGGTCTTTGCATGGATGCTTGTGGTTAAGACCTAACAGAGGTTAAAAGTTCATTGTGTCTATTATGCTCCATGTATATGTATATATACATAACAATTCATGGAAGTATGATGAAGCTGGGTACATCTATTGGCATTCTCCTCCAAGGAGGGGGTCCTGCCTGTGTGTATCTGCAGGATGGAAAGATCTTGTTCATTAACTCAGGATGCTCATATTATGTATATTCTATTAAGCACATATTGAATATGCATCTCATTTTCATTTCAATTAGGATCTGAGGGCTGAATTCATTCATGACTATTGATTCCTTCCAGGCCATTTGCATTTTATTCTGTTCATTATTATTTATAAGCTCTGTGGTCTCTGAGTAATTTAAATATCCCTCTCATGATTGCCCCCAAGTGATGAATTATATTCTGTCCTTCAAAAACCAACACAACAAGCCCTACGTTAATCCTCTGCTCTTTCTCTGTGTATTTATGGGGTTTTCAGTACTCGAGCTCTCGTGCTTTCTGTTGGGTTAGGAGCAGGTGATGCGACGCACGGTGAATTCCATTTACTGCGTGACAGACTTTTGTACTGCCTGTGGTTTTCCAGTAGAAAGACATATTTTGCCCCCAACTCTGGTGGGTGGTATTGCCCTGCCCTGTCAGGGTGCTGGGTCTCCAGGAGCAGTTGACAATGTGACAGCTGAATCACAGATACCTGCCCTCTTCAGAAAATCACTCCAGATTTTTGTCCTTGAATCGTGACCCAGGACAGCCAACATTTCGCTCCCAAAACCTCTCCCTCTCCAAGGACACCCTCTTGCCTGACATTTCAGAGTGTCACAGTATTAATTAAATGTTCTCCCTCTGTTTTTCTAGGAAGGCTGTGCCCTTTCAGGCAAGATACTGTGTTTTAAATTTTGTGGAGAGAGGTTTTAGTTCAGTGGTTTGCAAACACTGATATGTGTGACTGCATTGGCTGGTCCCTGAACTCCACAGGAGCAAGTGAAGAACTGGAGATTCTTCCTGACATGTTGAGGCTCCCAAAAGCCTTTTGATGATTTGAAAGGTACTTCCTGAGATCAAATTTGCACAATACCTAGCTTGGAATGAACAGACAAGAAATTTCAAAAGAGCTGGAATTACAGTTTAAATTGCAAACAAGTTGTGTTTTTATTGGAAGAGCTATGCAATAATTACTTGCTTACTTAAACGTAGATTTACATCTGAAAAGGCTTTTGGAAGATTTAAGAAGATCTGCATATTAAATCTGATAGGAATATATGCTCCTAGACTGTTTTGATCTACCCTAACAGAGCTGGAAGGATACAAAAATGCCATAGAAATAAAGTACAAACTTAATTTTTCTAGCTGTAGAAGAAAGTTTTTTACTTGATTGAGTTTTGCTGCAAATGGATAGAAAGAGTAGAGAAAAAAGGCAAGGGCCATGAATTTTTCTTTTAAGAAGTCAAACCCACTCTCCAAAATTCAGACTTTTATCCACCCATCAACTAAAGCAATGGCATCACACCATGTGTGCAGTCAGATAGGAAATAATGAAACATCGGTTATCAGCTCTCCGCTGTTTTTCTCCGCTCCCTTGGGAAACACTATTTGGTGATATCAAGGTGTAAGAGAAGACACAAAGTCCCAAGACACTTCCCCAGCACTCGTGTTAAGAAGAGATTTAAGGTGGATGGATGTTACCTAGAGATTACATTTCTGACTCTCCAGTGACCAAGTTAACTGATTAATAATTACCATCCTGGCTACTCCTAAGGGGGATCAACATGAAAGGAAAGAACTCACACTGCAAGTGCAATCGAAGTGCTGAGGATTCCCATATAGACAGCAGCTTCTCAGCCCATCAGGCATTAGATGTATAGGACACATAACCAAGTGAGAAGAATAGCAAAGCTTTCCAAACTATACCAAGCATCCTTAAACAGAACAGAGAGAATGATACGTTGGCCAAACTTTTAATTTCTTACAGTGGAAGGTATGTTAAAATACCTATCCTTGCATTTTTCCCAATAAAATAATTTCAAGGAAGAACAGTAATACTTTTTGTAACATATGTTAAGGTTGAGGACCAAAGCAAATCATTTCAAAATGTTCTGTGTGTAACTAGTTGAGTTTCACCTATTTATTTTTATCTGTAAAGCCTCATCTCCCTTGTGATTTAGACATATGATTGCTGGATGTGTTTTTTGACCAGGTTGCTGAAATCAGCAGAATCCTCTTAGCTGAGCTTTGTTTGTCTTTCTTCCTTAGAAAAGAAAGTTTAAATTCTATCCTGTATCTCATTGAAAAGGTGGCACAGCCTGCACAAACTGGCCCTGCCCCGGAGTTGTTTGCAACTATTGACTGTACTTCATCTGTATTTCAAAAGACTAATCTGAAGTATCCTGGCTGAAAACACAGGCAGAAAAGTAAAGATTTTGTCTTTAAGCACTAGATGACAACATGAACTCAACTGTCAGAGAGGGACAGACCTGTAAAACTTCAATCTCTTAGGGAAAATACATCAGGAGCTGAAGGACACCCTTTGATAAAGGTTATTTTCATGGCCAAAGACCTGCTCCATAGGCGGTTGTGGACATGCAGGTCTTTCGCCCATGAGGACTCTTGGTATAAATTAGAATTGGATCTCAGCCTCTGTCTGTGCTCTGAAATGCAGTTTCATTCCACACACCTGGCTATAGGGTTGTCTCTAAATTAGCAATGGCATTGTCAGAGCTGCTTACCTGTTTTCTCTTCTGCAACAGAAGTGGAGGGGTGTGTGATGTAGGACACACAATGGAAGAAATCCCACCCTTGTAGCTCATCACCAGCATACCTCCAATAATGGGAGTCAGTGCACTGAGGGGGCCAAAACCTGTCATGAACTGAGAACAATTCTAATAGGGGAAAAGGAGAGAGCAAGGGCTTGATAAGATGCCTCTGGAGTTTGCTCTTACTGCATTAAGTCAAGAGGAGTTAGTTTCTAGAAGTCTTGTTGACTGTTGTCATCCACATCCTGCTCTGAAATCCAAGTCAGTCTCTGGGTCATATTTTTTAAGCAATCCATCATTTAATTTGGATTTTCAGGATCTTGCCAGCTGGAGCAACCAGACTTAATTACAGACTCCTATTATAAAAGCTGCTTATTCCCAAAACCTTGGGATTGCAGCTGAGAAGCTCACCTCTTTACTGTCAGCTTCTGGGATATGCCCAAGGAGTCCCTGAGTAGAAACATTTCCCTGTTTTAGTGTAAACCTAAAAGCCCATTTACATCAACATACAGAAGGCCCTATTGACACCAGGGACTCCTCTTGGTAGAAGTCAATTACGTTGTACATACCCTTTAAAAACCAAAAAGGCTCATGATTCTTTTTGATGTAAACTGGGTATTCCCTAATTCGCCTTGAAATAAATGCTGTTAAGCAGCCTATAATGCAGCAGGACAGATCAAAGGGCTCTGCTCCTTGCCTCTCCACAGCAGCCACTGGGGATGCTGGAGTGGTTAATGCTTCCCAAAAACCACGCTGCTCAGTTGTTTTACTTCTTCAGTCTAGGTTACGACCACCCTCTACAGAGGCTGAAGGCTGTATGATGGAGATAAGACCCAGAATGAAGCACTTGCAGATGGCAGTCACCACAGAGCAGCACAACGGATGCTTTAATTAAGTCTTCCCTTCCCCTTATTAAAATTCAGGAAAGATTACCGAGGAATTTGTACTGTATCTGGAAAACAAATCATAACAATTACAGCAGGCTGCCCCAGGCTGGCTAGATTGTAGCTTATTATTCCACAAAGCCTTGATAAATGTGTAAATTTATATAGAAAGCTTCTGCATGTCATCATCGCTGTGCAAAGACTCCCTGCTTTCTGTATCCAGTTTTAGAAGGAAGACCAGCTGGCTTGAGTCCCTTGAATTATTTGCTGTTGTTGTTGAATTTTTAAAATACATATAAATTATGTCTCACATCTACAGTTTATCTACAAGCTGTCAAACGGGAACTCATTCCTGCTCTTTTTGATGCTGACTGAGAAGCCATCTAACTCAGTTAACCCTCTGCCCCCACAGCCCCAATGGCTTTTACATTCTAAAGGTGCATTTTAAAACGCCACAGGCTTCCCTTTAGGGAAAAGCAAACTTCAAAGCATAATTGTTTTATACCTATGAGCTTAATTGCCTCAGAGGCATAAAAGGTATGCACACTTGCATATGTGCACATCTGTAACAACAGCCTGTGTTTCCCCCAGAACTGACTAAATGGTGGGTCAAGGAGAAGGGGGATAGCTGAATCACTCATTCTATGCATTTCCTCTTAAAAGGGAAGCTTTGAACAAAGACCATGACTAGATTTGATACTCTTCATGCCATGGTTTTCATACATGAATCCATGGTGAATACAAGTGTGATTTATTGACCAGGCTTTTGGGTTATGATGCCAGAAGGGACGATCAAGATGATCTTAGCCAAGTGCCCTGTATAAAACAGAGCAACAAATTTCTCTGAATTAACTTCTATTAAGATCAGATGCTGGAAAACATGTCCACTCTTAATTAAAGTATATCCATCATGAGATAATCCACTAATAACCCTGGGGAGCTGAAGCAGGAACATCATTCTGGGACATGCATCTACCCAAGCCAACATCCTTGCCTGATACCATCTCTTTGCTTTTAGTGATCTCCTGAACTTATATATGAGACTTCAGGCTCCAACATTGCATAGGGAACTCCTTCACTATGCTCCTGCACATATTAATTATTTTACAGGTTTAAAGTAATTTCTATGAAACTGGTTCAGTGTGCAAGATGCCTTACTTTTGCTCCAGAAAAGTGGAAAATGCAGATTTTTGAAAGATAATTCTTATGTGTTCTGTTTTCCAATTACAGTGAAATAAATGTGAGCTTCCTAGCCTGTCTCCTGTCTGGCTGTGGTGACGTCACCTTTTCTTGCAATATTTTAATTGCTCAAATACATGCAAATTCCATTTACAAAGAAAATACCAGGCACTTCCACAGTGCCTGAGAGCTCACAGTGCTATGTGAGCACTTTGCAAATATTTTAAATTCTGCTCCTTTTGCCAAAGGCACCTTGAACCAGGACTCCAGGGTCTCAACCCACCGTGCTGGCAGAGGAGCTTAGCTAAATCAAACAAATCTGAGGGACAGCACTCCACAGTCTACAGGGGGAGGCAGGGGCTGCAATGTGAAGTGAACGAGGCCATAAGGAGAGATTTTGCAGAGAAAAGGGAGAGCCCTTCAAATGCCCCACAGGCAGGAAAAGGACACAAGGGATCCTGGGTTTGTAGTGTTTTGTGGTAGGTTTTGGATTTTTTGTTCATTGTATTTTAAATTACATTTGTTGTTTCATCTCTGTGTAAATAACCAAAATGAGATATTCAGCAACCTTCTCCAGAGCTAGTCCTTATTCTTGCTTTTATTCAAAAACACTGTGGTTGGGTTTGTCCAATAAATCAAAGTCTTCAGCTGATGATGAAATTAATAAATAAGGTGACACTTTTGCTCTCCACTGCAGATGAGATTTCCCATTTCATGCTTCAGTTGCTTGAAGTAAGAATGCAAGAGAGGGAGATTTCTTTTCCCATAGTGGTAAAGAAAGCTGATGAAAGATTACCTTAAAATTCCTTGTAAGGGACAAATAAATAAAAATATGTTTGGTTTTTTTTGTTTGTTTTGTTTTTTGCTTGTTTGTTTGTTTTTTGTTTGTTGGTTGGTTGGTTGGTTTGGGGTTTTTTTCCCCTTAGAAAAGATAAAAGCAAAGAAATAAATCAAATAAAACGGGGCATACTTTGTATTGATTTTCCTGATCTGCCTGCATTAAGGCAGGGACTGCAGGGAGAGACAAGCTCAGATGAGGAGATGAGCAGATGTCTCTGGTACATGGGCTGGAGACCAACACCTGATGTTCACTGAGCTGCCCTCCCACACCTGCACGTCCTGTCTAGGTACATTTCTTCAGTGAGCATTCCCAACACTGGCTTAAAGATGTGTCACTTTAAAAAAACAAACCAAACCAACCAACCAACCAACCAAAAAAACCCCCAAAAACAAACAAAAACCCCCCAAAGAAACAAACAAAAAACCAAACAAACAACCCCCCTAAAAAAAACAAAACCAAAACAAAAAAAGGCAAAACAATGGGAGATAAGAAAATAAATAAGAAAATTAGAATAAAAAAATATTGTTGCCAATTTGAAGGAGTTTCTGTACACTTTTGCAATATGTGGAGCGTTAGAAAGAAGCACATGTTGAATTTCAGCTGGACAAAAGTGCCTCCAGTTCCTGGGTTAAAATTGCCCTGTGAAGTTATGGGGTGGCATTAAGAGACTGATGCACTTCAACAGCTCAAGAAAGAAACTCCAGCCCTGACAGACTTTCATGAATATATACACACATGACCCAGCCATGTGTTCTTTATTGAAATCATCTCATTGATAAATAGGACGTTGAGTAAATAAATAAATATCTCATCAAAGTAGCTATGGTTTTTAAAAATTTTCTTTGAAGAAATGGAGACAGGGGAGGTCTTTGAGATCTGAAATATATTCTTTGCAAGAAAGAAAGCATCTGGGAAAACACAAGAGATCATTACTATTACTTAGACGTGGGCTTAATTATATTTTTGACTGAATGTTTGAAGTTGGATGACTCTTCAGCAGCTCATAAAAGAGTCCAGATTCTCCTTCAGCTTCATAGATTTGGAATGTCTCTCCTGTTAGTGCAAGGAGGGAAATACTCTATTATCCTGTAAAGTGTTCTTAAGGCAATGGAGAACTTCAAAAAAGAAAAGATCTCTTTCACCTGCAGGGCAAAAAAAAAAAAAAAAAAGGGGGATATGGTCAGTATTTTCTTGTTCAGAATACCAAACTGTTCATTGATACACAAATCTGTGTCTCTCTGATATAATAAAAAGTCTTGCTTATTAATAAGTAGTGTTTCCCTTTCAAAATAAATGGAAGAGGTGGGTAAGATCATAGAGACCAGTAATCTTTAAAAGAATGGATTGTATTGTCTTTGAAAAATAAAACAGGACAGAGAGAAGTGATTTTGGAGGATTTTGGTCACTAGTGGTCAATAACAGCAAGAAATGGTGGTAGTGAGAGGTTACCTCTGTGGGAATCTTAGCTCTTCCTTTCTCTATACAAAGCAACCCCCACTTTTTAATTTGTTATTTGTATAAAAGACCTTGTTAAATGCTAATTTGTAGATTTGAATGTACACAGAGTGCAAGAGTTTTGGTATGTCATTTCTGAGACTGAAACAACCAGTGATTTTGAAAAATGTTTCTAAGAGCTCTGTGACCTGAACCATTACAAGAATAAAGAAAAGGTGTTGCTAAAAAGGAATTAGCTAAGTAGCAAAACAAGATATCTCAAAAAAGCTGTGAAATAATGGAAATTGAATATGTAAATTCAATTATTTTTTTTCTAGAAGAAATTGATTTGGAAGATATTCCCAAGGTTTTTTTGCTCTGTTCTGCCAGACCAAAGAGACTGTGAATACGAAAGGTTTAACAAAATGTTGGAAAAGCTTTGATTAGTACTAGGTCTTCCTTGATCAACAGTAATACAGTATGTCTGGTCCACATTTTGATTTCTGTTTAAAATACCTTTACTTTTCAAATTTAATATGATTCATTATAGGCATAGTTAGCAAAAATGACAAGGGTTAACTTATTTTTTCCATTCTCAGTCGAACTTTAATATCAGGAAGAGCCTGAATTTCTCGTCTCTCCTTCACCAGGAGCTGCATCCTACAGCAAAAGGCTCATTATCACTCACTGTGGTGATGAATTCCTGAGCTGAGCAGAAATTTCTCGGCTGTTGAAGAATGTTTTAAATGCTTCCAATATACATTCCAGCAAGTTAATGAATATATATATATGCATGTGTGTGTATAAAAATGTTAACATATAAATAAATCATTCTCCCTTCTGTGAGTTTTTATGGCATAGTATGTTAACCCCATAAGCTCTGGTTTATATTTTGTGGAGTATGGAGTGGTTTTCTTTTTATGCCAAAGGAATTTCAGGCTGGTTGACACAACCCTCAAGTCCTGGGCTGAGGGAAATCAGAGATTATTGAGTCTGCACCTCATGGCAGCTTCTCAGAAGCTGAATCTGAAAGACAAAACTGAAGTAAACAACAAGCTGAAGAATAAAAAGAGACAGGAGTTTCTATTCAAGGAAAACCTGTGAACTAGACGTGGCCTCCTTGAATTGCAGCCTGTTACTCCTATTAATTCAGCTCCTCTGCATAAAAACACCAGGCTGCCAATGTGGCACTCCCTGTTCCCTTGGATGTCCACACTGTACCAACAGCTACAGCAGGATTCTCCCATCTTCAGCCAGGCAGGA
This sequence comes from Formicarius rufipectus, assembly GCA_013399695.1. Taxonomy (NCBI): domain Eukaryota; kingdom Metazoa; phylum Chordata; class Aves; order Passeriformes; family Formicariidae; genus Formicarius; species Formicarius rufipectus. Next base: position 2,119,244 of record VXAU01002736.1, read on the forward strand.
GATCAGCAGCTCTCAGCTTTGGATAGAGCTGATACCTCTCTTTCTATCTACATCTGGCATTTCAATATTACTGACAGAGCAGTACTGACTCTGTCTCCTTTTTACTGCACTTACACAGGAAGAAATCAACAGCACATTTAGGCCATGCCCAAATAATGATACTCAGAGGTGGTCCTTGCATCCTGCTCTTACTCCTGGCTCCATCCCAACATTTATTTAAGAACAAGGCCATCTCTACAAAGCTGATTCACTCTTATTCCAGATTTCAGCTACTCATCTTGGGGTGAGATCATAGTAAAAGTAAGCCAGTTTGTACTTCAGACGTGACTCTGACTTGGAACTTAACGTGACTCTCAGGCTCCTGAAGTCAGTTCTGTCCACTGTAATAACAGATAAAGTAGACCAGATGTCTTAGTTTGTAATTTTTTTCCTTCCCCTGCATCTATTGAAACTTCAGTTTTTCAAGAAGTGGAGTGTAAATCAATGATCCTTTTCCCTATAATTATCATAAATAGCTGTAGACACTACAATTTCCAGAGCAGAAAGCAGACTGTCTTTCCTGTGGTTTGATCCCCTCTCCCCTGCATGTTGCTGCCTGCATGAGAATCAGAGGGCAGCAGGGGCTTCGAAAACTGTGTGGGATGAAACCCTAAACAGGAAAGAATCTGTTGTGCAAAAAGCCTTTTGTCAGCTGAAAATTGCACTTGTAAAAAACACAGAAACCCCAAAGCTTGTAGTTAAAGAGTAACATCTTTAGATCTAATTTATATTGACAGTGCAATAGAGCTGTTGCTCAGGCTCTGTCTCCTCTCGCCCCATCAAAGCAAGGGTGTTATTAAGTGATAAATCAATTCCTACAAGGCAAACTGGAGATTAAGTCCTTACACAATGTTCATTTGCAATTGAAAGCAAATAGAAATACCCTGGGACACGGGTTTGGTGACCCTTTTCAAGGGCCAAGCTTGAATAAACACCCCACATGCCAACACAAGGCTGTGACCAGTATTAGGAATCCCGAGTAAATGCTGTTTCTCAGAATCTGGTCCACTAATGATTCTTCTTTAAATTAATAAAGCCCCTGAGTAAATAACTTGTGTTCAAATGGTCAGTGCCGGGAGAAACATCATTCTTTGGTTCTGATGGTAGGTCTCAGCTCTTGGAAGCCAGTGTCCAAATAGCCAGATCAGTTTTGATCAGGACCTGTCTCATCTCAGATCCCCTGCCAAGTGAGCGACAAGGGATAATTCAAAAGGAAAAACGTGGTAAGGAGTAGATCCGTAAGTGACCTACTCATGGATTCCCTCTCCAGATACAGAGTAAGCTCTTTGGAGAGTATCTCCCTTTGGGCTGTCACTGTGGCAGTTACATCCTCTCCTGCATCCAGGGAAAGCTGGAGTGGAAAACTCACTGCAGCCATTTACATCGCCGTTAACAAAAACCAAATGGGAAAGGGCCCCCACAGCAGCTGACTCTCAGCAATTTAACTTGCAGTGCCATACAGGGAATGGAAGCAGAGAGAAGTGGGATAAACTAGAATTCTTCCATTCAGCTTGGCAAGAGTTCTATGGAATCACCTGCACAACTGCCCTCTCTGAGGTGGTGCTGAGTGCTCGGGGAACAAAGACAGAGGGGAACACCTGTGAGCTGGGGGAGGCAGGAAGCAACACTTAATGGAAGTGCAATTACTCAGAAGATCAAGGTGAGTTTCTGAGGCAATGTTGGCTTTCTTCTCCTTGCCAATACCCCTTCAGCAGCGCTGGAAGAAGCAGTGACAGCCTAACATCTCTTTTTCCCTTGGCATGAAGCCAGCTGCTCAAAAGATGTGATCACCCTTCTCATTTGGCTCCTCTTATCTTTGAGGAAGAATTCTGCTACTATTTGCCACCTCACCAGTTGTGCTTCCCTCTGGTTCAGTGACCTTCGTAGCATCTCACGCTGCTTGGAACAGGTGCACATCCTCAGCCACTGTAGGAGTTCAGAGGTGACCTCTGGATCAGCCTTAGCTCCAGGTTTAGTCTCAGGATCTTTCACTAAGCCAGGGGAGTTTTTCATTTTGTTTAGGGTCATTTGGACTTTTTTTTTTGCAAGTCTGCCTATAACTGATCCATCCTTGACTGTGGCAGCTGTGTGACGGTGAGAAAGCAGAAGGAAAAACTGTCAGTACAGGAGAATGAAACTGTTTGGTAGCAGAGGGATTAGGGGTTTGCAGGCGAAGTCATTTCAGAAGCCATCAGAGGAGAGAGGAAATCCTGCCTTTCCACTTCTCCCTCAGTGTGCTTTTTCCAGAAGGACCAGGCTTTTAGTAATCCCAGTCTTTGCACGCTGGAATGGGTTAGGAAGGGCTCCCATGAGCTTTTCAGCCGAGAGGTGTGAGGGGGTGGCAATCCCTGTGTGTCAGGGGCTGAGTGGAAACTTCTCCAGCAGCACAGAGGATGTGAGCCAAGGGCCTCGGAAAGCCACGGGGGCTCAGCTCCCTGCAGGCTCTTCCAGGTCATTAATGGGCTCTGCGTGTTTCCGTGGTCTCATTAACAATGCAGCAATATCACAGGGCCATTGCTGCAAACGGCACTACTTCAGATCATTACTATAGATTGCTGTAGCATTATTTCTCTCCCAGCAACAGTTTCCTTCGAGTTTAACTGGATTCCATCAAATATTCAAATGCAAACAGATACTCAGCTGCAGTGGAAGGTGGTTTGCTGGCAGTGAGTCAAGGCTTTCAAAGGTTTTCATGTTTTTTCAATTGTTTCCTCCATCCCTGAGGTGTTTGCTGCAATGAATGGGGGAAGAAAAAGGGAGCAAACCTCTAAACCACAACAGAGCAATAGGCAATGCACTTTGTCTCCAGAAAGCTGTTTTCAGTGTTTCTGTTTTCTTTAGAGTTGGTTATATTGTGATTTGAAGAACAAAAATGCCACAACCTGGAGTCCTGTGGCTAGTGCCTTTACCTATTTTCATCTCACCTACTACAAGTTAACTATAGTTTAAAATGAAGTTTTTACTGGCCTTCAGCACTTCCTAAAAGCACACAAACCTTGAGAAAAATCTCTTGCCTTCCTCCAAATCTTTGTTGTTTGCATGTTTTCTCACTCATTTGGGAGCTGCCCTTGCTGGACTTCCCACCAGCACAACCAGGACTTATTCTCAGGGACCAAAACAAGAGTGACAAAGCCCTAAAAGAAACCAAAGTGACACTGAACCCCCTGAAATTCAAAGCACATTTACATGTTTTCAGGGCTCACCGTCAGTACAAATGCCAAGTTGCTACAGACCTGGATGGTTCAGCACACAGGAGACAGTGAGAGCCTGGTTGGTGACAGCAGGGAGGACTTGTCCTGGGAGCCAGCTGAGGTCAGGTGCCCCCTGAGGAGCAGGGAAATGGGGCTGCTGCTGCCCTAGAAGCTCTCAGCTCCTCTGGACAGTGAGGTCTGGCCAAAGGAGTAGCAGCATCTCCACTTTTCATCCAGGAACAGCCAGACTCAGGCCAACAGTCAGACTGCCCAGGAAATTAATCCACCTGAGACCCCACAGCTCCCTCAGCACCAGAATAGGGGTGGGCGACCTTGGAAAGTAGGTGACCTGAAAGCACTGAGCTCCCAATTCTGCATTCAGGGCATGGTTCCTCACACCTCTGACTCAGCAGCAAAACCAGGTTGAGAAGTTGCACCAAGGCAGTTGGTTCCCGGTCTCAGCCCACCATCCATCCACCAGAAGCTCCACTGTGTCACCAGGGTAGAGTGGTGACATTCCCTTAAGCTGTCTTCACCTTCAAACCTCATCTCACACAGCCACTGACCTGGGCACCACATACAGCAATATCTAAAACTCGAAACAAGGTTGTTCTCCTGGGGCTGTTACCTGTCGTGGCACAAATTGTTTAGGAAGAGCCCTGTAGGACAAGCCACCAGCATTGTCTTTGCTCATCAAAGACCTTTACCAGAGAACCAGTCTTCCCCATTCATGTAACAGAGTAATTTGTTAACTTACAGGTAGAGGACCATGAATAAAGAGCCCACAAAGAGGGGAAGGGAGATATGGAGAACAAAGGCATCTGGGCAGGGCTGTGCTGCTGGAAATAGCAGTGTGGTAGCATTCCAGCATGTGGGAGTTGGAAGTTTTGCATCTTTGTGTTGGAGAATTTGTTGCACAGAAGACAACAAAGAGAATTCAAAGCAGTTTTGCCCCCATTCTTTTCATGATAGGAATCTGTTCCTTTTGCAAATAAACTGTGTTTTTCCCAGTTCATCCCTCTCTGAATTGGGGAGCAGGCAGAAACAAATTAATCATGCTTATGCTGCCTATTTGGTTTTTGCTCATTGCTCTAAGCTCCTTTGTGATCTCTCTCAAAATATTTTCATCTGCTTGTTTAGGGAGCAACTTCCCTCCAGGCAGTAATGCATAATATAGTAATACAGGACATTGCAGCAAATTTCTCCTTGTCAAACAAACAAACAAAAAAAAATTCCAAGGTAGATTTGGTCTCCTATTTGAATTCCCATTCACTTACCTAAACAATAATGCTCTTATCCCCACTGTGAAAGGAAAGTCAATACATTGCACTTAATGATGTTTTTCTGTGGTCTGCCTATTCTCTGCATTCTAATTTTGAGTGTTAACTTCCAGACACATCTAATGTTTCATAAAAGGCAATGATCCATCTCAAATTCCTTGGGACGTCTCATTTTCTGAAAGATGTGTGTTGTTTACTGCTGGCTGAGGGAAAAAAAAATCTTATTTCTTTCTGTTGGCCTTTACATCCCAGATTTTATGTCTTTTTAAATCCTAATGGAGAAAATAGAAAAGGTGTTGACCCCCATTTTATGGAATTTCTGCCCAATCAGTTTTATTCTCATTGATTTCCTAGGGTTAATTGTACATCCTGCATGTGATGTTTTCAAATAGTTAAGGGCAGTATTTTTGTAATTATAGCATTTAGTTTGATGCTTGGGGTCTTGGCTGTGTTTAGTGACGGTGTTTGTCTGGTTTGCCATCTCTGTCTCAGCCCTGCAGAAGGGCTGGCTGTCTTTTGTCTGTGTCCCTGCTGTACCACAACTGCTCAGCTCCGCTCATTTAATGGAAGGTGTAGTTTCTCCCTCCGCATCTTCCCTCACTCCATTTCTGGGAAATACTTCCAACTCCTGACAGTTCTAGGAGGGGTGTCCTTGGGCTTGCTGGGTATATTTTCCCAGTTAAAGTCTTGCACTGATGTGAAAACATCCCTTCACCCCAGGACAGATCTTGACCTTCCCTGAAGAAAGTGGAAGTAGAGTTTACAGCTACTATCTTTCCTATGTTTTGGTGTAAATGTCTTGACCCACCTCTCTTGTCCCAGTTGAGCCTGCAGTCTTTCCCACTTAATCCCAGTCCCTGGGGAATACATGCAGGATCTGCCCAAACAACATGCCACAAAACCATGATAATATTCCAGGGAATACTGATTCCAGCATGGCCTGAACTCTTCTGATCCATTCAATGCAGTGATCAGAGCAGTATGGGAGGAGCAGGAAGGGCAGGTGAAGAATATCCATGTGGGATTCCCTTTCCTGATGCTGCTCAGCACACCTTCCCAGCCCATGACCCCAGTGAAGCCGTGGGGCTTGTGCTGACATGAGGATACACGTAGGAAACCAAAAATCCAAGGCAGCACATCAGCTTCACTGCTCCATGCCATCACACAGTACAGAGAACAACTCTTTACACCCACAAGAGTGCTCAGGAATCAAAGTCATATAAGTACCAGCTTTATGGAGGATTTTACGTATTGATTTGTAAATAGACAAACCAATTTTGCCTGACTCCCTTAAGGCATTATTGATATCTTCTGCTGTAAAATCTTCCCTTCTTTTGTGTGTATTTATCAAGGACAAGGCAAATAAATGACAGGACTTACGTTTCATAAGGGTAGCTATAGAATGAACTGTCAAGGATTTTGTTTCCTGTTTCACTTGCTCCAGTTAAGTCTTAAACTGATATTATATAGCAGTGAGTAGAATTCTTTTTTCCATTCTTTATTGGTTTGGTTAAATTTGGGTTTGGTACAAAGCTTTGATAGCTACTCAGCTTCTTGTATGAGTCTCTCACATCTGCAGACTCTTAGTTATTCACACAGAATATATGACCTCACATAAGGAAACATAAATAAGATTTAGGGTATATCTTTGGATCTCTAACCACTACTTTCAATAACAGATTGACAGTCCTTTATTGAGGAGGTACATCCTGGTGCAGGAGACCCAAGATCTAATGATCCAGCACTCAACCCCTCCGTGTGATTTCTCTGTAACTAATACAATAGCACTGAGTATTGAGAGAACTCATTTGCTCAAAAATGTTTTTTGAAAAAAAATGAAGACCTATAGTATGTTAACAAAATGTATTTAAATCTTTTGTGCATTCTACAGGAACTGATTAATTTGGTTTAAAGGAAAGTAAATCCCATTGTGCTGCATATGTGCAGGGCTATGGAAGTATCCAAACATGCCAAAGCAATGCTTTGCTGGATATTGAAATACAGCAGGGAGCATAATTCCCACTGCTGCTATGTATTAGATTAAACTCTAGCCCTTTATGATCCTGGCACAGAAGATGTTGTAGCTGAGAATATCCCAAGTGTTTTACTAATTAACCATTTCCAGAATTTACCATCCCTAAAAGAATGAGTCAGATTCCAAGAAAGTGTGATATTTTAACTTTTTTTTTTTTTAGTGTACCTTCTGCTTCCTAAACCCTGGCATTGAATTCAAGCTTTTCTGTGCAATCCTGTAGCTGAGATTTCTATCTAATCATGCATCTGCAGGACATTCAGTGCTGAGAAAATAAGAGTCAGTGAGTTTCACTCTGTCAGTGAAGAAAAAATATATTGCCATAGTTTTCCTCCTGGATGTGGGTTTTGCATTACTATTCCAGAGTATTTCAATGCATAAAAGGATGGGAAAGACCTCTATTGAAAGAGACTCACAGGTTATTCCACGTGGTTTGAAATCATGCAATAGAAATCATTTCACTGACTGAGCAGGACAGCACCAAGCCTTGTGTGGGCAGGGTCCCCGTGAGAAGCTCTGTGCATGGTCCCAGACTGTTTGATTGGTTCCCAATTGCCTGAAACAGCAAGGTGAGCTCTTTTCTCTTGCTCTTACCTCTTCTAGCCTAAAAGCAAAAGCAGCTACAAGAACCCTGAGTAGCCAAACTCCTCACATCAGAGAAAATATCAAAGTCTGTAAGATACAGGCTCTCCTTGCTGCCAGCAGCTCACAGACATAATAAGAGACGGTATAATCTTTCTTTTATCATCTTCATTTAGACAATTAACTAAAACAGGACTCTAAGGGGATGGAGAATTAAAACCCAAATGCAGATGTTCAATGTGGTGTGGGCTGTGCTTTCCTGTCTCATTATCAGCTGTTTTCTTGTGGGGACAAAATGTTTCTTCATCCCTTGAAGCCCTTTGCGCACCATCTCTTTAGCTAGGAAGGAATAAAGGACTAATGCGGATGTCTTGGTAGGGATGAAAACTGCAGTATTCATCATTCCAGCTCTCCTATTCATGGAGCAGCCAACCTGTGCTGCTGGAAAGCACCACCAGCTACACCTCTGTTGGGTGATGGCAAAGTGTCTGTGTACAAAGTCACTCTGGATCCATCTCCCTGCCCTGCCCTGGCTGTATGAGCCAATTTCTACTGAAATCAAAAGCAAATGCAAAAGCCAGGAAATCAAATTCATTCCTGGGAGAGATCCATAAACTGAAAAACTTTAAATGAGACATTTTTCTTCCACAAAGGAGAGAGAACTCAGGATCACTCTGTGGCATCTCTCCACATTAAACATTTTATTAGTTTTATCCTTCCCAAGCTTGAAGGGTCTTTTAGATGATTAAAATGCAGGTGAAAACAATCTGAGAGGGAGGATGGTGTGATGGACCCAAACTTCCTCCCCCAGAGCAGGCACATCAAAATGTCTACATAATTGTCACTTGGAAGTGGTTTCTTTGGAATCCTCGAAGCAACTTAAAAAATCATGATGACTCTCTGTCCTTCTGCTCCATTACCCTCAACATACTTTTTCTTTCACATGGATACATGCCATAACATGGACAAATACCAGGGAAAGTCAGGCTGTGGAAGAAGTGCTGTTTAAATCCAGGGCTAAGCTATTTCCACATGAGCAAGCTAAGAGGTACAGAGGAATCCGAGATGAGGAGGATGTTAGTTATCCTGAAACATTCATCGGCACTGCCAGCACAGCTGTTTGACTCGGAGGGAATCGGCAGGGCCATCTCTGTCCCTCTTGGCTGCCAGTTTGGAGCTCAGCAGGTGGAGACAAAAGTAAAGGCACTGTGTGCAAAAGAGCAGATGCACAGTGACTCCTTCCAACACTGCCAGCTCAGGATTAAGGGTATTTTGCCTCACTGCCCTGATGCAGTCTCATGCAGGAAGGGGATGGCTGTGGGACTGTAACTCTCCCGCCAGCTGATGCAGGTTGGCTCATGCTGCTGTGCTGCCCCAGGTCAGGGCTGCACACCGGGGTGGTCAGGATGAGTCTGTAGAGGAGAAAATTGTCTCTTTGGGGTGACAGTGGTTTTACCGTGAATGAAGCAACTGGAGACAATCTTTTACTTACGGGAGCAAACTTTATACAGGACCTGTCACGGTAAGACAAGGGGTAATGGTTTTACACCGAAAGGAGTTTGATTTAGATTAGATACAAGGAAGAGGCTTTTTACAAAGAGTGTTGAAACAGTGGCAGAGGCTGCCCAGAGAGATGATGGATGCCCCATTCCTGGAAACATTGGACAGGGCTCTGAGCAACATAATCTAGTTGAAGATGCCCCTGCTCACTGCAGGAGGGTTGCACTAGATGGGCTTGAAAGGTCCTTTCACTCCCTCTGTTGATGTTAAAAGAGAGACAGAAGCAGATTTGGAGTTTATTTGACTTTTTTTTTTTTTTTCCATGAAAGATGCGGGTGTCCTGCCATTTGCTGGGATCTGTTTCCAGGGGGAAATGGAGACTAAGATGGATAGCTGCGGTTAGCAATGTCTGCTTCATTTTCAAAGACAGCTTTTTTGTGGCTGTTTTCTTTTGGTTGCCTCTCTAATAAGTGCAGAGCAACTACCAAAGTCATCACACTCAACAGGAAATGGCTTTGGGCCACGGCAAGCTGGGGTTGTTTTTGAGCTGGCAACTGCAAATGACATTTCAGTGTGCTGTTTACCAGCCCTCTGTGCCTCCCACTCCCCCCCTCCCCTTCCTCTGTGCCTTGCCCTTAGTCACACTGTGGTGTGAATCTGTCGTTGATGGATGATATCCAAAACCAGGTCCTGTCCCTGCCATCGGGTGTGAGAGTCAGGCAGACCGTGACTGCTGCACAGAAAGTGGCCTCAATTTTAAAATGTTGAACAAAGGCAAATTCTCATCCTGGGAAATAATGACCAAGAAAAATAATTAAAAAAGATGGTTTATTGCTGTGGGTTTGGCTCCTTCCTGCTCTCATGGTTCCTGATGCTGTCACCACCACCATCCTGCCCTGATGGTTACTGACAGTTTGTGCAAGCCTGGGGTTTATGGCACAACCACCCATTCCACACATGTCTCCATTGGGCTCTCCATTTTCTCCACTCAGATAATTTCATCAGTCAGCATGAAGAGAAAAATGATCATTCATGGAATGTAGAGGGCCTTCTCTGCAGCCAGAGGCTTTTCTGGCCCTAGCCTTTGATGTGGCTGAGTTCTAATGGGGTTCCAGAAGCTCAGTGCGACTGGATAAAAGTCCATGTTTCTGGGCTGTGAGGGGAGACTGGACTTCTGATATTCAAAATCAGGTGGTGAAGGAGAGGATCCAAAAACTGGTAGGATGAAGATGAGAAGGGAGCAGTGTCTGAGGAGAGCAGAAAGAAGTAATGGGCTGATAATAGCTGGAGGGAAAACAGTGGCATAATAGTGTGAAGAAACGGGGGGACAGTGCCCAGAGCCAGGCAGGAAGCAAATGGACTGTTCAGAGCACACTTGCTCCTTTTGGCTCATAATGCAGTGGATAATCTTTTTTAAATTGGCTTTTCTTCTTTTTTCACCATTTGCCCATACTAACATCCCTGCTTCTAAGCCTCAGAAAGGTAACATTTGGGAATACTTTGCTAGCCAAAATACTAAGGGTGAGAAATTTAACAGGTTTCAGGATGGAGCTTGCTAAATTTATCAAAGCTATTAAGCGGTGGATGTGCCTATAAGATTTGGTACACTTGGAGTCCCCTTTGGGCCTGTTTCCTAGGTTCCTATCTCAAAGCCCTCAGCAAACATTTAGCCTGTAAGCCTCAACAACTGGCAAGCTGATATTATCACTTCTATTTTTTATCTGGGGAACATTAGACCTAGAAAAGAGTTGGTCAAAAATATTGTTGCCATTGAAATTAGTGGAATTTATAATTGCTTAAAGAGAAGTACATGCTTCAGTGCTCAGGGTCAGAGCCTCCCTTGGGCTCACTTAGACCCATTTGTGCCTTACAAAGGACACCCTCTTTAAGATGCCAGCTGGCCCCTCATCTTCCTACCTGCCTAATGCATCCTGTGTTTCCACCTCTGCCTTTCACATTGCCAGTCAGATGGCACTGGGCATTTTACTACCTTTGACAGCTAGAGGGGTACAGGAATACATCGCGTGTTGTTCTTGATAGTCAATGGAAAACTAATGAGGCGACAGATGCCAAAGAGTGCCGTGCCCTGCCCCACACCCCCACATCCCTCCCGCTCCCTTCCCCTCGCACGTCAGGGACAGAGGTGGTGATGGGGGTGCTTTGGGTCAGGATGCAAAGTGGGCATCTGACCTTGGGAGTAGAATAGACCTTCACCCAAATGGCTCCGCTCTGCAGCCGTATTCCTTCACACCAATGGATTTTTCCAGCTGCCTGGCAGCTGTTATCAGGGAGAGCATGAGCTAAAGTACAGAGGCAAAGGGAGAAACCCATGGAGCTCACTGCCAGTTTTACACTAGTCAGGAGCAGACAGTAATTCCTATAGCCAGAAGAAGAAAAGAGTCATTAGTGAGAGCCCAATTTTTTTTTTTTTCCTTTTCTGCTTGCTCAGTGATTTCTTTTTTTCTGGTTGTCATTCCCAGCATCTGGTTTTGAAAATAGAGTCTGCAGCTCCATAAACATTCAAAGTACTTCACCTCCAAAGATCGTTACTGCTTGCTTTTAGGGAATGAGCAGCCACAGCCCTCCATTTCCACCTTGTAGAGCAAGAATGTCTGATCAATAAATTTAACTGCTGTAGCAGTAACTGTGGTAGTAACTAAACTGAAGTACAGGAGCTGACAGAATGGCTAGATTGATATTCTGTCAGGAGAAGAAAGAATTGCCAGATAGAAAACTCTTTAAATGTTCATGAACAGTCAACCATAAAATATTTTTCCATAAGATATTTTTTGAGGACAATAAATTATGTGCATGGAAATACTGATTGCTCAGAGCACCTGATCCCAATGATATTGTATAGATGTGTTTCAGCTCCCCAAAACTCTTTTACTTCTTTTTTAAAGTGACACCATGTAAATCCGGAGTCGGTTTTGCACATGGGACTGGACCATCTGCCTGCTCTCCACAACTGTATGTTCAGGTCTACTGCTAAAATCAGCAAGGAGGTGGTGGAGAATTATTTTTGTCACATTTAAAAGACAGCTGAACTCAGAAAGCTTGCAGGTAAAGTTCCATGTAATTGTTGCAAATATTGATTCAGTCTTGTGGCTGCAACCAAACCTCTCTGGCACCAGACTGGGGAAGAATTATATTGAAACCAGACCCTGGTCTGCATCACAGAGAGTCCCATTCTGGATAAAAGAAAAAATGGAGAGTTTTGGATATGAGAAGACAGGAGGTGAAGTTTCTCTGAAGTACAGGCTACTCAGAATCAGATTTTGGCAGGTTTTGATAAAGGAAGAATATTCCTTAGTTGTAACTATTTACATCTCTGGAATAATTTTCTGCAAACTCATCATCATTTGTCAACAATACTTCAGCTAAAACCTCGTGCATCAATTGACTGGCTTGGCCAGGGTAAGTCACGAGCAGTTAGTTAAATTTCTATCATTAAAGTCTTAAACACAAGTTACTTCTTGATCATATGTAGGCAACCCTGTAGAACCTCCATCCATGAAAAATAGCTACTTGCACTCAGAATAACTGGAAGGGTAAAAACTTTACTTAACACTCAGTCTAACTGTTCTAGGGCCTTTTCTAGTATTTACTGCAGATAAAAGGCTCTGGGATAACCAAGCTGTTGGTATTTATCCGAATTGAATGAAATCTTAGGAACTTTCCCCTCTTTTCTTGCAGGTAAATCCTGACCACACTGAAACGAAGGGCAAAATTGCCGTCACTTAAATGGGGCTTTAACCATTCAATCCCCTTGTTGCCAGCAATTACCCTGGGAGTGGGCTTGACACCTTCCTATGTCACATGATGAACTGAGCCTTGTTCAGGACACAGAGGGGTCCCTTTGCCAAGTGTGTGGACTGAGAATGGGAAGGGGTGAGCTGGACTGAAACAAGGTGCTCTGCCAAGCCAGCCTGTTTCTGTGCAGCTGCCCTGTGCTCTGCCTGAGCAAGCAATCAGGGTTGGTTTTCCCCCTCTTTTTTTTTCTTTTTCAGAATCCACTGGGTCTGAAGAAAGTTATTTGCAGGCTGGGTTGGTAAAATGCTCCATAAGAGCAGGTCTGCATGTCACTGCTGGGGGCTGGAGTCCTGACCCTTCTAATGATGCTCCAGCACATCACTGTCTGCGTAGGGAACCAGAAACAAACACAATGGTTTGTGGAGAAGCACTTTCCTTTCACAGATGAATTCCAGTGCTTGCCACCAAATTAAGTGAAACAACTTAAAAGAATGATCTAATAAATAGTGCCATGCCATATCCTCATAATATTTTATGAGCAGTAATTATTGACTCATTAAAATAGCTTGTGCGTCTCTTGTTTTTCTGCAGAGTGCAACGTGTGAAAGCATCCACCTTGAATATTAATAGATGAATCATTTAAACAGTTTATAGCTTCACTTCAGATAAACAATTAAGTGCAATCCATGTCTTGTTAGAGTAAATGGAATATTTGGGGAGGAATAAAAGCCTGCATTTGCAGCCACGACTAGGATCAAATCAGGTGTGTGGATATAAGAAGAGGAAAAAAGTGTTTCAGGAGTTTTCTGAGCCAGTCTGTGTCTCTGCATCCAGATCAACTGGGAGAGAGACAGTCATCAGCCACAAGGAGAACCATGGTGCCCATCCCTTTGCTTATTCTCCTCTCACACCACTTTCCTGGATCCTTCAGTATTTCCCAGATCTGACCATCAGCATCTTAGACATGATTATTCCAGATGCACTAATGCAAGATGGTCAGAGGACATCTACCCTGAGGTGGCTGCCAAGCAGGGGAGATGTCCAGGAGGCACATGAGTTGGGGAGATTCTGAGAGAACAGCAAGCCAGAGAAGGCCAGAGTAACCCCAGGGGACCAATCCCAGAAGGGGAAGGCCCATCTCTGAATATCTGAGTATATTGCTGTCAGCAGCAGAAAAGCCACCAGGTAGATCAAACAATGATATTAAAACTAAGGACATCCTGCTCTGGAAACTTTTTTTGATCTCTTCCCTCGGTGCAGAGGTTATGGGAACTTTGAACACATGCCGTGAGGAAAAACACTCTGACTGGGGACACAAACCCTGCTCTTTCAAGAAATCCAGCCCTAGTCCTTTATCTGGACAGAGCAGATTGAAACATCACTACACTGAAGAGCCCTACAAAAATTCAGCCAAAAGATAAAATGCTCTGCTATAATATAAAAGCACATGCAGCAATGAGCTGTGCTCGGAAAGCTGGAGAACATCCTCACAGCTCACTGGATGGGATTAGCAAGGGTTGGAATTGATTTTACAGCCTGACTCCTGGTTAACCATGTAGTGATCCTGCTCTGCAGCTCCTCAGCAGCTCTGTATGAACAGCACAAGGATGGAGACAGCTTTGGAGACGGTGAACGAGCCTGTGAAAACTTACTGCTCATCAACAAAGTGGAGGCAGGAAATATCCGCTGTAGTTTTCTCAAGGTAAAGTATTTGTCCAGCTGTCTGGTCACAATCTTCTTTCTTATCCAAACAAAGCTGTGAAGTGTCTTCCACTAAAATCTGCCTTAAGAGCCATGTAAGGAATGGACCTTTATGCCTACACAGAGACTTCTCAAACAAATATTTCTACAGAGACAACAAAACTTATAAAGATTTATTTAACATGCTTTCTTTCACCATCCCTAGCATGCAAGCTGGGTGTGACATTTCAGAGTTTCTCTGAGTGAAAGCCTCCACTATAGTTATTAAAGATAAAGCATTAGTTTCAGACTGTTAAAATGTCTAGGTCTTCAGCATTCTGTACAATTGCTCCCCACCTGTTGGGAGGAATATTGGGTCAACTGTGTTCTCATATGCATTGCTCCAGTTCCCCAAAAAATCTCCCTGCATCCACATGAGGAGATAAGAACTGATTCAACGAGAGTTCTGAGTTACACACTAAAGACAGTGAGCAGCTTGCAATGGCTACAGACTGTGAGTTAGGACTTAGCAAATATTTTAATAGGCAAGAAACCTTCACAAATGAGAACAAGTCCATTAAATTCAGACTAAACACAGATAGAACATAATTTCTTTTATTATTATACTTCACATGACCATTTCTAGGGGAAATGTAAGACAAAACATAGAAATCATTGGATTCAGCTGTTACTGGATCCAAATTTTTCCAGAGATTCCCAAGATTTCCTGGACACATGTAAGATCTAGCATATGCACTTTAGTAAGCTGATAGAATTTGCTGTGGCACAAACATGTCTGAGATTTCCACGTGCACTTGACAGAGATTTCAACTCTGTCTCTAGCTCACTAATTTCTGTGAAGCAAAATTTTTGGGTGAATTAAAAAGAGGAAAAAAAAAAAAGAAACATATCTGTAAATTGAATTCTCACAAGCTTTTAGGGGATTATATAAAAGAAAATAATTTTTGTTTCTCCCATCCTCAGGGGTATCACCCGCAACCCCTCTGGAAAACATACACTCCTAATTGGCTTGATTAGGTCTAGCAAAGCCACCTGCTCTGAGGAGCAGTTGCAGATTGGTCTCAGGTGATGCCCCAGTCTTCTTCAATTAGGGAGGGAGGAAATCAGCTCATACCTCATTTCTTTTAAGGGTCACTGAGGGCACTGTGATCCAGGGAGCATCAGCAGGCAAGGAGGGTATTAGAGCAGGAACAGAGAGGTCCACTGTGTTTCATCTTGGGTGAGTAGCTCCTGCTTATTTTAGGAAGCTTTTTCAACAAGTGGTGTAGCCTTGGTACTTTTTTCCCCCCTCTCTGTATCAGTTAATGAACTACTTGTTCCCTTTCTTGATCTGTACCTTATGTCTGAACTGAGAAAAGTCTAAGAGTGAAAGAGGGATTATTCTCAGCTCGGGGCAGTGCCTGTTATGGGCTAACTTGGTGACCACATAGCTGAGCATTTATGTGCTTTTCCTGAGTGAGCCTTGGTGCTGCTGGAGGGTCCTGCCCTGCCACTCTGGGCTGTGTGTGCTCTTTGGAGGGACAGAGTTTGTAGGTAGAGTATTAACAGCAGCTGAAACAAGAAGTGAGGTGAATGTGTTGAGGTGTAAAATACAACAGTTCCAGCCTGACATACAAATGGCTCCTGCCCTCTTCCCAGCTGTCTCTGACTCCTCCACTCATTCCTCAACTGGAGCTGCAGTGAAGACTTCATAGTGTTGGGGGCTATAATGGAGTTAGCATCCCATGCTCAGCCCTAGGCTGCTCTGTGGGTCATGTACAGTGTGTTAAGTAAGCGGTTGCTGTGGGGGGTGCTGACACATGGGTGACTTAAACCTTAAACTAAGAGATCCTGGTGTATCAAAGAGGGGAAAACTGCATAGCTGTGCCTCCAGTCTAGTAAAAGTACAGGTGTGCCTAAAAGCCCCTTCCTTCCTCTGAAGTTGCAAGGTTAGAGGGTTGGACAGCTTATGTTTTCTCCCTGTGTGTGCCTTAAAGTTGGTGGGGAAGTGGGCCATGGATAGAATCAATTCCAGAGAGTGCTCTAACAGTGCCAGTTTAGGATCCTTACTCCTATTTCCAGGCTATTTTATTTCTTAAACTCATTTTGCTGTGCTTTGACACTTTCATTGGAAAACACCCCTCCTGCAGAGAGCAAAATCACTATTTAATGTGTGCCATGAAATTACTCAACTCTGGACATTCCTTCTCTGTAACCCATTGGTCATGGCTGGGGTGAATGCCATGCTTTCCCTCTGCTGCTGTTGTCCCCAGTAATAAACCATAGAAGATGTATTACCAGATCAAAGATGACCTGCTGTGAAACTTCAGAGCCCAGCTATTGATCTGTGTGTGCTGCCTGCCGGTGTTAACAAGCCCAGGACAGATGCAGTGGTGTGCTCAAACTCCCCTGGTGCTTCTGGGTGTGGTTTGCCCCTGGCAAATGAGAACGAAGTTGCTCCAGATCATGGATGTCTATAAATGGGTGAGCCAGGGATTGGGATTTCTGTGCCCCCTGGGCTATCATGCTATGAGAGCAGATGTTTAGTGAAGGTTGTCTGACTTCGCTACCTCCTTGTCCTTGCTGTGGGTGGGAAAGAGCCATGACCTTGTGCCTGGGCTGGGTTTTTCCTGTCTCCATGTACTGTGATGCTCTAAAGAACTGGGCTCAGATCTCCTGTCCATATTGCATGCCTAGGGCTACAAGGCATGTAGAAATGCCTCTTTCCGCTCCCTTTTGGTTTCACTCCTTCCCTGGTACCAAAGCCTCCAGGCCTACTGAACTTATGAAGCTTTCTCCCACTGAAGAAAACAGGTTTAGGGTCCTTTGTGGAAGCCCTCATAGTTCTTAGAATTTGTCAGGAATAATTAAGAGAAATGGGACTATGAAACTTGGCAAAAGGTATAAATTGGTGTAATGGGAAGGACCTAATTTGAGGGAAAAGCAGAGACCTTTGCTCAAGTTATTTATATGCTGTAGCTCTTGAGTGTCATCTCTTTCCTCTTAAGAGGCTGCACTTCCCTGAGGACAGAGATGGGAAGGCATGATCCTCCTGGGGCTGGTTGGTAACTGGTATGTCTGCTTTCCCAGTAGCTCTGGGCACTTGAGATGGAGAAGACAGAAACATACACTATGTTAAATCTAGGCTTGACCAACTTCTCTGCTTGTTAACCTCTTGGAGATTTTCTTGTTCTCCAAGACTGAGTTTTCAGCCCTTAGGGACTGCTCCTGACAAGGCAGGGTCCTGTGCTTTGCTTACACTGCACGTAACATAACTAACATGTAACAGTGCCAAAATCTGATGTTTCTGATCAGGAAAAGTGACCCCATTTTTGTGCCCTGAATAATGAAGTCCAGAGGAAAGAGTGCAACATGGGCTTACTGCTTGGGCACAGGAGCCCCTTCGGAGTGATGCTTCAGAACTTGGACTGATAGTCTGCTTTAAGTCCAGCCCACATTTTGGATACCTGTAACTAGGTGTTTGGAAGCTCTTCTGCTGCTCCCACACATGGAGTTGGTGGGAGGGAGGGATTGGAGTTAAACCTAGTTGTCCTGTTAGCCCTTTCCTAGGCAGCTTTTGTCACCAGCTGTTAGAAAAATGTTTCCTGTGACTGGGCAGCTGAGTATTTCATTACAGCCTGCACTGGACTGCTCAGCCAAACTATTTCTAAGAAGTCCAGAAGGAAAAAAAAAAGACACATGCTCCTGCTCTGCAGGGCACCCTGTTAGTCTGCTGTACCATGGCCCTGCTGCCCCTAGACCAGGATTATCCTGAATTTGGTCCTCTGAAAGACAAGCTGCCTCACCAGTTATCTCCTGGGGTCGAGTTCTGCTCTGTGTCTGCAAGTTCTCCATGAGCCTGGAGGGATCTTTGGGGGGGAATCAAGGAGGTGTGAGGCATCAGCTGTTTCTCTTTGCTTAATTTTAACTCTTCCTGAGAGAATTAGGTTTTTGGCAGTGTACATTTGTTTCAGTAGGCTCTTTCAAAGCATGTGTTGCTCTATCCTTACCCTGTGTATAATAGAAAAGGGAAAGATGGGGCAGCAAGAGAGGATTTATTTGTGCATGCAAGATGGATCTGGCAATAGGGAGTATTGACAAGGATTTTATCTGAGCAATTATCTGAGTCTCATACAAACAGATCTATTCATCTCTGCAGCACCAGGCAGTTCACTTTGTGTTGTCTGGGGAGGGGCTTAAATCAAACAAACAGCAAAATAAGACTGAGGCAGGTTCTTGGGTTACACATCACTGACCAGACTGCAGCTTTTTGCTGCTCAGATTTTTAGAGAATGTGTGTGAAAGCAGTGCGCACCTTGAGCACATATGGATGTGCAGTGAAAGGTGGAAAGAAGGTAGGATTGCTGCCTCTGGAAAAAAAAAATCCCACCTTATTTCAAGGTTTTTTGGGGGAGTATATTTGCTTGGTGAGTAGCTGCAAAGTGAGAAAAAGGCAGCATGAGTCTAGACACGGGTTAAGAGAGACCTTGCTGCTGGATGGAATAGAGGAGGTCCCATCATACCACTACTGACTGGGATGGCCCTCCTGGAGCTCTGACCACTTGGAGGACATTGGTCCAGACATCCTCTTAAGTGCAAGGAGGACTAGAGAGCTGCTGCCTTGAATCACACAACAAAAGAATCTTCTGGTGCCAGGAAATCCACATCACCTTTTTACCACCAGCACAAAATCATCCTGTGCTCTCCACCCTTATTTTGGCAAAGGTTTAATATTTTTCAAAGGGAGGTGGTTATCAATTCCTTATTCCAGTGGTTGCTGGTGCCTAAATGCTTTACCTGATCCTTAGTGCCTAAATCCAATATAGTTGTCTTTGTGCCTTAGCTATGCCTCTGTCCTCTGCCTGGATTGGCCTCACTGCATATTTTGTTCTCCTTCCTTTAACAATTGCCCACCCAGCTGAGCTTTAATCTTTTGTCTTTCTGAAAAGGTGCAGAGAGAGAGAAAACAAAAGCACTCTAGCGAGACATGAAAAAACCTGGCTGTGAGCAAGGGTCTGTTCTGTGTATGTATCAGCCATGCTTGGCAGACCAAGAAAATCAGTCTCTGGTCTGCATAAATATGAATGATGCAAAGGAGGATTAGATGCAGTAAAACAGGCTGGTTGTTCTCCTGCCTTGTTTACTTCCCTTCATTGGTATTAATAAGTATCCTGTGGAGAGAAGTGAGGTGTTGCTATTGCTGTGCAAAAGTACATAAACAGGTTTAAATAAAAATCAAGGCTATTTATCCCAAATTCCAATTTACTGTGGCCTTTGGCTGAAGACACATATTTATGATGTAGTGTAAGTGGGGATATGTTTTGGCTATGATAACCAGACAAGGAAACAAATGTGGGCAGAGTAGGATGTGACTTGAAGGTGCATCTAACCAGGACCCTGTCACTGAAAACTGCAGCTATCACCCTTCCTTACCAGCCCTCAGCATCCCCTTCCCCCTGCTTCCTTTTCACCTGCTCAGAGCAAATCAGATCAAGAAACTGATCGCCTGAAAGACATTTTTCTCTTGTCTCCCCCTCCTGTTAGATCATCTCCCTGAGCCGACTGGGGCTCAGCAGCTCTGTCTTGCACAGCCTATTGCCATGCTGCAGGGTGGAAGGGGTGCCTGGGAGGCATGGGAATATCTGACTTGGAGAAGGTTGCTCATAAGCAAACACCAACCAAGAATGGAGCAGAGTGGCTTCTCTGGAGCTAACGGGGAGACCTGGATCAGGGTGCAGTGATGTGCTTGGAGGAAAGTACAGATTGCCCTTATTCCCAGCCTTTGCCACTGCTCTTCCCCCTGGGAACCTGATGTCCCAAGCACGGGGTTTATTCCTATATAATTCCTTCTTGGCCTTGATGCATCTGCTTTGGAGCCTCTCTTTGCAGTGGGGTAGAACACACGCTGGAATTTGGAGCATGTGTTCAGTAGCACCTCCATGCTGGGGAGGGGGAGCTGTCAGTGGGGTGGAGTGGGGAAAGTAGGACAAGGTGGCTGCAAAATTATCCCTGGCCACAAGAGGGTGACCTAAGGTGGCATTTTTTTCTGAGAAGTATATTTTGATATTAGAAAAAGCTCTCTTAATGTGTATTTCCTCATTCCAGCAGAAGCACAAATTCTGGAATATAAGAAATTGATTTTGCTGTGATTTTATTTTTTCTTGCTGTGTTTTGCAGATCAAAGGTGTTTGGATAGTTTATTTGGACGAATTTTGCATAAACTTTCAAACTTTCTTGGTGTTTATCAGTGCAGTGTTAACTCCAGCAAGAATAAAGAATGCTAGAAGACCTAAACTGTTGGTGAACCTCCAGCTGAGTACCAGTGCCCAAGGGGCTCTATTTGTGATCTGTAGAACTGCTTAAAGAGGGATGCTTTTCTACTTTCATGTCTGGGGAAAAAAAAACATAATAGACTAGTTACCTTTTCTCTACAATGAATTCATCTTTCACAAAACAATTCTGTTTTCTCTTCTACCAGTACTTAGCTATTACCTTTGTTACCTTAGTTTTAAGACCTCATGAGAAAAATCATCTTCACGTGACAAAGCCATGAGATTTTATGCACTTCTCCTGGCTGGTACAGGCATAACTGCAATTAGAGATGACTTGGTTTTGCATCAAACTAGGGGTTGAAAAAACTTTTTATTAGTGTTCTCTAAGATAACTGATATCAATCACATCATTACCATGGGCTTTGTTAACTGTTTCACAACATCCAGCTGCAAAGAACATCCTATTGTCCCAAGGCCTTTTGTAAAGGATTGCTTGAGTAGAAATGAGGGGAGAGGGTGTTGCATTCTGTATTGAACTGATACTTGTTTATATTTATCTTAGATTTCTTTCTTAGGAAGAACAGTTATTATAGCTGATGGGGAAAATGTACAGAGACCCAGTTTAGCAGCAGGCAGCCTGGTGCTGAGGTATTTTTGCAGCAGAGGGGGATCTAGGTGGCTGGAATTCTTGCTTCAGAGGGGCTACAACAGGCAGCCAAGATGTGGTGGGTGGTGGTTTAAGGGTGTCAGGTGGGAGCCAGTAGTTCTGGAGGGAAATGAAGCAGGTCACCACAGTGAACTGAGCTCTCAAAGAGTAAAAGATAAATGGGAAGTGCTGTCGGTTAGGAAGCAAGATGTGAAGGGACAGTAGGACGTTCAAAAAGGGCTCAAATATGAGCTCTGATCCAAGACCATGCCAAGCAGCTTCACCTCACAAAGCTTCTGAGGCTGAATGTGCTCATAGTAGTGTTTGGCTGTTCCACAAAGCAGCCAAGGCAGATGTTCAGTTCCAGGAACACAGGTTTTCTGCAGGGGGTTAATTACCTTCTTATTGCTTTATTTTCCCCCTTAGTTGTAAAGGTGTTTTGATTTGCAAAGCAGAGAAGCCATTATATGCTTCTGAAAGGGGCAGTCCAAGAGCAAGGAGACCTCAAGAAACTGCTCCCCATGGCTTCCCAAGGAGCTGCAGCCTGCCTGGGGTTTCCATGCCTGCCTGGAGATTAGTGGAGTACTGATGAAAAGAAGCTAAAGGGAATGTGGGTTGCCATTGTATCAGGGAATTTAGCAAAGATGACTAAAGCAGAATGGGTTCTGTTTTAATTTCCCCCTTCAGTGCTTAATGATTACTAATGAAGAGGTATTCCCTTGGAGCATCTTCTGCAGATTGCTGGGCCTTTTCTGTTTGAGTTGAGCTTTGTGCTACTTTTAGGCACATTGTGAGTCAAGCTTTGCATGCTAAATACTCATTAGTACTGGTAATGTTGATGAGGAAGCTTCTTCCACGTTTCTTTGTGGATGGCTTTCTTCTCTGGAAAACTGGAAGAGGGATCTTACTGAGCACACATGCACATCTTGCCAGCCCTGTCTCACACCTTGGAGTGGGATGACAGCAAGTGAAAGGCTTGAGTGATGGAAGCTGGGAGAAGGCTGCAGCCTTCTGAAACCACAGTAAGGGGGAAGCTGTCAGTGCCTTGGCTCTCCTTAGTGAAGAATGATGCTTGAACCAAGAATCACAGCTGCATCCTCTGGCCTGAGGAAAGTGGCTGCAGCTGTGTGCAAGGAAATGAAGAGCAGGAAGGTCAGAGGTTACTAGAGTGGCAGATTGTCCTGGTGATGCCTGTTTGGGTTTGTGAAGGGGTTTCATCCTCACCCTCCTTAAGGCAAACTGTTGGGCTGCAGGACCAGACCTCTTGGTAGTGCTGTGCAAGCAGAGCAGGGAGGTCAGAAGAGGGGTGAGGAGGTAACCTTTCTCCTCCAAGTAGACACCTAAAATGCCTGTCCTCCACTGAAGGGAAAATTATACACAGGTGAATGAACTCTTGAGACCCTTATAGGACCTTCGTTACCTCTGTTATGGGGGCAGGTTCCATTTTTAGGAGGAGAGTGAGAAAGAATAAAAAGAATAGCAAAGTGTTGTTCCCAGAACTACCAAAATAAAGCACCTTATCCATTTTGCTTTTTAGTCTGGTTGTCATCTGTCACTGCTGCTGTTCTTGCATTCAAATGTATGTTCATTCCCTACACTTCTGTTTTAAAGAAAGTCAAACCAGACATGTGGTGATTACTCTGAATTTCATTGATTTCCATGTGCTTGCATGAACATAAATTCATGCTACAAGGAGTAATTTCTCAATGATCATTAAATACTTCTGTGCTGTAAATGCTGATTTTTCCAGGCATCTTTTTAAACCAATATTGTCATTCTCATTAATGTTATTCAGTTATCACATAATTAGCTTTTCTTATCCTTTTAGTGGATATATAACATCAAGAAAAATCATGATATGACAAATATACCAATGCCCAGCTGTCTCTGCTTCTCCAGCACAAAAGATCCTCCCTCTTTTAAGTAAAGCTTCAGTTTGTCTGTAAGTGAATCTGCTACAGGATTACAATAATGGACCCTTTCAGGGGAAAACAATCAACACAGTATCAGCTGACAGATGCTGCCCTTCCTGACTGTGGTGTTATATCCATTATTCAATAAGGTGGACATGATGTTCAGGAGAGTGGGATCGGTGAGGTGTAACCGGATCTTTCTGCTCCACAGAGGAACCTTCAAAGAGATTAATGGAGGAGGAAGGGAAGGAGGGAAAGATTTTTTCCTTTGGGCTTCTGGAGTCTTGTGTGCAGACAGGACTCTGGAAGAGTCCTACTAGATGAAGTCTGAGATGCACAAAACTGCTAGTAAGATTTCCCATCACTTCTGCAGCAAATGTGGGCTTTTTATCTTGTTGTTCTTTTTCAAAATGTCTACAAAAGTGAGGTCATGTCCAGCTAAGATATGTTTGATACTATTAATTAGCAAGATGCATGGAGATAAATGGTGGTGTAACTTAGAGCTGAAGAAAGAGCAGTGGAGCAGCTCTGTGCAGGAGGTTTGGACTGAAGATATGGATGAGCAAGCATGGCTCATACCAAAATCAGTTGTTCTGATACAGGTGAGTTTTCTCACTATTTGCTGGAAAGTCTTGGAGAAAATTAGTTTTGAAAACCAGCATGTATATGAAAGGAGAATGTGTTCTGAAGTTAGCCTTAACAGTTTGAGTGATGTAGGGACAATTGGGACTACAGGCAGGGTTGTTTCACTGAAGTTGCATTTCTTGGCCATGTTGCTTTTCAGCCAGCTGAAATTTGGGAGGTTTCTAAGTTCTGGGGAAGAGATCTAAGTCTCATCTCTAGTAATTGGTCTGATACCAGCAGTTTGTTCTAAGCAGTCTTTCAAAGTTTTTTCAAAGCTAATAAATTCTATGAGCAGGTGTGAAGTAGCTCTTAGATCTGCAAGATGATGATCCCCACATATGAGATCAAACATAGCAGGTAGTCCATATGTCTAGACTTGAACAAGAAATACATATACCAAACCCCTTAGTTTGTGAAGGTCAGATCTATTTCAGGAGCAGACTTTGTGCCTGGCTACTGGGATATAAAGCTGATCTGGCTCCCTGCCAGCAGAAAACAATCCACAACCACCCCTGGCTTTGGTATCACAAGACAACACGCTCCAGGCATGCTGACTCCCTCTGATCTGGCCGTAGGGACTCAGCTGCCTGCTCGGTCTGCCTGAATCTCATTTCTTGGGTATTACACTTCTAAGGAAAGGGCCAGTGTCTTGTTCCTAAGGGGGCAAGGGGTTAACATGCTTAATAAAAATATTCTGACACTATAAAAAGCTGTATCCTTATCTCTGAAAGCGACATATTCTATTACCCTGGAAATGAGTGATTGGCCCTAATGAAGCTCCATGGGGAGAACATACAGCAATATGGCTGGCTCTGGTTACCTTAGCAACTCTCTCCTTGAGAATTCAGAGGCTAAATTTATATAAAATTAGAGATCTAAAAACACCTGACAGTATTCCAACAGAGAAAAATGCTACACACAGAAATTAACCTTGATTAAGAAGGATGATGTTGCTGTAATTGACTCAGTGTGTTCCTCCAACAGAAGGGCTTTGAATGCTTATTGTTGTTGTGAGTCATGGAAAGCAACAGGCAGCTTGAAAGAGGCCCAAAGGAGCATCCTGTGGAAATCAGTGGGGAAGTTATGGAGTGAAAATCAGCAAGACAGGGAGTAACTTAGCTCTAGGTTATGTGAAGGTGTCCAGCTGTGTGTGTTGTTAGCTCTTGCAATCCTCTATTGCTGTATACAATTTATGTTGGAAAAGTCCCTTAAGATCAAGCCCAACTGTTAACTTTCCATGACTTCTAGTATTGTTGTTTAGGCTAGAAACTCTTCAGCTATCAGGCAAAGTCTGCTTTGCTTTGTGAAGCACCTACTTTGTGATTCCACAGTAGAATTGGAGTTTATCTGTAAAGCATGCAAATAACAGACCAGGAACCTTGGTAATACAAGTGGGCATGTGTCTTGACTGACTTGGTATATAGTAGTGCATTTCCCTGGAAGTGCAAATAAAACCTTACAGCTGCTGTGCAACATCAGCCCTAATAATGTTGTGTGACTTTGAGAGAAGTTTCAGACATCGGTGCTTTTATTTCTTCTGTCTTTAGCTTTTAAGCACTTGGAGTTTGTAGATCACTGTAATTTGTTCTGCTAATTGTCTTTAAGTCAGTCCAGATAATCTTTAAAATTATTAGGCTTTGAGAACAGAAATGCAGACAGTCTGTAGATTCAGTGGGGAAAGGTAAAGTGGCAGGAGAAACCCTGAGCTCCCATAGATGAAACTCAGAGATGCTGCTGGCTGGGATCAGGGACTGAACCACTTCGGACTGTGGGAGCTGTGGTTAATCTTACTTGTGGAATTTGTTGCTGGGGGAGGTCAGCAGGCCAAATACTCCGGTTGGGTTTTAAATAGGGCTGGGTAATTTCATGATGTCTAACAACATTTGCAGCTCTGCAAGGCAAACTAACGAGGTTAATCAAATCTTATGCTTCAGGGAACTGCCTTGCCATGCAGGCCTGCTTCTGTGTAAACACTGCAAGATGGTGCATCATGCGTGTTGGACCAAAAATATCAGGAGTCTGCATCAGTGAGCCAGTTTTGTTCTAAGCTAGAATGATCAAGGATTTAATCTGAGATGGAAAAATGGAACAACCCTCATTGCTTCTCAGTTTCTTGGTCCCTGAGATGCAGCTGTGCTGGCCTCTATTATAAGAAATCAGAGCACATGTGCAGCCACAAAGCCTTGAGGAATTAGCAGGTACAGTCCACTGCTGATGAGTGAGGACCTTAATGATTGTAGTCCCTGTTGTACTTAATGCTTATGCTCTTAGGGCAGTGTCTTCCCACTATGGTGCAGCTTCTGCTGGGTCAGGAGCTCAAAAACAGATCAGGAAATAGTGCTAAGAACTGGAAGGCTTGCACAGGCATGGCTGAACAAAGAGCCTGTCCCTTGTTTCCTCCCTCACTTACATGAAATTATTCTGGTTTCATTAAATTGCTTCCCTGATAAGTCTTGCCAGTGACCCTGGCAGGCTCAACACAGCACAGACAGTGGGGACTCTGGTGATGCCATAATGCTTGGGACCATGAAAGTGGACTAGATCCTCTTGTGTGTTACTGTGGAGCATCACTTGATGAGCCCCCACCTTGTTTCTGTTTTAGTGATGAAATGTGTGGATGACATCAGCCTTTTATTCCTACTCTGATCATTCAAAAAGGGATTATAGTGGTATAAATCTATTGACTTGTTTAGGATTCAGACTCTGAAAACTGGTGGCAGGGTTTGGCTGCTTTTGTTATTCCTGCTACTTGGCTCCTGGATATGATGCTTGTAATTGAGAGCTGAAAGCAAATGTGGTGAGCTTGGCCACTGAAGAGCTTCACTTCTGGTTGCCCTATTTGTATGAGGTTTTCCCTGTCTTCAAAGGAATCTAGAGGGGAAATGCTCCTGGCTTCACTGTGGCATTAGTCCAGACTGAGCTAGGTGGGCTGAAGCTAAGTTTGGCTCTTCAGCTGTATCTAACAGGTCCAGAGCCACAGGAGAGAGCAGAACTGGAAGGCAGCACATGTTTCTGCATATTTTCTTGGTGGTGTCTTTCCTCTGCCCTTGCTGCTCAGTCTCTTCAGTTACCCCTGAGCATTAGGCTGCAGTGTGTTAGTGAAGGCTGAAAAAAGCCTAGAGCTTCCATGGGCTTTTCAGTATTCTGGCTCAAATATTCAAAGGCATGAATATCTGAAGCAGAGTCTTCTGGCCTCCCCTGAATTGCTGGGTCCTTAAAATTTGCAATAAGCCGAGGTATCCTTAAAGTGGGGAAAGAGAAGGAATTTAAAGAACACCTCATGCATACAGAGAAACTCCAAATTTCTCTAAATGAAAACAGGATTTCAGCTTTTGAGCTGCAGTTGTTTTCAGTGTCATAGTGATTAGTTCTTCACATATTCAATTATTGCTTAAATGTAAGATAAATACAGTAATCTTCAAATCATGAAAACATAATGTAATTGCAGTTTCCTTTTTTTACAAATAATTGCATGATGACCATGAAACATAATTTTTTTTGAGAATTAATTCTAGAGGAAGATTAGTAAGAATTCCCCTCTGCATGTTTATGGCCTGCTTATGAGCTTCTAGAAGCAGCATGTGATGCTGACCTCTGGCTAACTTAAGCCAACAGAGAAATGAAATAGTCCCCATAAAATTACTTTCATTGTGTGTATATATGAATTTACTTACATTTATGAGAATTGCTGTGCAGGATTGGTATTATATGGTTGATTCAAATTAATTCTGTCTCCAGTGCTGTGTCTCAAGCAGTTCTGCCCCAGGGTCACACCTGCTGGGTAAGTCTCTCAGCAGAATATTGTCTGACAGTCAAGAGTTTGACTCTTGTGACACTTCAGAATGTTCCTCAGAATTCTTCTCTTGAATGGAATAAATTACAAAGGAGTAAAAAACCCAATCTCTAGTGAGAGGTTAACTGATGGGTAACCCATCTGGTAAGAGAAGATGCCAGTCAGGACAGAGTGGAAGGTGATGGCATGTATGTGTGTGGCAACTTTATGGCATTGCAGTAGATGATGCTCTTCTGTCAACACTGGCTCAGAGCCTACACTTACAGGAATTTAGAGGCAAATTTTGTGGCTGTCTTCGATTCAAACACAATATCCCTCAGACTTGTCCTGCCTGGCCAATAACAAATTTAAGGATAGGTACATGGAATGGTATTAAGTTATGGTTGTTTTCCCTTTTATGTAAATTATAGTGCTGCCTCCTACTGCAAGCGAGGAAGTTGGTCCCTGCTGGGAAGGGAGTTCTGCAGCCTCCTGTGGTGAAGCTCTGAAGTGTAACAGGAGCTAAGATAACATGCTTTGGGTTAATGGGTACTTTGCAGAGACAGGTAGCTTGAAAAGGAAAATGGTCTGGAGAGGCAGATATCCAAGGACTGAGTTCTGTGTCCCTGTGATATACCAGGTGATGGATGTAGACAGGTCATAAAGTCCCATGAAGAGCATCAGCAATAAAACCACCAGATCTGTTTTCTGTTTAATAAACACTGGTTACAGGGTATTCATAACCCCACACCTGACCTTTTGGTACCCTTGGTGCTTTTGATTGATATTTTTAATCACATTTGACAGTGAGATGCCCAGCTGTATGGCTTAAAAAAAAAAACCCACAGCATATCAGACAACCCAGAAACCCATCAAGATCTTCCTATTTGCAAAGCTTTGAGATTTCTGAGATGTTTCATTCTGTCGCTGGCCACACATGGTGCCTGTATGTCACCTTCCAGCACACATTTGTGACTTGGTAAAGGATGTGAAGAGCAACCTGAACATAATGAAAAAGCCTGGATAAAAAGAAATTGAAAGTCCCTGGCCATTGGAATTAAAGGATGAAGCAATCACTGGTTAGCTCATTTCCTCCCTGGGGAAGTCCTCAAGCCTCTTGCAGCCTGCACTATAAAGAAGCTTACAGTAAAATATTCATTTCATTTTATTTTGTGGGAGGAAGAAGGGCAAATGAAATGACCAGAGGAGAGGTGGATGGAGAGTGGAGCAGTCAGCACTTTCCATTATGTTTTATTTGTCAAGCCTGTTAGTCTTGCTGCAGGAATAATCTCAGGTTCTCTGGCCTTTTTAACTCCAGACACCTGCTGCCCTTTTACAGTGATTTATCTCCTTACCCCGTTCCTCCTCCGTGTTTCCTCTGGACTTGCCTCAGCTCAGAGGCAAGCCCTGTCCCTGTTTTGATTGTGGTTTGAGGTCTTGCTACTTCTGTGGGGAATGTGAAGCTTTTTCTTTTAGAGGGCTCTTGACCAGCATCTAAGAAATATCTACCCAGGTGTGCTTTGAATTGGGTTTGTCAAAGCACATCTCTGAAGTACTGGGTGCACCTCTACCAGAAACTGGTTTAACTTACTCCTCCTCTTAGACCACCATGTGATCTTTCTATGCATCGGAGCTTGTGATAATTAAAATTGTTTTCTTGCTACTCCTGGTATTTCCCCCTCCATGTGCTGCCCTCAAGGTCTGCTCATCGTGTGGTTGGATTCTCTACCTGTGAATACCAATACATCCAGTCTAAGCTATAGGCACTACAATCCATTCCCTAACTGGAACTTGCTGCAGGTTTAATACTCAGCAGTGCTGAACTGCTGTGCTGCTGGGAGGGGTTACAAACTGCTGCTTACACAAATGCTGCAATTAGCAAATTCTGGTAGGGACATGAAGTAATACTTGTACCTGTGCTCAACAACCTGCAGGGGCCAGTTTACAGTCCAATTAAACAATTACAAATCATTTAATGGAATCTTCAAAATCCTCTGGGCTCTCTTAATTGCTATTTACATAATTCTACAACTAAAAATAATGAAGATAAAGCAATCAGGTGGTGGGAGGAACATCCTTTTCAAGTGTATGAGAAGTTAATTGCCTTCACTTTAATTCCCTAGTGTGCATATGCTGTCTCATTTGATAGTGACAAATATAATTCAGGGGGCATTTTACCCACCTGGCATTTTGAAGAGAATATGGGCTGTACTTAGTTGCAGAGTTATCTTGGTGAAAATATTGTATGTGGCTTCATCACACCGTGGTGTTTAGTAAGGAAATCTGAGGTTGCTGAAAGATGTAACTTCTGAAATAGGCTCTGCTAGACATGATAGCACAGATTAAGGAAATGATGGAATGAACTTTGCAGGTTTAAAACTTGGTAAAAGGGAGTTTTGCATTTCCTTTTCCTTTCCTGTTTTGAGGCTGTCCTGTGCAGGGCCAGGAGTTGTACTTTGAACCTTGTGGGTCCCTTCCAGCTCAGGATACCTTAAATCCTAGATTCATGTCACCATTCAGATCATAAAAAGCCCTTTGTGGTTACTTGTTCTACAGCTTAATTTGGATCTTAGTGGTGTTCCTCCTTGCCCTCAAGCTTTGGAACAGAAAGATCCCACTAAGCTTCCCATGTTTCCACCCATTCACTTCACTGAAGTGCTGAAAGGCTGGAAATAAAAAGATAAATTTGATCTTAGAGGTCACACTAGATTTCAACTGGAGCTTCCCAAGTGCTCAATGCTTTGGAAAATACCTTCTTCAACTGAGAACATGATGGCTTAGCCCATACAGGACATTCTAAAGGCTTTATCAAACAGAATGGCTCGGGCATCTCATTAAATGCCTTGTCATTATCATCATGGCTAGACTTCGTGAACAAAGCTTTGGGAGGGCTCTGCCCACGGGGAGTGGGTGAATCCCTCAAGCCTGCGCAGTGGATTTTTTTAGATGAGGCACAGCGTGCTCAGAACTGGCCCCACCCTTTACTCCTGAGGTTCATCTGCCAGGGCCTAGCAAACTTGGACGGTGACAGCGAGGTCCTCAGGATGTAGGTTGGGTTAGAGTATCCTTCTCTTAGATGGATGGCCTGACAGGGCTAAGTGAGTTCCATCTGCCTGGGTTTGGAGTTAGTTGTCCTTCTCCTAGGATGGTTGCCGGGCAGCTGACGAGCCCATCCTGCCCGAGGACACACTTTGTCTGACCCTTCAGTTGAGACCTGACCAGCATGGGAGACCCTACCGGAGGCATAAACCACTGCCAGTATAGCTCACAACCTCATAAGGGCACACAGCTTCTCCCTCACAACAAGGGGGTGTCCGTGGAGAAGAAGACGATCTTGTCAAATACTGAGCTAAATACTGATTGTCTTGCATGACTCAGTTTCTCTATCCACCCAGAAGGAAGAATAAGTTTTTGAGCCCTCACTACAGCATTTCAAAGAGATGTTATCATACAAGCGAACTACTGTACAGATAAAAAATTCTATAATCAGCTTTGCCTAGCTGTGGAAAGCTCAGATCTTGGCCATCACTGTCTGTGTGTTCTTGAGCACGACACCAATACAACTACAAAACAGAAATGAGTGTTTGAGGTGGCGAAAAGCTGCTGTGAACGGAAAAATAAATGCTTTTTACCCCAAATACTACTTGTCCAAAGCTCTAGGCACCTTTCATCAAATTTTATAAAAATGAAGTCAAGTTAGTTGTAAATCACAGGGCTGAGGAGTGGCATCTCAGCTGTGAGAATGGTATTGTTTGTTCACTTTTGCAATGTTATTCTAGGAGGGATAAAAGGCATTAGAAAATCGATGCGAAGAGGACAAATCCCTCTTCCCAGCTTGCTTGTTCAGTGCCTCAACAATGTCATGATGACTTAGCTCTGCACCAAAGCTTTAACTCTTCCAAACTTGTTGGAGCCCCTGAGATGCTCTGTCTGTGTTTCTGTTCCACAGTAAGAACAAGGAATCCTCTGCAGGGAACAAAGCCAGAAATCCCAGTTTTGAGGAATATTAACTTTGATACAGAGCTGGGGAACGACTGGCAGATATGTTATGATATATCTTACCTTGGTTTCACACTGAAATTGATACTATAAATTTGAGTCACCTGCAGCTGTGGTCTTAAAGCTGGTTTTGTTCCTTTACACTGTGGGTTAACTGATTACTCACAGCATCCAAACTCCCCAGGGCAGCATGGACCAAATACCCTGATTAAGTTGGTATTCTCAGGATTGTTACCCAGTGTGGGATGTGCAGAAAAGGCATGTGGTACAGGACTTGTTATTTCCCAACTCTGTTTCTACCAAGGGACACAAAAAAAGGCAGAGATCTTATGTCAAAGAAAAGGGGGAGTGGCACAGGGATCCTCTGGGGATTTAGCACTACACACTGTCTGTTCCAATCAGTCTTCACAGTGACTCCTTGTGCACAAGCCCTTGGGACACTGAGCACCCCAAGAAGCTGCATGGCAATGCACAATACCTGTGGGCATCCATCAAGTGCCCACACCTTGATGGCAGGGGAAGGGGGATCCCTGCAGGGTCAGTGCACTGACTGCACACAGCTCTGCTGACAGATGGCACCTTCATGAGGCACAAACACCTGAATTCAGTGGCACTTCACTATCCCGAGCTAACCTGTGCTGCTCCTCAAGTGACAAACTGCTGCAATTAGAAGAATGCTATCACTTCGAAGTGACCTTGCCCTGTCACAGCCTGTGAAATACCTTGTAAATCAAAGACAAAGTAATTACCAGCATTAAGCAAGGGATTTGGGATTGTTTGGAGCAATAACATCACTGCAGATTCTCCTAGAGACTTCTTGATTTCAGGAAAGCAAGACTCAAGGTTCTCCCAGTATCCTTTGCTAAGCCTTTTATAGCATCTTTTGGGCACACTGAATGATGATCCAGCTTTCCTCAGAGCTTGCAATGACCATTGCTGGCTGGTAATGGCATCTGGGGGCTTTTTAAACTTGAACCATGTGGTGCTTTGTTTGCAGCATCCTTATGCTTGGCTATGATCTTGAGTAGAGGGACACACAATGTAGTAAGCTCAAGTGAGAGCTGACTTGAACCACGTGAGGTTTTCTGGATTTCTGCACCTTTTCAGGGAGGTTTTTGTATCCAATTTTAAAGGGTAAATCCAGGTGGCATAATCTAGTGTTTGTAAACATAGAATAATGAAAGCAGTGCCTGTTGCCTCTTGGTGGAGTTGAGGAGCCTCTGAGAACAGAACTAAAATGAAAAAAGGACCAGTATTGCCTGGCAAAATAGGAAACAGCACTTCTATTTGACTGGTGTAATTCTCCTTGGTCTCATGCTTCCAGGTGAATTAGAGCCCTTGAGACAGTAGAATACTTGTCTTTTTCACTTATGGAGAATTTAACCTGCCTGTGGAAATTAATGTTTGCTCAGTTTCAGATGTAAGGGCTGGGGATTCCCTGTGTGGAGATGTGAGTCAGCTGCTGTCTCCAGCTGCCAGCTCCTCCAGAGCAGCTCCAGCTCCCCTGTGACTTGCCTTCTGGCCCAGCTAGGAGGATAAATTGGCACCAGAAGTAACAGAGAAAAGTGTTAGTTGTCTGGAAGAGGAATGGGAAACCCTTGAAATCCCTGAAATCCTGCATGCCTGCTGAAATGCTAGCTATGTCTTCATCTTAACTCCAAGACACTGTTTAAGTGCTTCCAACATTGCTCCCTCACCAAAATCCAGGTTTTCAGTACAAAAATAAGATTCTTTGTAATTGAAGACATTTTAGTAATGATTCAGAAATGGTTTAAATAAGCCTTTCTGTCAAAAAGTCCTCACCCTGGAAGAGGTCCATGAAAACCCCTTGAACTGGTGCAGCTTAGAAATTTCAAATTCTGTTTCAAAATTCTGCTCTTGGTTTCCCCTTCAGTGGGTCTGTCTGAAACTGCTTACACCCCCTGAGGAGTATGTTCCCCTCCAGCTGTGAGTGCCTGCATTGAGAGGCTCCTGCCCTCTCTCCCTTCAGATGGAGCCTGACTGGGCAGCCACACTCAGCAAGGCTCAGGCTCACCTGTCTGGCAGCCCAAATGATACAGGTTGTGTGCTTGGCACGAGGGATATCAGAGTGAGATACATTGCCTGTGCTGGGTTCTATGTCTCAACTCAGCCTCTGTGCCAGAACATCATCTTGCAGAGTCTCTGCCTCTTTGCTTGAGAGTAAAAGGGTAATTCTCACATCCTGCTTTCTTGGATATGATAGCATCTCAAAGCAATGAAATCCTGTACTCCATGCCTGACCTGCTTGACTCAGGATGTCTTTTGTAGAGGCCAGGGGCTTTTTGGTGGAGCTTTCCAAACAACAGGGGAAGTTCAAATAAAGCCCTTGCTCATAGAGATGTGTTGCTGAAATTTCTCCAAACTGTTCAAGGAAGGAAGTTGGGCCTTAAGAGGAAAAGTCTGTCTTTGAGTCATGTTTCTTTTACTTCCCATGGCTATTTTGGAAGCATAAAGGAAAAAAAGCAAGTATTAGGTGTTTTTGTGGTTTTTCTTTTTAAATATAGCACCCCTGATGTCACTAGGAACTTTGCCATTGTTTTCTGTGGGAGCCCTTGTCACTGCTTTTCATTTCTTCGATTTGCCTCCAGCACTGCAAAGCAAACTGCGGTGTGTTTCAGCAGTACTGGGAGGTGTGGTGAACCCCACATGCTCTTTTGCTGTCTTTCTCCCCAGGAACTGAACAGGAACTTTCCACTTCTGAATTAAGTTATAAGCTGGCTTTATATTTCATCAGGGAACAGGGCAGTCCTGTGCAGTCCCTGGGCTGTAGCAGCCTCTGTATCCCCAGTCTCAGCCACAGGCGTTCACACAGGGAGGAAATGTGACTGCCTAAATGTAAAAGACTCCCTTCATGGATGCAAAGGACCTCAAATACAACATTCAGTAGAGCCATTTTTGTGGTGCTGTGACGGTTTTGCAGTAATAATCCAAATCTGTAGGGTTGTTACTAGTATAGGAAACCTGCAGCAGGATGTACAAGGTCTATGTTTAAAAGGAAGAAAATTTGCTGTTGTAAGTCTCAAGGTGGTTAGTCTTTTGTGACAAATGCCTCCTTCTTACCTCCAATACCAAACCCTGTCTGCTCTGGTAAGGCAAAACCCTCATCCTGTCTGTTCAAGGGTGGCAGACACAGCATTCCCATTTCACCTGTGGATTAATTCTTGCCCCATGCAGGGACAACTGCAGGAACCAGTTCATCCCTGTGTTTATTTTATCCCATAGTGTTTATTTTATCCTGCTGCAATATTTCTCACCTGTCCCATACAGGGGCCAGGTCTGCAATTCCATTTATCATGTCAGACAATGTACAAAATTTCCCTGCAACAGAGCAAACTACTGAATCACATATAATTGCTCTGATAACAATTTAGGGAAGGCGACAGCAACTCTTTCATCTTCCAAGGTTAAACATCTTAGAGGTCTTTGGTTGCCTTCTCTTCCTATGAAGATGCGTCTTTTCATCCCAGGGGTTTTCTTCACAAAGCAACTTGCAAAAAAGGATTCTGAAAGAGGTTGGTTTATTTATCTGCATGTAACTGAGGAAGGATTGACTGTCTTGTGGTGTGGATGACCCTGAGGCTGTGCTGCAGAATAGTGCCAAATAGTCACAGTCCCTGTACCACGAGCAGCAGTGTGGCACACTGAGATGAAGGACCCTGTCCATTGCAGAGTTTTTGGCAGATGTCAGGGTTGGGTTCAAGCTGGTCCCAGGCTGGCAGAGAAGCTCCCTTGTCCCTGAGACTCTCTGCCTCCTGATTTGATTTCACTGATTTCAAAGCTGATGTTTTCAGTAATTGAAATCCATTTGGTTCCTGGT
This sequence comes from Formicarius rufipectus, assembly GCA_013399695.1. Classification (NCBI taxonomy): domain Eukaryota; kingdom Metazoa; phylum Chordata; class Aves; order Passeriformes; family Formicariidae; genus Formicarius; species Formicarius rufipectus. The sequence continues at coordinate 2,154,365 of VXAU01002736.1, forward strand.
GTGTGGAAAGTTCCAAGTACTTAATCTGTGCAGGACTAAAGGAAAAAGCTATTCAAGCTGTTGACTGCTTCCCCTCTATCCTCAAAATATCATCTTTATTGCTGTACAATATTGAAACTTCATCAGCTAAAAACTGTCACAAACTTCTAAGAGAATCAGAAGAACCTCATTGTTTTGAGGTTTAATGAGGCCTTTTTTATTAATTTCCTGTGGCACTCCACCTTGCTGCAGCCAAAAAAAGCTGGCAATTCAGAGTGTGCCAGGAACTTCTCTTGCAGCTCACTCCCTCTCCCTGCCAGCAGTGGGTGGTGGGGTGTCCAGCACCCAACCATTTCCACTAGCAAAGCCTGCAAGGATTTCTCTCCCCCTGGACACCTGAAGTCTTGTATGACTTCCTCAGAATGAGCTGCATTGAAGCAGGGAGGGGGCTTTGGTACTCAGTGTGCTGGTGGCTGGCTGGATTCTGGGATAACGTGTTGGCTCTGGTTATCTGAGGGTACCTGAGCATATCAAAGAGGGGCGGTGGAGCCAGTGATGGGCCCACAGCCTTTGGAAATGCCCTTCCTAGGGGTCAGGAGGGAGGTCAGGAGGAAACCCCACCTCAGGCAGGCTGTTTTCCTTCATTGTCTCTGGTCCTGTGTCTGCTGTGGAGCTTATCTTAAAGGAAAGGGTGGAGGTTTTCTAAACAACTTATTCACTGCTGATTTTCTCACCCTTGGGAAGACCCCATGCCTCCCTGTAACTCTGCTCCGGGTACTTCCTAACTGCTGGTGAGTCTGCAGGAGGTTGAACATGGCAGGGGGGAGCAGGGTGGGATCTGCCCACTGTTTTCTTCCGGAGCGAGACAGCCCAGGAGTCATTGGTCTGATATATTTTAAAAAAATAAAAGTGAAAAAACAGAAGAGGCTTAAGAAAGCAAAAAGGTGGGAGGGGAGAATATAGTTATAAATCATGTCTCTGGATGTAATGCAGACTGGTAATTAATTGGCAGTGTTAACTTGAGAACCTGTCACATGGGTAGAGGGGAGAGAAGTGTCCTCAAACTTGCCGCCTGAATGGCTAAGGGGTGTCGTGGGGCAGGATGGAGAGCAGCAGGGTGCTCTGTGAGCTGCTCACCATCATACATTTCCCCAAATTCCCTCTATGGGCCGAGGATGAAATAGCAAGGGACAAATGCTTCTAAGGTGGAGCACAACAGTTTTCCCTTATTGCTGTGCTGCCAGCAGCTCTTTTGCCATGGCTTATTGGGGAGCTTTGTGCCTTGGAAACTGGAGGCTGGGAGAGTACAATCATGTCAGGCTGAGCAGGGTGACAAGTGGTTTTGGGAACCTGTTTGTGCCTCCACAGCAGCAGCTGCCTTCTCTGCACCTCAGTGAGACTACCACAGTGTGCCAGGCCTTGAGCTGGCCACCTGGTGACACCCAAATCTGTTGCTAAACCCTGGGACAAAGGGGCTCCTCACCATGCACTGCTGGGGTTTGGAAGGATGCTGAGCTCTGAGATGATGTCGTATTAGCAAGGACTTTCCCAGTGTGAACGTGAAATGAGACCCACACCTTGATATTTTCCAAAGGTGACAGCTGGCTTCATGGCTGGGCCACCACTGAGTGTTTCACCCTGTCATAGGAAGGTCAAGTGGGCAATGTGACCTTAAATCCTCTGTGACCTTGGGTTTTGACTCATTCTCAATACCAAAAATGCAGCCCAGGTATCTCTGCAGAGGGTGTGAGCAGGTGTGCCTCTTCTGCCATCCATGGGGGGAAAACTGTCTTCTCCCTCCAAACCACTTCCAGGTCACTTAGACAGCCAACATGGCCTTTTGGGATCACCATGATGTATCTGTAGCAAGCCCAGGATCTATAAAAGGCCATGAAGAGTAACATGGTATAAGATGGTGCAGAACTTGGCCTCACTTAGAAACAACTTGTCCTGGTGTAACTGCCCTGTTTTAGACACTGATGATGTCAGTCTGAATACAAACTGGGTATTGATGGGGCTGTCAGTGCTGATGGATTCACTTTGGAGCTGTCTCAGCTCCTTAGAGGACACCTTCACTTCTCCTCCAATGAGACCCTTGCATCTGCATCGCCATCCCATCCGTCATTATGACACCCATCCCTTACTGAAGACTTATAACCAGCAAATACCAGTCACTTTTGTGTAATGCCAGACTAGACCCACATCCTCAGCTAGGTTGTTGACCCTCAGGGTATATTCTGTGGATTCACTTTGCTGATATGCAAATGACATCAATAATACCACCTAAGATGCTGCAAATCTTCCTTTGTTGCAAAGGTACTCTAGCCCCTTTAGATTAAATTCACAGATCAGTTGCTGTAGCCTCCTTTGAGTTATGTTATTCTCTCTTATTCTGACATCTGCAGTTGTTTGTATGGTAAGCTGCTTCCTTGTTCTCTGTGAAGAACAGGTGTGCCTGTGATAAAAGAATTTCCAGTGGTTATTTATCTGACCTACTGAATTTTCATGGCTTATATATGGATGGGAAATATTTCTCTGCTTTTTTTCATTTTATTTTTTTTGCTCTAGACTTCAAAGATGGGAGCTCTGTTTTCCAAGGCTTTGCTGAGAGTCTTAATTCTTACTTCAGCCTCAGTAGTAGGGCAGAGCAGGTTATTAAAATGCGGAATATTCTATGAATAGTTTAGCAAACAGACTGAGTAGATTTGTTTCACACTTAAAATAAGACTTTCACTAAAGCAATAAAAACAGTCGTAAAAATTACCTTAGGTTTGTGAGACTGGAAGTCTAAGTCGTGAAGTCAGATGTGGCAGTTCATAAAGTTGTTGACCCACTTATCTAATTTCTTTAAAATATATGTTGAGAGTTTTTCTTTAACTAGTGGCTTTTGCGTGTGAAGCACACTCATTTTCTGAACACTTTTCACTGCCTGAGTTTCATTTAAGAGGTTGTTTGGTAAAAGAAATTGAATCCAAGACCTGACACTTGTTTTCCCTTTCTTCCTCATCCAATACTCCTCTAGTTCTGTGTCCTGTATGTTCTAAGTGGGGCAGAGAGGTGTGAAATAGATGTGAGAGGTACCTCCTGCTCTTTGAAAAAGCAGCACAAATTTAAACTAATAATGGTGAGGTTTTAAATCCTGTTCAATTTGTAAATGTGCATTTCCATGGTAACACATAGGTAGTGAAGTAATCCTCAATTCATCATCTTCCATGAAATTCCAGCAACTATTCCTAAATACTCATCCTTTTCTAATCCCAGAGCTGTTGCCATGGAAATGATCAGATAAGATAGAGGCCTTTAGGCAGATGGGTCTATAAAGGATGCTAAATCTTGGTCCATTGAAATCCTTATTTAAAAGCAACATAGCTGTCAGTGATTTTTCTTCTGATTGTTTCAAGATTAATTAAATTAACTCCACACTATGAAAGACTTTTTTGAGTGAACCCCAGAAACCTGAAATGTCTCTGTCCACAGATGTGTCACTTGGGTCTCTCCTCTTTTGTGTGGAACCAGGGGCTTCTGCTGCTCCTGTTCCCTGCTCCTGCTCTTCTCTCCACAAGTGCATAACTCAAATTCTCACTGGCTTTGCTCAGGTCTGGGTTTTAGGCCTACTTTTCAAATCTATTGCTCTGCAAAGCAGCTTAGTTGTTTTTGTTTTTTTTCACTGTTCATCTGAGCAAAGGGCAGCATCCAGGAGATTATATCCAACACCCAGAGGATCACTGCTTTCCAGTGCATTAAATTTCCTTATTCCAAAGGCTGGGTGAGATGAGGGGTTTGTATGTGCAGAGGTACCCTGTGAGCACTTTTCCAAGCTGGACCTGGAGGTGTGGAGATGACTGTTAAAAAGGGATTTGTCTTCCAAGTCAAATGTTCCTAAGTCACAAAGGTGTGTTGGATGTCTTCTGTTTTCACTGAGACATGTGGGAGAGGACATGCATTTCTGCCTTCTCCTGAAATAAAAATGAGAGAGTTTCAAAGGCATAACCACACTTAGGCACCAGTTTTTCTGACTTTAAATAAGGGCTGGGGATCAAATTCCCATATATACCTTAGGCATTTTTCTGCAATGTTTCTTTATCTCTCTGCACAGAAAAAAATACCTGTAAATTAATCTGAACAGATAACATCTGAATGCCAAGGAGATTTATAGTTATTTTATTATACTTTAAGGACAAGAGTCAGAGGGTAAGAGGCTCCCCACTTAGGCAACTGCTATGGAGATAACAGTGATGGTTAGAGCCCCCTCTCAAGAAGCCTGCTTGTTATCAGTGTTCTGGGGGAGGTTATCACCTTCTGAAAGGTCACTTGGTGTTCTATCTGAGTTGTCCTGAGTGTTCTTCATCTGCTCCAGAGCAGAGTCTACTAGTGTAGGTTTGCTTGTTAAGGAAAGTCAAGGGGATGTTCTTTTTCCTGTAGGACTAATGAGATACAGAGATAGGATGTAAGAATCAGAAGGTGGATGGCTGGAAATATCAGGCCAGCAGAGACGGCTTAAGAGAACAGGAAGAAAGTGAGAAATCAGACAAGTAGAGAGACCAGTGGGACTGGAGAGCAGGCAGGAGAAGAGGAAGGACTCTGCCAGAAGCTGTTCCAGACATGAAACTCCAGAGAGAGGATCAGACAATATTGCAACATTCATCTGTGTCCGCACAGTCTGTTCCTGCATCCCCTCTTGCAGGCTTCACTCTGCTCTTCCCAGCATGGTGGCAGTTTTGTTCTCATTACAGGGTGGAAATTACAGAAATTATACCCCCAGAGCCAGTGCCTTGTCCCTACCAGTGCTGCTGGCACTCCAGCCCAGGGCATGGAACCCCACAAGGGCCTTTGTAAATCAAAAACTTTGCTATTTGCCTTGTTGCAGAGTGGTACTCTGAAGATTCCCCATGGATGACCTAATAATGCCCAGTAAAAAACCCATGTAATTCTTTACAGATCTTAAAAATCAATATCAGCAATTCTGCCTGGATTTTAGTCATTTACTGACATGTTTATTGCTTAATAAGAATACTGCATGTGTTGCAGCTCCTCTGCCAAGCACATCACAGCCTGGGAGGGAAAAGGGAGAAAATAAATTCAGTAAAAATGGCATGTTACAACCAAGAAGGGGCACTGAGTGGTCTCCAGCAGAAAATTCGGCCGGTCCAGCTTCTCACAGAAGAGGTTAACAGCAATCCCACCCTGGATTTACATGGTGCCCTGAATTGAAGAACACGCGGCCCCTATTTAATTTGTCCAGCTATAACTCATATATGGGGAAGGAGCATCAGGAAGAGGCTTAGTCACAAAAGCTCATGAACACTGGCAGGAATCTGACCCAGGTGTCTCAGACTGTGGTCTGCAGCTGTAATTCTGAATATTATATTTCTCTAGACAGCCAAGGCAGTTTGAACTGGAGAGGCTGATGAAGACAAGGGATGACGGGTATGGTGGGAATGAAAGAGAAAGGGGAAAAGGAAGAGGCAACAGAGGAGTATGCAAGATTGGAAGCTAAATTTCTGGTGTGATCAAGTTAGCAGGAGTCAGAGGAAGAAAGGAGGTTCGACCAGCAGTGGAAGAGAGATGGGCAAGAAGACAGAAGAAATACTGAGATGGTGTGTAGGGATGGTGCTGTACAGCAGACCTAGAAAAGATCTCATACTGTGGTAGCCAATGGAGAGCTACAGTCCTTGTATCTGCTCCTGAAGCTCTCTAAAATGTGAGCTGGGCACCATCAGACCCACATTACTGAAGGAATTCTGAATCTCCTGCAGGGAAGAGAAACATGCATCTCCAGGGAGACAGCTTGGCTAGAGCCTCAGACAACATCTCAGTTTCTGCCATTATGTTCTAAGTAGCAAACTGCTGTGATTGCAGAAAGACTTGATAAGTTCCTTAAAATAGCCCCTTGACTAGGCCTGGCCACAATTGCCTTGATTTGCAGATGTGCCAAAAAAATAGATGAAAAGACAAGTGTGAAACAGGTGCTGTCACGTAAATGAAAGGATGGGAATGCAGTGGAGTCTTTTTTTGTCTCCTCTCTCCCTTTCTCTTAAAAGACACTTACCTGTTTGCAGAAGTCCTGTCCAAAGCCCCCTTGGTGACCTGCTGGGACTTCCAAAGTGGCTGTAACTGCTGCAAATGAAGTGTACTTTTGCTCCTGCAGTGCCTGACCCTTTCTTTCCCAGGGCTTTGAGAGAAGGGCAGTGTTTGACTCACACCTTTCTTTAACCTTCAGGCACTAAAGTTTATCATCAGCTTTCAGAAAGGCTTGTGGCTTTGTCTCTCTTGCTAGTGAGCATCTGTTGACCTCTCCCTCGTCCTTGGCAAGTTTTGGGAAGAGCTGCTTCTGCCTTCAAGCCTGTGATAGAGAGAGATGGAGCCATCCTGTCATGTAGAATTAGAGTTTGGGAGAAGCAGCACTTTTCCCCACAAGGTGAAAAACATTGACCCACAAATGCCACTGCTGCCCAGGGACTGACAGGTGCTTGTCTCCTGCTGACCACAAAGACAATCAGTTCTTCCATCATACACTTGATGTCAAACTTAATTTGAAAGTGAGGGCATTCAGTCAGACAAACATGAATAAGCAGAGCTGATAACTTCCCACATACTTTGAGGATTCCCTGAAGGGCCCTGATTTTCCTCCCAATCCATGAGATGGAGATGTGACATGTATGACCATTCCTGTGGAAAATACCTCTCGGTTGTGGGTCATAGCAGCTTCACCACTCAACCTTCCTCCTGCAGCGATGCCTCACACCAACACAGAAATACTGGGACAGAGGGAAGGAGGGAGGGGAAAGTCTCCCTCCCTCATCTGTTACACCAGTCCTATTAACAAAGGGAGCTTTGCAGGATGTTCTTCACTTGGAAGCATCCAGGTCACTTAGTTTGAGGGATGTGGGTTCCCTTACATGGTCAGCGATGCAAGAGGGCTTTTTTACAGAAGGATATTTGTAAAGTGCTGCCCAGGTATCCCGTTTTCCAATTGTCATTTGAAAGCAGGGCACACTGAAGAGACTCTGGTGCTCCTGGTGGCACAAAGGTTGGTTGGCAGTGTAGCAGCAAGTGGCATCCCAGCAGGGTTTGAATCCAGAGCCTTGGCACCATCTCTCCTACCTGAGCACAGGAAACAGCATCTCATTTAAGAGCTGATGGAAACTGTTATTTATGACACTTATAAAAAGTCCCACTTTCACCAAAAGTAAAGCACAGTTTGATAACAGAGGCTCACCATGTTATCTCTGTCTTTCAAGGCAGATGCCTCCGTGCTCACAGTCAAGTACACAATGAGCTGCCTGGAGTACTTTACAAGCTGGTTCTGAGAGCTGAAAACTCTGAAACAAGTAGCTTATCACTTAAGCTGCTTCAAGGATTTAGGGTGGTTTTAAATTACTTAAAGTGCAGTAGGGACCTGATCCTGCACCCATTGGAACCACTGAAGATTCTTGTTGGAGACTTACAAGGGACCAGGATTGGCACTGAAGGCTTAGAAGCTGAAGTGGATAAGACCCCAACAGCCCTTTAGAGATGGCTAAACCATTCCAAAGCCTCAGACCCATTCACAGCCCACAGAGGATGGTCAGTGATGGAAAAGCCATAGGAGTACAACACATGTCTTGCTGATGTTTACATCAAGTATCTCTTGAGCCTCTGTTATTGTAGCAGCTCATCTCTTTTCCATTTCCTGTGCACAGCAGAGTCAGCAGCACAACTGGACACAAAGAAACGAGGTGCCTTGTCCAGAGTTTTGCAGACTCACTTTCTGGCAGTTTGGCTGGTGATAACCAGATAGGAACAGAAGTGGACACTGAGGTGTGAAGTTTGTGTTGCCTCGTTTTGTTTAAGAAACCACCAGCATGCACCCTGCGTTTTAAATTACTACTTAATATCTTTCTTTTCTGCATGTGAGAAATATAAGTCTGAAACCCTTCTAATTTTTCAGGAAAAAAAAAAAAAATGAAAGGGGGATGTTTATACCCAGTGCAAATCTTGAAGGTGTGCTGTGCTCCAGAGATCCAACCTTCCATTTGTGCACGGGTCTATCCTGCTTTTCACTTAGGAGTGGAACATGATCCCAACTACAGTGACAGGCAGCAGCATGTTAAAGGACCTCAGGCAACGTCACCATGGCCTTGCAGGCACAGACAAATTATTACCTGCAGAGGACATGTGAGACTGAGGGGCTGAGCCAGACCCTTCCACATCAGCACCCACAGCATCCAGGCACCCTCAGCAATGCTCCAAAACCGTGGCATCCACCAGGATATTTTTCCCTGTCTTTGTAACTTTCTCCCACATTCCATCCTATGGGAAATGGGAAAGGAAAAATTGTAAGTCTTAAGGGAAATTCAGCCATCTGCAATATAATACACTAGGGGATGAATTCCTCAGATATCTTACAACACAAGGAACTCTTACAAAAAGGGAAAACATCATGGAGACAAAGTTTTAACAAACCTTCTGCAGCCATTTCCTGCTAAGTTTTTCTAGATACCCTTGCCATCTCAGCAATCTCTTGTGATTTGGGCTGACATGTCTCAAAAAAAAAAAAAAAAGCTGTAGCAAAATCAGGAGGAGAGGATTCTGCTCCCAGGGGAGTTCAGCAATTTTTTTTTCCCAGTAGCTTTTGGAGCATACTGAAATCCTGTCAGTGGAGTAAAAGCTAAAAGGACTGGAGAGAAGCATCTTGGAACCATTATACCAATAGAAATGCTCTTGTGACCTTAAAAGAAAAATATAGTTTAAACATTTTTCTGCTCAATTTCCATTTCCCTTTGTAGAACACAGTAATCTGGACAGATTGACTTATATTTCTAAGTCAAAGAGATTAATCTATTTCCTTATATATACACACACACCAACCTTGATGTGTATATATTTTAGATCAACAGTGTCCCCTGAAGGATGCACTGTAAATAAGAGCTTATGAAAGAGGTAAAAGACCAGAAATACAGGAAAAGAAAGAATAGGGAAGAAACTCTTGGGATAAATAATTCTAGGTACTTTTCTTGTTAATAATAACACAGAACACAGTTCTGGAGTTGTCCAGGAGATCAGTGAGTTGCTGTAGTGATGTTCAATTAGGTGGACTTCAGTTAGTTGAGCCCAAGAAACCTTCCTGCCTTTCCAGAGGGCACTTCTGTCATGGCAAGGTGAGTCTGGTGCCACCTCCCTCTTCAGCTGAGCAGGACGGCAGCACTTTTGGGTTGGGTGATCTCATTTAGAAAGCACCATCCCACTGTGCCCAAGGGATGCACTCAGTGACTACCCACTCAGTGGATGCCAATAATTTTGCTGAAGCCATTCAGGCAGATCAAAGCAGACCAGGCATCAAGAGCCACACCAGCCTCCCCAGCCATGTCCCTCGGTGCCACCAGCCCCATCTTGGCCTGTTGGGAAACAGATGTTGGTGCAGCATCTTCCTGGGAGCACTGAGGCATCTCTGTGGAGGCAGGACTGCTCTGTGTGGCCGTGCTCAGTTCGGGGCTGTGATCCTGCAGCGAGCTCCCTGTGCACACTGTGAGTTCATTGGGAGAATGCAGCTATCAATAACAGCCACAGCAGGATTAGGAAGTTCCTTCTATTCATTTTAACATAGTTGTAGTGTTTTAAACAACCAGGGTTTCATTTTTTTTGCAAAGAGAAACAATGTGACCATGATGAGTTCAGCTCCATAGAGTTTTCTGTAGGGAACCTATTTGCTGAGCCACTGATTCCACTGGTGCTTTGCAGTAATTCCAGGGCTCGGTAAATATTGGCCACTGTGCCTCTAAGTACTATTAATGAAGTTAATTAGCAACAAAAGTTTTCAAATGTGAAAAAGCTACAGGCATAGCCATGGTTCATTAAACTTCTCAGAGGACTGAAACCATTCTTAACTGCATATCTCAGGGAAAAAGAACTCAACTTTTTCTAAAGAGTTGAAAAAACATTAGCAGCTCTGCTCTGTGAAAACAGCATCTGATTCATATGTGTATAAAGAAGATTGGTCCTTCTTTTCCTGGGAACACTCACCTGCAAGTGAGCTCCCTGATGTACCCTCTTTCTATTCAGATGGGGTGTGTAAGAGGTATTTAAAAGGGGGGGAAAAAAAACCCAAAACCTTTTAGTAAGTAATTTGCCTATGGCAGTGGTGGTCAGTCCAGCATATCTCTCACATAATTAATCAAGACCAAGTCCTGGATTTGTTATCGTCCCATTTAATAGCATTATGGAAATCCAAGATTTAAGCCAGTGCTTTAATGTCTCTGCCTTGTTTAATACCATTATTGCATTATAGATTTAAGGTAGCACTTGGGTGGTAAATTTTCAAAGCACCGTCTGGGATTTAATGTCAACAGAAGTTCCATCACTAAATCATCTGCTCTGCTTTGAAAATGTTCCTCTTAACACCTGAGCTAAATGGGATACTTTTAGGGTACTCCTCATGTCAGTGTATTCCCTGGTGAATCACAAGCTCTGTGAGACAGATTTCACCCTGGTGGAAACTTTCCAATGGTTAGATTTGGGATGACAACTGATAAGCAAAGATGCAACACTCAGTTCTAAAAGCTTTATTCTCATTTGAAGTGAGTGGCTTTTACCTTGACCAGCAGGGAAAAGGGTTTGTGACAGGCTGTAGGAATGGGAGAGAGGGAAATAGAGGATACTACTTATCTTCCCTGTCCAGGAGACACAGGTTTGCACAGAACTGGTGCTGCTGCTCCATGCCAGTGTTTCAAGTCTTTCTGATTTGGGTATTGAGATTCCGTTGACAGCTACAGGATATCATGCTTTCTTCTTGCTGCTTTTAAATTAAAATCAAAAGGAGATTTCTTTTGCCATGCCCTGTAAGTCTGTTTTTCTCCACATTTAAGTCTAAGTTCGATGTGACAATTATTCCTTTAAAATCAAGGGCCATTGTACTGCTTCCAGCTGCTTAGTTGAAATGTTACCTAAACCTCTCCTCAGCTCGTAAGTGTCTAACTAGGAGTGAGACTTGACTTCACAAGCAATTTCCCTCCTTAAGCAGAAACCTAATCAAACATGTTCAGCATTCTTATTGGTTACTTGAGCCTATTTTCCAATAATCTGTCTTTCTGTGCAGGAGCATTAGGTTCAGCAAACCAAAGAAAGAGATCGTGTAGGACATTAAAGTAGGTTCATTGTGGTAGCCATCACTTCCAGCTCAGCCAGCTGCATTGCTCCTTGCTGCTATGAAATTGATTTTGGAAGCAAAATTCTGTTATTGCACTCTGATATTTCCCCAACCATTCCCTGAAATATATGAGAATAGAGCTGTGACATGGGTGGCAGGGTCAAGCTAAAGATGCCTAGAAAAAGCTAGTATGAGAAGCTATGCCATTTCATGGTCCATGTCCCTGGAGCACTGTGTGTACATAGAACCTATCAGCAAGTAAATTTTGATGCAGATGGAAATGTTTGCACCTGAAAGTTAAAAATTATACATTTTTCTCAGCCAATCAGGAGATAAAGTCTGTATCATATTGTCTATATATCTGGTAAGATTTAAACCCATGCTCATCTCAAATAGTTTTTTTCACGTATAATAAGAACAACATGAATCTTTCACCAGAATTATTTACTGATTTACTTTCCATGACCAGTTATCAAGAGAAAGCAAAGTCATAATGATTTGAGAAATATGTGATGGGAAACTAACAAATTATTCATGTGGTTTTATTCCTTTGGGCAAAACCCATATTCCACCAAAATCAATGAGAATAGAATAGGATGAGTTATGATTTATTGCTACAGTCACATCTCATCGTGGTGCATTAAAGAGGTTGTGAAGATTACAGGTTTTCTCTGAACAGGTGACAAACATGGTGACATATTTAGAAAGCAACAGATGTCAAACACCAAACTGTTTCCAAGGGAACTTATAAAACATCACATCACAAAATGGATCAAAATAGTGCCTTTCCCAGTTTTTATCTTTTTTCCTTTTGGCAAGTACTAATTTCTCAACACATGCCAATCCAAATTCTTGCTACATGTAGGGCTATTGAAGTGGGTTCTGAGGACAACGTAGTCACGCTAGCTGGAGCCTGGCAGAGTATGTTGCGTCCAGACCACAAATCAGCATGGCTTTGCTTGTTTTCTTCCTTGATCATGCACCAGATAGTCAGTGTTGACTCAGAATTACTCGAAGAGAGGATATTGCAAGTTCATTTTGCTATCCTCAGTGTCGTCTGGCCTGTCTGTGCACTAATCACACTCCAGGCTAGCTGTTTTTAATGATGGTGTCATTCAGCAAGTGGTAGTGTCTTTTTTGAATTTTTTGTGACAATATAAGCTCAGCTGATGTATTGTTAGTGATATTTCTTTGCTTATATCCCTACCATGGATGGTACAAAGATGAAAGCAACACTGTCAAGCCTTTTTGACTACAGCTAAAATTCCTATTTGCTATCAGAAGAGATTATGTTAAACCAGCCATGCTGGGGCTGGAGGTACCTCAAAGACATACTGCAGTGACAAAAAGCATTACCAACACAAAGATGCAATTGCCTTTCGTGGGAGCTTAGCTCCCAGGTATGACTGATGGTTTTAAGGCAACAGCACTGTGACAGGCTTGACCAATTTTATCAGTTGGAAATTTCCTTCTATTTTTATTTGATTTATTTTATTGGAAAATGTTCCCAAAAATGCTGGGGTAAGGGTTTTGTATATGAAGCATTTTTCCTTGCTGGAAGGGATGTGTCAGGATGTTAAGTCCATCTGATTATAAGAACCAGGCAGTGACTTTCACAGGGAGAAGGAGGGTTGTGACTCAGAGGACCTGAGTGCCGTTCTCATCAGTTTTTGCTTGTCACCAAGAAGCAAGTGAGCCTGCAGGATGCACACAGTGAATGGACATGGGGGGGACTTTGAGATGAGCCTCCTCCAGGCTGGGAAGTTCAATCCCTCACTGCTGCCAGTCATCCCTGGCATCAGAAGGGACCCAGGCTGGTTCTTCCAGAGCACTTCAGCTCAGACCTGCTGCTCAAGGATGCTCTGGAGAAGAATGGGAGCACAACAGCAGCAGAAAAGGATCAGGAGCTGATGAGTACCAGAAGTACTGGATGTGTAAGATCAGTGATAGTTTGTGAACCCTATGGTGCAGCTGGGAGGAACTTCCCTGCACTGGTAGAAATGTGCCTGCTCTTGAGAATTGATGATGCTTGAAATGATTCTGTGAGGCAAAATAAGTGCATAAACTTGTACAGAGGTTCCACCTGAAATAAATTAATGAACAATCTTATTCTCTTAGGTAGCTATTTTATTTGAAGAACCGAGTTCCCTTTTATTTCTCTAAACTGCTTACAGAGTCTTTTCAAGCATCTTTTTCTGATTCCCCCAGTATTGTCTGAGGAATATCCTTGGTGTGTATATGGCTGGTGGGGAGCAGAGAAAAAGTGTCTGCTGGTGGGTTGGCAGATATGGGGAGCTTCTCTTCTTTGCTCTCTTCAGCGTTGACTACAAATCAATGGGCAAAACTTATGTGATGCACAATAAGGAAAGGAGGGTTTGAGTAGTTCTTGGCAGAGAGATATACCCAAGCCTCACAGGTATGCATACTGGTGTGCTCACTAGAACTCCGAAGAGAGGTTGAGGGTGGAATATTTCTCTTCTTCTCTGAGAAAGCACTTCTAGTTCTGGATTTGGGACCCTGCATAGACTGGACACAGTCCTGAGGATGCTATTCCAACAGTGTTCACAGCCCCTTACTGGGACTGAGGTCACTTCTCTATCGATTCACCATTTTTAAAACAAAGGCAACATCTGTTTGTAGGGTTCTAAACAGAGAAAACAGCAAGGTTATGTTTTATGGCCATAGGACTATTTCCCTGATATAACAATAACAGAAAGGTGTTCAGTACATGTTCCTCAGAGCAAGAGCTAATCTGTCAAAAGCACTTTGCTTGGACTCACTGGCTTGTCCTCCTCATATCAAATACTTTGACTTTCTGATCTGCCTGTGCAGTGTCTCCTGTATGTGGCAGAGCATTTTCCATCATTGTCAGGGAATATCTGGTATTTCGTAGGGCAGATCCCCTTTGTGAACTTTCAAAGAGACCAAATATTCAGTTGACTTAACTTCATGCTTCCTAAGTGAAGAAAACAGATAATCCTTGAATAACACAATGCAAGGAAAGTTCAGGTAATCTGAAGTCACAGGGGGAAAGAATGGAAGCTGAGTAAGGAGAAATTTACTCATGCATTTAATTATATGAGTCAGCTGAAATAAATTGGTCATCCAAGAAGACGGCAGGAATCCAGGATCACAACCATCATCAGAGGTCCATCAGCAAACATTTGTCATCTCCCAATTAGCATTGCTTTGCTGGCATGGAGTCTCTGTCTCAGCCTGAAACGGGGCCCTCGCTGGAGATCCATTAAAATATTGAACAGAAGGTTATAGATGAGAGAAAAATGAACACAGGAATAGGGGGACTCAACTAAGATTGTCTGAGTTCAGTTGCCTAACCAATCTCTTACACATGGCACAGTTGACTGTCCAATATTAATGTCCTCATAATGCTGTTTTTAAAAGACAATTTCACAAATGAAGAATGAGGAGTATGAACAGTTGTGTTCACAGAAGAACAAAGAAAAGTCAGCACCAGGCAGAAAATGAATGAAACAGCTAGAGGAAAACTTTGTCAGTGAGAGAAGTCTGAGGCTAAAGCCTGATGTGGCTCAGCTGCGCAGGGTATGCTCCACTGTACTTTCATCTGGGAAGAGAGGATAAACTTTTACCAAAAAACGAGGTGTTTCTACTTTGTATTGAGTTTTGATCTATTAAACACAGTTCCAAGTTCAGGTCAGACCACAAAGAAATACCCTTAGATACTTGAAAAAACCAAGATTATTGATTTTTGAGACAAAAAAAGAGAAATAAAGAAATAAATAGAAATAAAAGAAATACACTGCCACGACATTTTAGGGAAGGAGATGGAGTTTCCTTTTCCTGAAAACGGTATCTTATCAAGTCCTTCCTTTTTTTTTATTAAGAATAAACATCAAGAAGGCTGATGATGAACTGTGGCTTGTAGCTTTCAAACTCCAGATAGCAAGGAAGGATTGACTTTGCTGCACGATGATTGTTCTGAGACTCGGTTGCATGTCAGTGAATTATAGATTTTTATTCTAAATTAAATGAACCATTGCATGTTCAATATTGTGCACTTAGTTGTAAAACTGAAATAAAATTAACAGTAAAAAAGAGAAGTTATCTAATGAATATGGGAATGTAATAGAGGTGTATAACTTCCCTGTCTTTGCTGGCTTGTTTGTTTCATTAGTGATTGTTTTCTTCTTCTTTCTACCATACTTAGCTGTTTCATGGCTCTGATAACAATATGATTGCCCCATTACAGCATTCTCAAGCCCACGTAGGGTCCTACGTAAGAATTTGGATGAGGATAGTTAACTGGATCTCCTGCTGCTGTAATTGCAATCAAGTAAACAGCAACCACTGCTGGGCTGTAATGTGGATAGTCTCTGTGCAAGATGCCTTCTACTGGTGGGATGATTTGGATCAATATGATGTCAAAACCTTTCTTTGCAATTAAAGATCAAATGCAGAAGTTTAGCTCAAGATTAATGTGGGCTTCCTACAGAGTGCTGGATGGAAAATCAGAATTTTGTCATACTCCTAGCAGCAACCAAAAATAAGGGCTTCCAGTGGCCCATGTTCTAATCCATGCCTTGGTGACCAAAGTTCTCCATTACCATTACATCATTTAATTTCACTGTATTTTAGGTCTTCCTCACTAGGGAACAGTGAACGTTCCCTCGGGTGCTCCGATAGAAATGCTGTTCATCTTTAGGCTGGCACACTAAAGGTGCCCATACCTTGACTTTAGAATTACATGTGTCTAAAGGCAGCATTAAATTCCTGCAAGATCTTCTGCAGAGGAAAGATTAAGAAAAAAAAAGTCATTCAGCTTGTCTCTTTTTGTCTTCTTTTCACAGACACTTCAAACAATGGAAAGTTCCACAAGAGGTGCACCCACAGGAGAGCAAGAAGGAAGGAGAATGTTCCAAATACTATTTTTGCCAGCAAAAAAGGAGAATGAAGTAAGTATATTTTAAAAAAACAAACCAAAGAAACCCTTTGTATTACAAGTTTTCTTCTTGATCACCCTGTAGAAATCTTATTCATTTCAATGGAATTACCCAAATGCAACTTCAAGGAGAATTTGGCTTATGTGGGATCAGGGCAGGAGGCACAGGAGTAGAGACTGGCAGGATGCCAGAGGTGTTTCATTCCCTATGGCTCCTTTTTCTGGGGAGGAGACTGAAAGGGAGAAAACCCCATTGGATATGTACTCAAAACATTTAATCAAATGGATACCTGCACTGGAAATCTGGGGCATCACTTTATGCAGTACAAAATTAAGTCCAGTAGGGAGAGACAAAAAGTGACATTTAAGGATGTCTATTTGAATCCTGGGGATCACCGTGCTGCCTGGTGACACACACAGCATTGACCCAGTGCCCCTCTCCAGTGCAAAGCACAGCTTGAGATGCTGAACCAGCTCTGCTCAAGAGTGACTGCAATAAACTCCTGATGTCTGGACTGTGTATCAACCAGTGGATTAAATAATCACTACCAGTGCCTATCTATAGCTAGAAGTTTTCACAGCTTGGTCACGCATCTGGTTAACTAAAACCTCTCCGGTTGTTTTGTCCAAAACTCCCCCTGACACAATACCTCAGGATCCCCCTGAGAGCAAAAGATTACAAAAACTCAAAGGATTAGACCTAAACTAGTGGTGCTTATGGCACTGGTTCCGTGGAAAGATTTATGAAGGGTTTCCAATTCCAGCCTGCCAGTGAAAATGCATGTTTTAACAGTACAGTGACTAAAACTAATGTTGTATTTCTGCTAGCTGCTGCCCGTGCATTTGCTGATGTATTTAGTTCCCAGGTTCAGGGCTAGAAGACCTTACTCATCACAGCTCTTAATGCTTCTACCCTACTGCAAGGTCTGGCACCTGACTTGATGGATAGTTCCTGGTATTAATCATTGGAGGGGACCAGTTTCTTCATTGTACATTTGTCAGAAAAAATTGCTCTCTTCGTGAAAGCTTTTAATGGATTTCTCAAGCGTGACACGCAATGCCTGAAATTCAGCAGCAGAGACGAATGAAAGGGACAAAAACCGAGGTGGGAGCATAATTACTGTGTATCAAAATATAGCGCTTTGGTAACTGAAACTCGGAGGTGATGTAGCAACAATTTAACACTGCCAGGCATGGGAGGGGGGTCAGTCCCCTTCGGCACAGCCCCCCGTGCTGTCACCCTGCTCTGCCTTCCCCGAACTTAATTACCTTCAGTTCTTGGGTAGGGAAAACCTGTAATCACTGGTGATTAATTGCCATCCCTGGAACTGACAGGAGGAATGGACTCAGGGCTCCTGTCTTGTAGCATCATTTAGTAGTGAAAATACAGTGAGTTGTTTTGGAAATGTCAGGGGGAAGTTGCCAGCTCTCGTCTCGGGCTTAGATGGCTGCTGGAGCACTGTGAGGCTTTGCTATTTCCATTACAATGGGACACAAATCATCTGATTTTCCCAGAAAACAATGAGAAACCATTTCTGGGCCTGCAGGAGATGCTGTGTTGCACATAACCCTGCCGAGAGGCAGGAGCAGATCTTACCTTGCTATAGAAGCAATGGAGGGGGGAAATGATGCAGAGCATTGACCTGTAGTGGGACTCAGCCTTTTCTGGTGGAGGAGGCTGGAATCTTAATGAACCTGTCTCAGAAGTTTTCCCTTCTGGCTTTTAATACCCTGCACTCCACTGAAAACCAGGTACCCCCATCATCACACTTCACAAATCCCCCTTTCTGTTCAAAACCTGCTTTGGTTCAAACAAAGGTTTGAGGCTCTCTGCCCTCTCTTCTGAATAAGTTGTCACCACAAGAGCTCAGTTTGGCAGGAAAAAAGCTTTGAGTCTTTTAGAGTGCTATAGAGAACACCACTATTTCATTTGTGATCCAGAAATATGGGGGACAAGGTTCCTTTCAGGTTATCATACCCATGTTATTTTTAGTTCCAGCACAGAGGAGCAGACCAGTATCTCTTTGCTGTGTTTCCATACCCACTCAAGACAACAACCCAGACAAGACAGTTTCATTTCACACATTGTAAGCTCTTCTGTCTTGTTCTTTGTGGAGTAGTATTCAGTATATTGTCAGCTGCAATCAAGTAATTAGCACTACCAAAAAAAAGCAGTGCAGGAATTTCATGTGCCCAGTTCTGAAATCTCCAAGTGACTAAGGCAAATCTTTACAAAAAATTTTACCAACCACATGTACAAGGATCACTTTATGGGAGTTAAGGAAACACATCCACCACATCAGTGCAGTACTATAATTTAGAAGCTGAAATTCTCATTCTGGTGTATATGCCATAATTTTTAATAAAAACAATTCTAAAATACAGCTTCTGCCAACCAAAGCATTACTGGGGCTGCCAAAAGGCCTCCTGAGGTGCCAGACCTGCACAAAACCCAGCAGGGTTTAGACATGGCTGATAAGGAAGGTTTCTTTGGATAACTGGTGGATTTGCACAGGAATTTCAGCAGATTGGGGTGCTGCTTTTTCACTCAGTTGGCAAATTTCTGACGAGGAGTGCTGTGGTTTAACCCCAACTGGCAGCTGGGGTTAACCCCACGTAGCCTCTTGCTTCCATGCAGGGGGATGAGGGAGGGAAGCAAAAGAATAAAAGTGAGAAAACTCATGGGTTGAGATTAAAACAGGTAAATAGGTAAAGCAAAAGCTGTGTGTACAAGCAAAGTAAAACAAGGACTTCATTCCCCGCTTCCAAAGGGTGGGCAGGTGTTCAGTCATCTCCAGGAAAGCAGTGCTCCATCACATGCAGTGATGACTTGGGAAGGCAAACACCATCACAATGAATGTTTCCCTTCCTCCTCCTCCTCCCAGCTCCATATGCTGATCATGACACCATATGGTCTGGAATATCCCTTGGATCAGCTGTCCTGGCTGTATTCTCTCCAAACTTCTTGTGCCCCCCATTTTCTTCACTGGTAGGGTGAGTGAGAAGCAGAAGAGGCCTTGTCTCTGTGTAGGCTCTGTGTAAGCTCTGCTCACCAAGAACAAAATCATACCTGATTTATCATCAGGGTTTTCAGCACAATTCCAAAACACAGCACCACACTGGCCACTGTGAAGAAAACTAACTCTATGCCAGGCAAAAGCAGCACAGGGAAAAAAAGTCTGATAATTCCCAGCCTGCCCTCCTGTGTTTTACACAACCACTGGGAAGAGCTTTTCCAGGTGGTTTGAGGCAGGAAAGGAAAAGTACATTTGCCATATGATACCAGAAAATTCAGGGAGACAGACTATAGGGATGAACCTGGTTTGGGGACAGGACTTAGCAATGACACATGGAAAAGATGGCTTTTCCCACAGTGCTTTCTGGTTTCAGTTCAAACAGTATCTCTGTTGGGTGAGAATTTCTCACGGGAGCCCCTTGCACTAGAAGACATCCAGACAATTAAAACCAGACTCCTACAGCACAGGGAATATATAAGCATTTTTTAAAAAACGCAACAAGTGCACTGTAAAGTGTTTGAATCCTGCAGCTTTTGTTCATGCCAAGCCCTCAAGTAATAGAACATGTGTATTGAACTGACCAAAGTGAGGTCTTGCCAAAAAATCATTTTTCTGGTACACTTGTGACTTTTATCTTCTGGAGAAGGTCAAGCAGAGTTGATGGCAACAAATCCTGGCATCACATTCTGAGATATTACTGGCCTCTCTGATCGCCTTCTGTGCTGCATTTTTTATCTCACTTGCCAGGGCACCACTGAAGCTGCATTGCTAAATGACTGATTGAGTCCAACACACCTATGTGATAAGCTATTGGGCCCCTCTTCTGTCTTAGTTTATGTTACACAACATGATTCTTCTTTCTGCTCTGCATCTTGAAAAGGGAGATCAGTGTTGTGAAGAATTTTAAATTGCCTCACACTGCAGAGGAGATTTCATTACCTGCATACCAGCCCTCAAGGTACACAGTAATTCTCTGCCTTACATTACTGGAATTTTTTGTATCTTTTCTAGGAACTAGGTATTGATCCCTGGAAAATGAACAACACTTACAATGTAGACAACTGCAATCCCAGTGGTCCCATTAAAGGATGAAATGCTTCATTAACGTCTCATAAGATCATTTGGAACACGAGCTGAGGAACACTTTCTTCCTTCATCACTGGTGGGTGATATCCACAAAGGAAAGGCTCTTAAAATTTCTGGGATTGCTCTACACACAAATTACTGTAGTGTAACCAAGACAAATGTAAGTTGTAGTGCTCTTTCCTACCACATTAAGATTTTTTTTTTTCTGCTTTAAAATTGTTTTATCATATTCCAGCCTAAATCAGTTGCTTAGCAATTTAATCTTAAATACAGGAAAAGTAAACAATCAGAGAAACCATAATTAGTTTGGTAAAACTATAAATTAAACCAACACAACTTCATATATCCATGTGTCCTTGAACTTCTTGACTGTGAAGAGCCCATAACAAATTTTTGGGCTTAATCTCCCTTGAAGCATCAGCTTTCAGGTTTTGAGTGGGGAAAAAACTCTTCATTCTTGCAGAGAATGAACAATTTGAACAATTATGGGAAGACAAAACTGAGTAATTTGCAATGTTCCTGCTGCTTCCCATGGGGCAAAGGTACCTCTGAAAATTAAGTCCCTCAGTGTTTTGGAAGTCACAGCTTGCTTGTTAAGCGGTGCCTAAGAGAGAGGCTGGAAACATGAACAAAATTAGTGTGATTACGAGTGTACAGTTAGTTGTCAGTGAAGAACTGAAGAGAATATGCCACCAACACGATTTTTAGGTGCAAAATAAAGTGTAATAAAGCCCAAGAGATGGTATGGAGGCAAGATCCAACTAAGCCAGTCTCCATGTTGTCTCCCATTACTGTGAGAGGTTGTAGAGTCTGTCCTAACTCTGTATTCACCTACACAGGGTGTAAAAGATGCTTAGATCACACCTGTCCTCCTGAATGAGTGAATGCCCACCACAGAAACTCTTGTCTCAGCCCAGAGAACCAGAAAATGGATCCAGCTATGGGTCTGGCTTTTTCATGCTCAGAACAAGTTCACTCTGCATTTTCTGCCAAGTTCCTTATCGATTATTTCATCCAACTAGAGACTGGTGACACCTCAGACATCAATGGTGTTATGCAAATGCCTATCCTATAGAATCAAGGTTATCTAAGGCTTCTGAAGTTTCTAGTTTACTTCTGAGAGGTCTATGAAGAGTAACTCAAGCTAATGATCTGTGTCAGTTGGCTTAAATTCCTCAGCTGAAAAATGCTCAGGGGGGCTGCAAATCCTGAAGGTTGGAAAGGGAGACAGTCAATAGACAGATAATGCCAGTCAGTCTGATACTGTTAGTATCTGACAGAAAAAATATCAATAGCTGGCATGATTGATGGGGAATGAAGGAAATGCCACCCACAAACAAAAAGTAAATAAACAGGATTTGAAAGCTCCATGCTTCATTTATTTTGAGACTTCTTATTTTTCCCTTTTTTAAGCTGATTTGATTTCACTCCTTGGTATAACCTTTGATCCAAGCATCCTTTATAATAAATATAAACATATATAGTGACCTTTATGGCTGCACCATTAACAAGAGTGCTGTGTCAGTCCCTGTGCCCACTTGAGTGGTGAATCTGTGAACCACCGTGGAGGGGAATGGAGATACACCTTCTTATACTGAGTGACTTCTGTATAATCAAGGGTGTGTTGTTTATTGCCTTGTGAACATGTAACTAAAAAATAAAGAAATAAAATGATGGGTAATTTAGTTATTTGGTAAAAAAAAATAATTTCTTCTTGAACTAATCTCTCTTTGTGTTTGAATTCTGAAGGGTTAAGCCACTTGGAATGATAGATAACACAGAGTTTTTGGCTGGAATCTGGGTTTTCAGTTCTGCCAAGCTATAAATAAACATAGATTTATTTACATATTTATTACATTCATTTTTACAAGGTTGCAAGCATTTCAGGTCTTTCACATACTGTGGTCAAAATGCCAGCAAGGTCATTCTAGGAAATACAGAAATTCACGAAGACATTTCCCACTGTTGTAAATGTATAAGTTTAGGAGCAAGGAGAAAACAAGACAGAAGGCAACTGTAGGGACTGTCGTGAGTACAGGTGGGGAGGATCTGAAGAAACCTCATGGATGTGTAATATCACTAATAGGCAAGATATTGATGGATACCTCTCAGCTGCTGTCACCTGAACAGCATGACCTAGATTAGCTTGTGGAAGAGCAGATCAGATTATATTGAAGAGCATACCTGCTGCCTCAAGGAACTATAAAGAAATTTAAGGTGGAGAAGGAAAGAAAAGCATACCAATCCAAACGTGCAGAGCTACTGTTTTAAAATTGCCACTTCCAGGCACCTCTGAGGAAATAAACCCACCTGAACCATGATCTCAGCTTTTGGCAGCAGCAATGCATCAGCAGTGCACAAAACTGAGCATTTCAGCAGGTTTTTAGCAGGAACTCAAGGTGCAATTTCCAAAGACACCAGAGGGTCTCTCTTTTCCAAGGACTCATATTTCGCCTTGTATAGATTGAAGTGTTCTGATTTCTCAAAAAATTCAGCTAGAGACTACTTCACAATATTTCAGGGACTGTACAACGCTTCCATTGCAGGTGGGACTTCAGCTCATATTTGAGCAGGTCCTCAGTATTAACCACATGTCTCCTTAGTGCCATGCTCAAGGCTGGAGCAAACCACCTGGCTGAGTGCATGAAGACACTCGGACATCAGGAGGGGAGAAAAAGCTTGGCTTCCACCCTTGGCAGAGCAACTGTGAGCAGGCTGTGCCACACAGTGTCAAAAAACTTGAGTGTGTGCTGGCAAGTTTAACAAGGACAATACAAACAGTGCCAACACAAGTTATGTTAGGAATGAGTGATGGAACTTTCTGTTGCTACTTTTCTTTCACACCTTCAAGCCTTTTGACCAAGCTGCACCACAAAAATATGTGAGAAACATGTCATTCTCTGGAGGGGTGAGGAAATACTGCTATTCTGAGCAGGAAAGAACAAAGTCAGCCAATGAGCCAATATGTAGATCACTGAAGAGTTTACATATTGTCATCAAGAATGGATGCCAGAATCTGATGTCTTTGATGGCCCATCAACAGCCTAATCAGCAACATGAAGCCATCTCAGAATGGAAATTATTTGTCATGCTCTGAAAGACTGACATTTGACATCTTGTTTGACAGGTTAGGAGGCATTATGAAAGCACCCTCATAAATGAAGAAATTCAGTTCATCCATCAGAGCCTATAAATGACCCTTCTGTCATCTCAGAGGTGCTGACTTTCTCAGGAACAACTGAGGGCTCTGCCACTGCAGCAAAGGTAAGTTTGGCCAGTCACATCCTCCCAGGCCACTCAGTATCCTGCACTCTAACCCTTACACCAGGGAACAGAATTTCTAATTACTTCTCAACTCACATCTCCGAGAAGACCCTAAAGCAAAAGGCTCAATGGGCATGAAGAAATACAGGAGTAGACAGAAAATTGACTGAAATGTGCTGTGATTAACCTACCAAACACAATGGTTGTGTGTTACTGCATTGGTACATGTCAGACATTAGTTAGTATAGCACTCAGTGCAGGGCACTTCTAAATACTGACTCCAGTTGAGAGGCAAATGTCCTTTCAGCAGCAGTCCTGATGTGACTCTCAGTTTCTCAGAGATGTGGGGACTGAGGCACAGCTTAGTATCTTGTGCTACAGAGAAATGCAGCAGCACACAAAACAGCAAAGCACTTTGCAGCAGTTACGAAAAGATAAGGTCCCCTGCTTAGCAGCTGCAGCAGAGCAATGAGGTCATGCCAGCAAGCACCAGTACACTCTAATTGAATTATTATTTTCTTTTACGGAGTGAAGCACTCGTGCTCACCTCCTGGTTTTGTATGCAGAGAGTTTCACAGCACTGAGTACAGGACACAGAAAAGTGTACACTGAATTCACAGTATACAGAAAAGGCTCCATCCTGGTTTTGTGCCCAGCAATGTTCAGGAGAGTGTTGATTGGGGAAGGACTGCAGGAATTTTTCCTCAAATCGATTGCCCTGATAAGAACTTGCACAAATGGCTGTATGGGATGATCTATCTAATGGTGGTCTGTCTAATACTGTATCCCCTTCATCATGGCCAAAATCAAAAGATATGGGCACCATCTGATATCCTGATAGTCTTCATGGAACAGAGTCAAACTCAAGTATATTTGCTTTGCACTTGTGCATCAACAGACTCAAATTCTGGAAAAATAACAGGGGACATGTATTAAAAGCTGGGGGGGTTCCAGTAATAACTCCCATAAACCAATCACACCCATTGAAATCAACCAGGCATGCCATTTATTTGGTGTTTTGATAAATTATAGCTCTGGGGTGCACCGAGGGCCAGATTTTAAAAGCTATTCAGCTGTTTAACTCTCATTGATTTCAGTGTAATTGATTTCAGTGGGAGTTAGGGGCCTGCATTGCTTCACACTTTGGGCCAGTCCCTCCTACGGTAACTGTACCAATTAAGCAGGAGAGCCATTTATCAGGAGCCCCATTAAATGGAATCAGGGGTGCCAAATTACATCTAAATTACCAGCTCAGCACCCCAGTGGTGGAAGGGAAGGGGGAGGCTCTCACTATAACACTGGCACCACCACTGACAGGGAGAATGTCTTCCATTGTATCCCACTTATAGTAACACTCATCCAGGGAAAACATCCTGCTTCCTCTGTTAACCCATGAGGTATTTTTACCCTCCCATCAGGTCACTCTGTCATTGCAACAGCCTAATGGTGTAATGGATACCAGGAAGAAAAGCAGCCTGAGTCCAAGCCTAAATGAGTGGGGCTTACATAATTAGAGGGTGAGAGAAAGAGAAACTAGAATCAGAGACACGGCCTTTTCAAGGTTTCCAAGGCAGCAAGTGGCTGCCTCTCACACAGCGTGCACCACAATCGGGTTTTCAATTCTACAGCATCAGTTTCCCCTATGAGGAGGAAAAAAGAAATCCCCACTCTTTTGAAATGTGAGTGCTTTCGAAATAATAGAGAGAAGGTCTGGGACATTATGTTCCACATGAGTAGTTGTGGTGATATCTTCATTTATTTGATATCATCTTCTGACATTTCATTCCATTTACAGGCAAGTAATTTGTAACTTTATGTACAAAGGAACCTGGTGCCGTGATCTTTAACTTTTGCCCTGCATCTAACACTGGAGATCATTCAACCATGATGAAATCAGCTGAAGGAAATTCCCCTCCTGCAAGACATGAAGGCCAATGACGGTATGACAGATGTGGGGCTGCTTTGTCATTTATTGCTCCATATCCCATATGTTGTCTGATTGCTGAAGGGAAAGGTCCATTTATTAATACAATAGTAGATGTGAATTGCAAGCAGCTGAAAGGGGGAGGGAGGAGGAAAGGGAAAAAACCCAACCAAGAGGGCAATGTGTTGACTGAGCAGGACAGCCTTAAGGGAGCTCCTGAGATGGTGCTGAAAATCACATCAGAATGGTAAGTCTGGATGCCTAAGCCTTCCCTAGCACCATGCTTTGGGCAACAACCTTGGGAAAAAGGGTTCTAGTAGGGGAAAAAAGTCCTTTTAGTAAAAACACTGAAAATTTCTGTCAGACCACCAGGTAAAGCAGCTGAAGAAGCTAACTCTAGGAAGTATAGAAATATTTCCCTGGACAGATGGATCGCTCTATATAGGTCACAATTTTGTGTTCTGACAGCCTCCTTTCTCACTCCTAGGATGACACCAGCTGTACCACACTCTACTGCTGGTTCTTCATTCCTGAAAGAAATTTTTTCCAGGTGCCAAATCAATCAGGACAATGTAGGTAGCTCAGGTGATGGCAGGGACCCAGAGCTTATGCGCTGACAGGAGTAAAATGCCCAGGCAGGAGACAGACCACCTGGCCTGCCTATGTCACTGGATTTCCCAGGACATCCCTCCCAGCTCAAACAAGCTACACATCTTCCCAGGAAAAGATAAATGCTGTCTAAAATCATTTGCTTTTGAGATCAGCTCTTTGTTGCCCTCAACCTTGTTTCAGTATGAGCCATTTAAGACACTGATGATGTATCATTGCCTCACTGTATTACAATTCAGAATTTAATGCTTACTACTGTTAAGGGAAAAAAATATGAATAACTCATTTAGCTAGATTTAATTTCCTTACTCTCTGTAAGGTCTTCAAATTAATTCCTCAGTGGACTTCTGTTCCAGCACTTACCCTGATGTTTTCAGGCACACTAGTGATCATTTCTCAGTTCCTTCCCTGCTCTGCAAGAAAATAGCTCCACAATACCCTGTCTTCTGTGATCTACTCATGGTAGAGCTCTCACATAGCCATGCCAGACAGATCAAAAAGTAATTGTATCTATTTGGGTGGAATTTGTAATAATACAATGGTTGTTTTTTTTATCAGAAAAAACAATCAAAAAATTTCTTGTTCTTCATGTGACAAAGAGCAAACACTTCCACTATGGGGTTTCCCTCAGCAGGCATCCAAACACTCACCTAGATTCAGCTAAGACAAGGGAAAATTGTAAGTATGACTTATTTCTCTTGAAAGAAAGCATTATTTTGCTTTCCTCCACAATAATACCTCAATTTATTTCTTCTCTGTTCTTTAACCAGTTAAATTGTTCATTCTCTGTTGAGTCCAACTAGCCCTTTTTATGATGTACTGGTCTTCATAGGTGTGGGAGGGAGGGCATGGAGACTAATGAAGTAATTACTCCCAGCCTGTTACTTGTGGAATCTGGCACTTAGGAAAAACTTTAATGGTTTTTTTCTTGTGATGAGGGAAAAAGGGAAAGAAAAGAAAAAGGTAGTGCTGCTTGGCCAGAGTTTTGTGGTGGAGGAAATTGGCTCCAACCATCCGTAGCTCAGGGTGAAAGTTGGCTTTCTCCTTCCCGATGAGCTAATGTTTTCACACATTAGGCTATAAAATTGTTATGTGGAGTATTAGGGCTTCTGGTTTCTCACTGTGAATGACACACAAGGGCACCCTCTTGCCATGGTAACAAGCTAAAAACATGGTGTTACAGCTAGAGAATGTACAGAAGTGAAGCTATGGCAGAAACAGTAAGGGTGGATGGAAAAGGTTTGCTCATCAGGGAATGGTACTGAGATACCTGGTAGGGGGAGCAGGAAAAAAAAAAGACAAAGTCATCAATATTGCCTGTTCACTGCAGAGAAAGCATCAGGATCTGGGGCTTCCATGGGTGTTGGAGTAGCTGCAAAGTGAGGCTGGGGTTGCTATATGGTAAGTGCTGCCACTGAGGTTTTCTCAGCCAGGAATCTTGAGGCCTTTTTTCTTCAGATGCTTTGTAAAACCTCCCGTCTCTTATCTTTCCCTACTTACTAAATTTCTCCATTTCTCCAGGAGTTGCTTCTACCCCATCCTTTTTAAGATAACACTTTCTTGAGCCATAAATATCCCTGTAAACCCTTTCGGAGAACAAACTCCTGTTGCACTTAATGAGCACTTGGCCCAAAATAGGAATTATGCCAGATCCAGAGCAAGACTTCAGCCCAGGTTGCTGCTTTTATTTTTACTATTAAGTAAAACTAATCTCCAGTGCCTCCAACAGAGAAGTGAGTGTCCTAGCCAAGAGTCTTAATACTTCCCAAAGGCCTTTTGCTGTTGGACCAGGCTGGTTAACAAGCCTATAGCTTGTGCACAAGCTTTTAAACATCTGCTGTAAGAGCCCCATTTTAGCCCTTTGAGTTTGGCCTTATATGTGCTATTTTTGGCTTTGCCAGTGACTGACACGTTGTCCTGCTGACTGTGTTATTTCACATCCTGGAAACGCTGCAGGCTGTGAGCTACAGGAGGACTCTTGGTTTGGGAAAACTACAGGTTTCTTCTGTAAATCTCCATAGTCTGAGTGTGTCCTAGCAAGAGTCACCTAGCAAAGACAAGAGGAGAAAGAAACAAAATGGCTACTGAAAAGCATTTATACATAGTAAATAAAACAGTGGCATAACTGACAGAATTTGATCATCTGGAATCTAACATATTGGTGTAGAAGAGGAGGATTTATAGATAGGGGCTGCTCCAGCCCTGTTTAAAAATACTGGCACAAGTTAGAGGGAGAACTCATATTACTGTGTAGGGTGGAAATGGCCAACCTAGAGTGTAACATTTGCAACTCTGGAAATCTTTGGGATTTCAAGCAGCTTGAGGCAAAGTACATTTCACACACACAGTGCCTGCCATGTGTTCAGCCCTCTCCACTCAGGAGGCCAACTGCCAGGATTTGTGTAGCATGTGTGAGTATGTGTTTGGGTAAAGCATTACTGGAAAGGGAACTCATGAAGACTTCTCTTTGCTGAGGTCACCTGAAAATTTCCACACACAGCCCTGACTCTGTAGTTGTTTTATAACTCAAGCCCAAATGACACTGCTGTACAATTTTTAACCTTTGTGACTGTTCCTTCCTTTCCAGAGAGGGAGGGTGTTTTTCTTTACTTTGCTGGCTCAAAATTTATGCACCGAAAGTACAAACATCTATTGTATCTATTTCAGGTTCCCATGTAGGTGACTCCAACCTAGAGCGTACAACACCTGCAGCAATGTTGTAGAGATTGTACCATATTTTGTCTAAATAGTTCCCATTCCTCAGAGGCATGCAGCAATAAAGCGCTCAGGGAATTGGAAGGACAGTCGAGCTTGACACAGGTTTCATTGATTCAGTGGATAATGATCCTTCCTCTGGCAATATGAATAGTCTTGGCAGTGCCCAAAATGTCTCTGTGAGTGCTGAGGAGGTGCCAGATGCAGACATGGTGGGAGGTTGAATTCAGCCTGGAAAACAGAGAGGATCATTCCTGACTGTGGCTGCAAAACAATAAGGGGCAAAAGGAGATGGGCAGGAACATTCCTCTGGTAATATGCGTTTTCCCTGAGTTGACCCCCGTGGATACATCTCTTCTGATTTCTCTGAATTCAGCATTTGTTTGCTGGCTTTTTCAATTATTATTATTATTTTCTGTTTGACTCTTGTTGAGCTCCTGAAGGTTCCCAAGCTCATTCTGTCTGTTTATCCTTATATCTACAGGCCTGCTCCTAACCTGACCCCAAACTATCTTCAGGTTGGATGGGGTTTTGACCAATCTGATCTAGTGGAAGGCGTCCCTGCCCATGGCAGGGGGGTTGAATGAGATGGTCTTTAAGGTCCCTTCAAACCCAAATTATTCTATGATTCTGTTGAACCTTTGAGTCAAATTCTGCTGGATGTCAGCTAAATCCAAATTTCAGCTGAAGAAAAGGCACAACCTGGTTTTAATAATTATTAGAGCACTAGGAAATGTGCTCAGAAAAGAGACACCAATAGATTGGAGCAGAGTTGAAACCTCTCAAAATGCTGCCAAATCCAACTGCTTAGCACACTGTTGTAAAACCAAGCTGCAGTTTACAGTGTTTGACTTTATTTAAAAATGCAAATGGCTGCACTCCCCCCTCCCCTCTGCCCCCCAAATCCGTCTGATCTGCCAGTGAAGATGAATTTGAGGAGTTACAGGAGTTACTGTGCTTTCAGTACATCTTGTTATGCTGCAGCAAAAAACCTCCAAAATGAAGCCTGAAGACTTCATGTATCAATGAACACTGATTTTGCCTTTCACTGAAGGTACAGAAGAAGCTATAAACACTCCTATAAACTCTGAGGAGAGTCCCTGCACAGTTGTTTGCAGACACTGTGTCCCCAGATGATTAACAAGCAGCAGTAATGGGTCTGTATTGGAGCACAAGACTGCTGAAGTTAATATCCATAGCCTTCCCTGTTTGGGAAAGGCATTTTCTAGGTGTTTGAAAATGGGCTGGTTAATCACCAAAACTGGAGTCATTCAGGCGAGAGGTACTTCAGAGATGAGTCAGTAGAAAGAAAAAAGGCTGCTCAGTGTTGCTAAAGGTGACAGATCTGACAACATTTTGTTTCTTCTGGAAGGCAGAGATGCTTCATCTGTGTTGACATAAGGGAGTATGGTCATGTGAGATTGTGTAGGGTATTTTTTTGATACAGGCAAAAAGGTGACCTTTTTTATGACATATTTTTAATGGTTACATTTTGCAAGAAACTATCTGTGGAGAAAAGAAACATTGCATAAGAACTCTAACAATTAACCAGAATTCTTGCACCAACAGTACAGACACAGAATCTTCCCCTTTCATTGTACCCAGTTTGGATTTTCCACTCTTGATTTGGCTTTCTGTCAGTGCAAGCATTGTGCCAACATCTTTTCCTTTCAATCTTTTCCACTAAAATTGCAAGAAACAATTTTCTGTCAGAGAGCATTGACTGGCTGGAGAGCTGACATACCTTGCTGCTTCTGAAATGCTGAGAAGATGTAGAATGCTTCAGGAATGTTGCTTGATCTGAAGGAGGACCAGAATAGGTGGGGGATGCATGCACAGCATGCCTGTACTGCTAGGGGAGCAGGAAAGGTCTAGCTGGGTTACACAGGAGGCAGCAAGCAGTGCTGAGCTGCAGCGAATTTAAGTGAAGGGCTCATGGACAACGTGGTGAGACATTTGAGAGAGCAGAGCTGCTGTCAGCCCCCACTCCAGATTTGAATGCATTTGTTACAGTGACGAGGCTAACACTTTCTCTTTTGTGCTAACTTTGGTTCATTGCAGTGCACATCCTCCCCCTCTCCTTCTCGAGCATCTGCTGAGGTCACATCTTCTCCTCTGCTCCCCCTGCCTCCACATTTTGGGGATGAACACACATTGTTACTTACCCGTACAGCACCCAGCACACACCCAGCCTCTCCTCCAGGACTGGGATACATGGCATTGCTGTAACAGAGTGGGACTTAGACTGGGGACAAGGACCCTTCCAATCCCAGCACAAACGGTTAAAGAGCATCACACTGTGCATGCTGAGAGGTTTAAGCTGTGCCCAGGCAGCAAGGCCAGCTTAGGAAACCATAACCCTGCACTGTGACAGCTTGGGGAGGCACAGGCTGATTGCTCAGCAGGTTAGCATGGCTTTGCTGACAATGGGCCCACCTCAGCATCTCTGTAAGGGGATGGAGATGTGGGATCATGAACTTCCCACAGTTGCTGGGCTACACTGTATTCTGCCTTCCAAATTCAGGATGAAGGGACAGAAATTAAGTGAGAGTGAGATGATGCTGCCTGCCCAATATAACAACTGTCAATATTTTTTTCTCTTCTCTAGGTCCTGGTCTGGTGGATATTGGGCCATCAGCCTTTCGCTGCTGCTTCGTTTCAGATGCTTTGTGTATGCCATTCAAATTCCTCCCAATACCTGCTTTGGCACCCATGCAACAGGTTTTCTCTGTTGGTGTAGGCACCTCAGCTTCAGCTCAGGGGCAACAGTGTGATTTCTATCCTGCACATCATTGCCTGGCTTGTGCTTGTCATGATGTATATGTACCACCTACAAACAGGGACAGGGAGTTGCCACGCTAGTGAATCCTGTTCTAAGAGCAAAGTGAGCAGGTAAAATCTCTTCACCAGAAAATTCCCACTAGATAAAATCTAAATTAAATCCTTCTTGGTCTTTTCTAAGAACTAAGAAACCCTTGCTGCTCAGCTTAACTCTTACAGTATCTTACATATTGTCTACCCAGGGAATATCTACTAATAAGGTCTGAGCACACTCATGCAATTTCCTTTAAAGCTAACTAACACTAACCTATCCCTGCAGGGCTACCCTTTAATTACTATAACCTTGCTCCTACTTCTGCCTTATATACTGCTGGCCTGTCTTCCAGCTTGGGGCCTTCTTTCCAGGAGGGGCAGGTTCTGGAATCTAGGGAAGTGGAGGTCATCCATGAGAGAGGGGGAAAGAAGAAAGAGCAAGAAATCGTCAAACAAGTTAGAAAATTTCTTCAGTCTATCAGCCCCAAAATTTCCAAAAGAAGGGAATAAAGATGACAAAGCAGAATTGAAACCTCAGGATTTAGGAAGTCCGGGGAAGGATCCCGCTGACTTATTTTCTGCAAGAAAATTTCCCTAAAAGATAACGATTCAGATGCAGACAATGAATGTGGGACTGACTTGAGCTAACAATAAAGCTGGAAAAAGTGAGTCAAACAGTTTTTATGTCCTAACTTTCATGTCCACATTTTTAAAACAATTTATTTCAGTGCAGGCATGCCAGTTGCAGGGATATTTTTTCAACCTGAAAAGATTTGACTCTTCATGCTGAGACAGGAATTTTTACTGAAAAATTGACCTAGAACTGATTTTTTTTTTTTTTATAAAGAGAAAAGTTTATAATGGTAAATAATCCAAAGCTGAAGAAAACTATTTTTTTGAAATATCAATTTTCACTTCCCTGAAACTGATTTTCTCCAATTCTGTTATTTTCTATTTCTGCCATTAAATCCCACAGTCAGGGTTTTACTGTGCTTCAGCCCTTCAGGCCTCGCTGTTCTGACTCCTCAGCACTCCAAGGGCCTTGCAGGAATTAAGTACATCTCACAAAAGGACACATTTCTAAGGTGAAGGTTTAATTTAGTTTTGGACTGTGTGACTGTGAGTGGATGAAAAAGCAAACAGGAACTTCCTCATGCCTCTCCATCAGTTCTGCTAATCAGAGCTCTAAGAGTAAATGAGTCGATTTGCTTGGTTATGAGTGGGCAATGAACTGAAGCAATCCTCTCCCCACCAAATGTCCAGCCAAAAGTAATTTAGCCAGCTAGGAAAGAAGGAAAACTGTGACATCCTGCTGGTCCAGGGCAGCCATATGCTGTTATCCTCCCCAGGCAGGAAGGCAATGCCATGAAAGTTCAGATCAGCAGGGACTCTATGGCACCACAGTTGTGTTAGAAGAGCTTTACAGTGAACACAAGAGTGTTTATGGGTTTAGACAGACGAGTTGGTCATGGCTTTCTGGTGCAGCATATTCAATTTATCATTTGTTGAACATACACAGAGCTGCTGTGAGCTACTTTAGCGACTTGGATATCTCACCATCTTTCCCTACTTCTAGGGAATCCTTCAGTCTTCCTTCCAAGTGGGACCTGTCCAGTGGTAGCCCCCAATATCTCCTTGTGGATCACAGCAAAAGATTGCCAGAGCCTGTGTTCTGTTGTCAGTTCTGCAGTCCCATGCACAGGTAAGAGAAATTCCATGAGGAATGATTTCCCAAAACCAGGAGGGGATATTGCTGCTATCCCAGTCAGTTTCCTCACAACACCCACCTGAAGAAGGTTAATACCATTTTTGAATATAGATAGGTAAGCTGGGTTGGGGTGGACATCTCAGAGGCACATCCAGAGTGGGCTGTCCTGCTACATGGAACGTAGGGCACTGCAGAGCAGAGGTGGACTTCCAAAGCATGCAGCCACATCCCTGCTGCCATGCCCCAGCCCACCTTGGGAACCAGCTTGGACAGCACTTCCTTGGGGACCCCCACCAATGCACCCCTGCCTGGTGCACACGTTCCCTTAGAGACTGAGCAGCACAGTCACAAGCACTGCCCAAATTTCCTGCTATCTTTTAGTCTTCTTTGTCAGCAAAACTGTACTTCTGTCCTGGGAATACCCTAGTGATGCATAGCTTCTGCTGACGAGCTAGGATTAGAAGGACTTTATATAAGGCTGTTTGATTAAGTGGCTATTATCAACTAAAAACTTGGTGCTTCCCATTAAGTACTCTTAAATGCATGTCCTCATTTTACTTATTCAGTGCTTGCATTATGCTTTGGAAGAGGCAGCCTCTCCTTTTTGCCTCATCCAGGTCCTTTTGCCAATACTAATAAGATGCTCTGTCTTGTTCAGTGCTAGTTTAAGAAACGCAAGGCCCTGATGGAGCCTTTCCTTAAAGGTATTCCCCTCAATCAGCACATACCACTGTAGTTTACTGTGCAAATCAGCCCAGCCCCTGTGAACTTTCTGCTTCTGACCAGGTCCTTCAGCACCTCTCCCCCAAAGCAGCTCTGTCCTTCCAGCAGATCAAAGCCTGTACCACTGACAAAGGGCTAAAACAGTAACACTCTCACCTTTTGTCTTTGTTTCTGCTGCTGTGCCAGTGCAGTTTGATTTGCTCATTTGCAGCATCTGTGCTCAGGCTTCCCACAATAGTCCGATGTACCTTTCATGATCCATGTTCAATTTATACACACACCCCACTTTAATCCTTCTGTCCAGATCAGTTATTTCATACTTTTGTACATCAAATTGCTTTTACCATCTGTTGGCCCAGTTGCCCTACATAAGCCAAACACTCTGAAGGTATAATTGCAATATTGTTCATTATTTGCTCATTCTCTTTCCTTCCAATATACATAATGACAGCAAAATGAAGAAATCATTTAAATCTAATTTAAATTCCCTTCATGTTTTTTACACTGTGCTGATCAAAATAGCAACTAGGGTCTTCAAAAGAAGAAGCTATCCATCTCAGAAGAGCCTTGATGCCCTTGGATTGCTATCTGTGAAAACATGAGAATTTTTGTAGGACTGGAGCACCGTGTACCAGCATTTAACTAAGCTGATGGCAAATGCTATCACCACATCAGCACGCTGTTAAATCATTGCATAGAAGAATTCCAATCTGGTTAATTAGGATTTGATTTTATACTGTCACTTCCATGAAACAAATGTACTCGAAACATTACGTTTTGGGGGGTTTTTTTCTTTTTGTTTTCTTATCTATTTTCATCTCTATTTCAGCCAAAACTTGTTGTTCTAGGGCTGTGCACTATGCATTGTGCTTGGGCAGTTTTTCAAGCATCTACAAAGAAAGCTCATAAGCACCAACCCTCTTCCCCAAGGATAACTATTCCATGAGCTTTGATTTAGTTTCTCCTCCAGCCAGGAGGCCACCCACAGAGCTCCAGTTCTGTCTGACCTGCTTCATTTCTGCCTCAGCATTACTTGCAAGGGCACGGAGGAGCATAAGTCTGGCAAGATTCGTAGGTTAATTCAGACCTGGGTTTGCATTTACCTTTAGGACTTGCGGGGGGGGGAGGAAACTGCTGCAGAGGTGGGGGAAGTACCTCTGCCCTGCACCAGAGGCACACACTCCCCTGCAATACATTCCATCAGAACAGCTCCTGGAGGAGCAACTTCAGTGGAGATAAATAAGACATGTAATTTCTTGTCAGGCTGTTGCATTTCCCACTACTCGTTTTAACAATTACACTCTGTGACTTTTTTTTATTAAACAACTGAAAAAAATAGATTCTTGTAACCCAGGAAGAAAAATTGCCTGGAGAAATGAAACATACCCAGACTTAATTTTCTCTCTTGTGCTTTTTGAGGTGTTTGCCATGAATGTGTTTTCAGTACAGCACTCAGTAATAAGATCTGTGGTATTGGCACTTCTTTACCGCACTCCCCTTCTCATCAGCCAATTTCATTACAACCAAACCCAGATGGAATAAAAAGGCCCATCCAAGTGTGGCACAACTTTCTCCTCCTGAAGTCAGTGGAAACACTGCCATAGATTACAACAGGAATTGCCAGAATCCCATAATTATTTCATATGCAGCTTTCTCCAAATCTTATTTTTAAAGCAATTAATAGAAGGAGTGGTTGCCCTTTCACGAGCAATATCCCAGCAGGAATTGTAATCAATGCTTCTTCTGAGTGCTTCTTTGCACTGACATCTCTACCAATTAGCGTCTTCTGCTATAGAAAGGTTACACAAACACAATTTTTTTTCTTACTATTAATTATTTTTCAGACAGGGCCAAGTTTTAGGAGCACGTCTGGACTTAACAGCTTCATTATTGGAGTTGCTCTTGTAAGGAAACAGGCTGTGCTTAAGACTGACCTGGAAAACACGCGCTAAAAGGGCACTTCCCTTTGCTTCCAAGACTTGCACATAAAACACACTCCAGTACTTATGACTGCAACATCAATGTTTTTTTAGACAGCAATGTTTCTGAACTCAAGACCAACCTGTTGCAAACAGATAATAAAGTCAATCTGAAATCCTATTTGTTTGCTCAACTGTGGCACCTTTCAAATGAAAATAAAATGTAGATGAAAAAAATTGAACTGAGTTAGAAAGCTGAATAGGGAAGGATACAACTGTAAAAAAATAGATACTGAGACATTAACCTGCCCTCTGGAAACATCTCTGTTTAATTCAAATTCAACAAGATGTAACACTGTATCACAGTGACAGAGATTATTGAAAGTGCTGGGTTAACACCAGCTGGCAATTAAATACCACAATGCCACTCACTCATTCCCCATCCCCATTGGGATGGGCAGGAGAATTGGAAAAAGGTAAAACTCGTGGGTTGAGATAAGAACAGTTAAATAATTTAAATAAAGTAAAATACATTAATAATAGTATTTATAATGATAACAATAATAATTAAAATTGTAATGAAAATGATAGAGAAAGAGGAATAAAAGCCAAGAGAAACAAGTGATGCACAATACCGCTGCTCACCACCCACTGACCAATGCCCAGCCCGTGCCCAAGCAGCAACTGGTGGCTCCCAGCCACCTCCCCCCAGTTAATATACTGAGCATGATATTCTGTGGTACGTAATATCCCTTTGGCCAGTTCAGGTCAGCTCTCCTGGCTATGCTCCCTCTCAACTTGTTGTGCACCTGCTCACTGGCAGAGCATGAGAAATAGAAAAGTTTGATTTAGAGGAAGCACTACTAAGCAAAAATTAAAACATTTGTATGTTATCAAGCAACATTATTCTCACACTAAATCAAACAGCTCTTAAGGAGAAAACTCACAGCTGAAACCAGGACGCTGCCAGTGATGGATTTGTCTGTTTTGGTGCTGAGCACATGTTGAAAATGGGGAAGATTGGGAAAGGACTAAGGTTAGGGAGAATAAGGGCTTTTGTTCCACATGATGTTCAAGTCATTGAAATGTATCTAGCCATACCTAGAGTATTTGTATACCCTTGAAACAGCTACAACAGTTTTGTTTGAGGTTTTGGTTAGTTGGTTGGTTTTTATTTTAGGCAGAGTGACCAGAATCTTCCCCAAATCAGCTACTTCTGCTGGGATTGGTGCCTGGCAGAGCAAGTCCCTCATGGATGGAGCAGGATGGCTCAAGACCTCCGAGGAGGAGACTGCTGCTCCATGAATTTGGAACATTGAAGTTGAAAAAAGACTTGAAGGAGCAAGTGCTCATTGTTGCCACTGCTACAGAGTTTCAGGGTGATTTTTAAGCCAACAGCTAGGTTATGAGCATGAAAATATGGCACTCCAGACTCACAGCCATCTGAACGTGGCTGACAGTGAATGCTCATTTCTATCATTTCTCACCAGGGTAAGTATTGATTTCATTTCTCACACTACACTAGTCACTTGACCAAGCTGCAATCCAATATTCAATGTGTTAGTCACACTGGCTTGTGGGGACTTGTGGTCTGTAGTCTATCATATGATGACCTTTATGACTGGCATAGTCTTAATCATGACAGAAAATGCTGATATAGAGGTATTCACATCATTATTTCTAGCACTAGGCAATAGGATCACTGAAGGAGTAGTAAGGCATGAGTAGAGTGGCATTTACAGTTCCCTGTTGGATGAATGCAGTGATTTGTTGTACAGTTTAATAGTATTTTTTAAGGACAAGGACAAAAAGTTGGCTGGAGAGGGACCTGAAAGGAGGTAAATGCTCTTTTAGGTGCAGGAATGCTCAGAATAGAGGCATCAAGGCTGAAATTCCTCATATTAACTGCTTGCACAGCTTTTCCCAGCAGCCTCATTCCCCCTCCAAAAGCACTGAGAAGAGAGTTTGTATCTCCAAATGAGGGATGAGCCACTGACATTCTGAAGTTCTGTAAAAACTCCGTGTTTGTTAGAGTCAAGATGGAAGATGCTCAAATACTCTGTCAGCACACAGACATTAAAAATGACCAGGAGAGCCCAGCTCACAGGGAATTTGCAATATAAGCAGCTGACCTATGAGCTAAAAGGTCTCTGCCCCCATGAGAGCCTCTAATGGCACAAACCATTTTTCATCTTTCATCAAGACCAGTCCCAGCCCTCAACGTCCTTCCCATTCCCTGCAAGAAACAACTTAAAGGGATCAATATTTTTCCATTCTAATTTTGCCATTTGCTAGCTTTTCTCGTAATCTTTGAGCTCTTTCCCCCTTCCAAACTCCTTCCTTTCTATAAACATTATCACCTATCCAAAACATTTTCCAGTAATTGCATGAGCTGTATTAACATCCCCTGTAAGAGTAAGAAGCTGTGATTGATGGTGAGATTCTCCCCACTGTGAAGGGTTAACCTGAACCTTATGTGCTACTCAAGCTCCCGGTTTGACCCTCAGTGAAAATTAATAGCTTGTATCTGTTTAATATTCCTTTCCTTTACAGTCAAATAATTTCATCTGTGTTTAAATGGATCAGTGGTTTTCATCTTCAGTGCTTCCTCATTCCTCTTTGGGGTTTTACTAATTATTTGTT
The DNA here is from genome assembly GCA_013399695.1 of Formicarius rufipectus. Classification (NCBI taxonomy): domain Eukaryota; kingdom Metazoa; phylum Chordata; class Aves; order Passeriformes; family Formicariidae; genus Formicarius; species Formicarius rufipectus. The sequence goes on from VXAU01002736.1 coordinate 2,192,809, forward strand.
GTTTGTGGGTGGTTTTAAAATCGTACAAGAAAGTCCTTTTGTTCATTGCTTTTATTTTTTTATTTCATAAGGTTCACAGAAAGTTGGAGGTAAAGGACACACTAAGATCTATGTTGTCTTGCTCCAATGAATAAAGTGGACCACATCCATGCATTTTATAAGTTGTATTACAGACATGGCAGTGCTGTCATTTGCAGCTAATCAAAATATGCCAGTTGGGCACAGACTTCCTAAACACATGTATCAGTCTTATTTGTCATGCAAGTCATAAATTTAAACTGATGCATCTGCTGCAATCATTGGTGCCTGAGATGGAAAAGATCCATAGGGAGGCTTTCAGCTTTCCATTTAGTGCTGAAGTGGAACTGAACTCTATCAGATGTATTATTATTGTCATTATTATTTAATATCCCACTCTGCCTCCTCTGTGCATTAGCCACTTAACAGCAAACACGAGTATAGACCTCGTCTCAGCTGGCCTGCCATCCGAGTGACAGACTGATGTCCAAGGGACAATAAAACACATGTTGCAAAGACAATGGCCAGGATCCTCCTGGCACGGCTGCACATGTTCCCAGGAGAGGCAGTCCACCTCACTGGTGGACATATAGAGATTTGGGGTTTGTTTTTGCTGCTGAAGTGTAAATATGATGGTAGAGCCATGAGTTTTTAGAATGGCACGATTGTGAATGAATTCAAGGGGTGTACATGAGCAATTCATTAGTACAGACACCAAAGTGTGCTAGAAAGAAAGAAGTATAATGAAATATATTGCAGATGCTGAATAACAGAGAGATGATAAACTGACCAAACTGCTGTTGTAAATCCCATCTTTCAGACTGGGTTCACATGCTCTGCAAGCACTGGACAGTATCTAAGTCTTGTGCGCCCTCAGGCTTGCATTAGTCATGCTTCCAAGCTGAAGAACTTCTTCATTTCAGCAGAGCTCATGACAACTCCATCTTGAAGTCCGTTCTTGTGCTGCTTCTGCAGGATTCACATGCCTGGCTTAGAAAAAAATCCTGCCTTAATCACACTCTACAGGTTACAGAACTGCAGCAATACCAAGTTTCCAAAAAAACCATGTACATCAACCCTGGGCAAAGGCAGGGGACATTCTTTATGCTTCCAGGTGACTCCTGGAGCCCGATGATGGTCACATTCATCACCCAGATGAGCTTTCCTCAGAAAGGCATATTTTGAATTTGTTCAGACCTTAATGAGTTATCTACAAACTATCAAATATTTCACATTCCATATGGAGCATCTGAGTTTCCTAAATGACACCATCAGCTGGAGTGACTGCAGACGTTGTAAATAATTCCCTCAGTTTAATGAGTTACAGTATGAGGAAAGGCTCTTTCCTCATCTACCAGGTAATGAGTCACAGCTTCACTTCGTGTGGATCAGCTGAGGCACTTGATTTACCGTCAGGGCTACCTGCATTCAAACTAATCAGAGGCTATGGAGGAAACCCAAACAGACCCAACCTACCACAATTTCATCTCCCCACAAATAAAATCTACTCATAAATCAGAGCCAGCATGTAAATGTGTCTCTCTGATGCTTCTCTTAGGAAACCTAAACCCACAAAAAGCTCAGAAGCATGTGAAAACCGTGGTAATGCTGGCAGTATCAGACTAATTCAGAACACACAAGGAGCTTTAAGACACATTCTGCCCCTACAGCTGGCTAATTAGTCAAGACAGAGAAAGCGATTTGACAAAATTGCTGATGTCTCAGTTTTCACTTTGAAACTTGAAATGGACATAATTTTACATTTTTACTGAACTTTCCAGAAAAACACAGAGAAAATTATAGATAAAAGGGATTAAAATTGTCATCGCTTTCACTTACTGAAAGGGGAATTCTGATAGAAAATCAAGTAAAGAAAACATACTGCTTTTAGTAAAAAATGACATAAAAATCTGAGTTTCACAGAAATACATGTATTTATTATGGATGAAGCATCTCCTCTGATCAGCTCTGGTAATGAGCTATTCTCAAGCAAACAACAACATTAGTTCATGGATGGGCTATTCAGCTTGATGGAGAAAAGGCATGTTGATATAATGAAATGACTCTGGTGACAATCACTCTCTTGAATGATCATTATCTTATTTTGTCCAGGTGGCAAATCAATATCCATGTAGAGGAGAATAGAGATTGAGACTTTGTACTCTGGAAAGTGGTACCTCCAGAACTCCAGTCTACAGAGGATAAGTTTGGCTCTGCTGCAATTCACATAAGTCAAAAAGTTGAATATTAACAAAGACAAATTTTTAGTGAAGACCTTGATTCTCTTTTCCTCAGCAGAGAATGGCATTTTTCACTGGTGAAAACAGAACAAGAATCAAGATCCTTCTCCTTGTCAAATGATTAATGAACAATGCCCATGTGAAGGAAGTTAAGTACACTGGTTGTCTCAAGGTGCTGTGCTCCATTTCGCTTCAGTGTGATGTGCACAGACTAATAATAACAGTAAATTACTTCCTTTGGGACACAAATTCAAGGAAATAATTTATAACAAAATCTGCATTCAAGCCATATCTCAGCTTTCACATACTGCTCATAAATAACTGAAGAGACATTTATGATTGATTTACAGGAAATTTCTATATTGCCGTAGATGTATAAAAATAATAGTTGCCCTCAGAACAATTGTCATTCATCCTAATTATGCAACCAAACCTATCCTTAGTAACTGATAGTTGGGATGTTCTCAGAAAAGACACTCTGAAAGTCATAAAGGGAGCTAAGGTATAGGTGCAAAGCTTGATACTGGATGATAGTTTCAAGTGTTTGTTGTTAGGCAACAGGAAAGAGTTCCCATCCTTGTGGTGTCAATATTAGTGGTGGTGCCTTTGGCACCAAATCCCACTGAGACAGAAAATAGAAATTGTGGCTCTTCCTCAATGAAAAATAACTGCTGCAGGTCACTCTCTCCAAACAACAAACATTGATGTGAGAGCTTTCAGGATATTTCCTGTAACCCAATTATTTTCTTTTTAAAATAGCAATGAAAAGTGGAGCAGGAATGTAACTTTGTTAAGAAGCTGTCAGGCTTTTCCTCTCCTTGTTGCTCCATTTTCTCCATGCTTATTGAACCCTCTAGAATTAGCGTCAGGGAGGCTGTGCTTGAGAAGCATCAAGATAACAAGCTCACAAATCTCCCTTAATGACACCTTCCTCTCCCACACCCTGGGTTTTTTTTTTTAACAGGAGAGTTGTTCTGTTACTGTCAACCAAAATATGGGCCCTGTTTGCTTCACATTAAGTAAATAAATTGGGCATTTTTTCCCTGGTCAATTAGAGCAACTCTTTGCTGCCTTACTGAGGCACTATCAAATGACTTGGATTTATTCTTTGACTTCCATTGCATTGCCCTGTTTTCATATTGGAGATCAGGCCAAGAGCAAGTGAATTCCCTTTATCTTTCACTGACTTTGCTAAGTTCCAGCAAGGTGAACAACTCCCCTCTCCCCTGCAAACCTCTGTCCTGCATTTTTATCATTACTTCAGAGATAAATTAGACTCCTTCATACTGACAAGCACCGTAAGGACCCTTCTTAAGGGCATTTGCCTCTATGACCTTAAGGGTGAAAAAGATGCAGCAAAACTCTGGTGCTCTTTGGATAAAGTTTGTCTGCAGATCTAGAGGAATTTTCAGCAAGGTCTTCAGCCAGTCTATTGCAGTGACTTCAGTAAAGGCTCCTCTTGCCCTTAAGTCTTTATACCAGATGACCATTGCCTTGAATATCAGTTTTTATACTCAGACATTACTTACTACAGTTACAGACATTTCAGTTTCATGTACTTTCATAGACATGCAGTTATTCTAGGACTCTGTTAATTCTAAACACTCAAACCAATAACACACAATAAACCACTGAATTACCAAGAAGTTTTTTTAAAAATCCAGCTCCATTCCTGAAGTTTCTGCTTGCTTCGATTAGGCTGTGTGCAAACCTTTGAGGACCAAATGCTGTCAAGAAGGCTGAAACTCAATTACAACAGGCTCTTACAACAGAGTACAAGACAGAAGAAGAACATTTCATTTTGGCAAAAGTGCTCACTATATACTCCGACTCCTGCCAGTTTTGAAAGGCACATTGTTACTTATTAATATGAACCTAAAAGATTATTACTCAACTCAGGGTTATGAGTCAAGTCAAAAAGATTGTGGCTGACCTTATGGTACCTGAAGACATCAGTATAGCTAAGATGACAAAAGGGTGTTCTTTTACATCAAGCTCACTCAACTGAAATTACATAAGTATATAAGGTAACACCCAACAATACTGTCAGCTGCTTCCCAGATGAACCTACTGAATTGAACTGGGGTCATGCATCAATTGAAGGGATGAGAGAATTCAGTTCTGGCCAAAAAAATATGGAATAAAAAGGCTGGTTTATGGCAGCTGGAGGTTTGGGGATTTTTTTTAGAAGCTGTTCCACAACATCACAACATTGGTAGTGTAGTTTCTCCCTTTTTTTTTGTCTGTACTGTCCTACTTTGTGTTTGCTAATTGTCCCGATTCTTTCATGGACAGCATAGGTGACTATTTTAATTGTCATCTGATCAGTATTTAAACTCTTACTTGAACACCTTAACCTTAGTCTGAGAGTCACAGCACCCTCCACAGCTGGATATGGCAGGTCTTTCAACTGTGACTAAGATGTGTCTTAGAGAGACCCTACTACTACAAATTCATCACAAAATCACACTGGAAAGTCTCTTCCATCGGGAAGAAACATCTAATCCAGCAAAGCCCCAAGCCAGGTTTTTACTACTCAGAGATCTTAATAAAATCTTTTCTGCAAAGAGATACAACAGTGACTTCAATAAACTCAGGAACTAGCATCATGAGACAGATTCATGCTGTACATTATGTCTAGAGGAAAAAATATGACTGTGTTGAATAAAGCAAGCACAAATGTTAGATTGAAAGCATTCATGCCAAACTGCACGATCCACAGAGAATGTAGTCATGGACAGTAAATAAACGGCTCCAGGGGAAGTGAGCCTGTGCACCCAAGGCTGGATTTCAAGATGCCATTGAGTATCTCTGTAAAAATCTTCTTTATTAAGGAGACAGTTTGATTTACAAGTATTGGGTTTGTCAAGTTATTATCCAGCAAGTACTATCAGGGTACAACTGTTGTGTCTGGATTGGAACTCCACTTGCTTACAAAGTGTTATAGCTCCCTTGATCCAAAGCACTTAAAAAACTTTCATATAAAAGCTCTGCCGCATTTTGCTATTAGAGGAAATTTTTTACAAGGTGGAAGCAAATAGAAGGAACCAAACTGGGTCCAGCCATCACAAAAAAAAAACAAAAAACAAAAAACAAAACAAACAAACAAACAAAAAAACCAACCAAACAAAAACCAAACCAAAGTAAGATGTCAAAATTAAAATCCAAGCAATTAATTTTGGGCTGACCCACTAAGACTAGTGCTTGGAGTTGGGCAGAAATGTCCATGTGTCACCGGCAGCTGCAACTGTGTGAGAGCTTGGTGTGACTTCCTACACAAAAGATGTCACCATCACTCCTTGTGCTACCCCACCACCTGGAAGACAAATTCTTACTGACTCCAGGGAACATTGCCTTCTGCTGCGTCATCAGCCATGGATGGGTCTGGCCAAGAATATTTTTCAGAGTGTGACAGCAACAGGAAAGCAGAACATTTGTAATAAGGTGTTACTACCACGAGTAAGTATCCTCGTTTCATAAATGCACATCAGTTTGTAAAACACAAACAGATGACATTCCCTTTTTTGACTGACTAAATAGAATTATCTTCTAGAATTAGAGCTTCAAGGTCTCATCCTTACAGTCAAGAAATTAAATATTTTTATTGTATATTGACTTACAGTTTGGACAATCATTGCATTATGAGATGCTGATTAACAGTCAGGAAAGCAGCAGTCCATTGTCCAGTAATTTACTTTTCATTTTCTGATTCTGCAAATTAACTTTCCTACTAAATGAGGCTTTAGGCTGATGTCAATATTTGCAGGTACTCCACAATTATACCATGTTTGCTAAATTACATTGCTTTAATTCAAAAGTCATTCTGATTTCCATTTAGATCATGATCCTGTTGGGTTCTTAGTTCTGCTATAAAAGTGCCACATGCCCTCAGGTCTCATGGAGTCAATGGCACTAGAGATTACTCAGCTGCCTTCAGATCTGAGTCTCATTTATTTGGGAAAACCATAATTAGAGGTTAGGAGCCAGATTTATGCAATGTGGATTGCAGACAAGACACTCAGTTCTTGCATTTCAGTATCTCCTCTCTTTTTAAACTGTTTTTATAGATGGAGATTTCAAGGTGAACCTTCACCTCCTGTTAAACTAATGTTTCTTAATTTTCTGCAGTTTTTAGCTTCAGTGAGGTGTTCTCCATCCTTTCATCATCTGGAGGAAGGAACAACTATCTAATCAGCTTGTCTGAAGGAAATGCCTTTTAAATGAGCCCAAGTCTCCAGCAGGACTCAAAATAGCAAGGCACTAAAGTCAGAAGTGTTTATAGAAAGAAATTGCTTTAAAACTCTTTCTGTTGTGGTATCTTGGAAATGACAGCTGCTGATACATCCACAAGCTGTCCCAGTCTGGGTTGTCTTGACTGACATACCCCCTCGGCTCATGGGCATGCTTACACCCCCATTCTACACCGGTAGATGATTCAAATCCTTTCCTGCCACCTTCATCCTGTACCAGCTGATCTGCAGGGTTTTGCACCAGAGGATCAGAAAACAGAATTTCACAGCCATCCCAAGGAAAAGCCTCTCATCTAAAGTCTTGGGATTTCTTAGTTATTTACATTTTCTTCCTTGTACTTTGAACATATCTGAAGTTATTCCCTGTTTTCTTCATATGTAATCCTTCCCTCAGACAAATGCACCAAGTAGGACCAGTCAGGGGTGCAGGTCTAGTGCCAAGGAGACATGATTTACATTACATGCAAATCTATTTTGGCAGCACATGAGCTTTTCCTTTCATCCAAATGGCTTAAAGCAAATGAAAACTGGCCTTAACATGGATACAACTGCAGTGGAAAGAAACCCAAATGGGTGTAGTCTGAGAGTGGTATCTGAGACAGCTGTGCCTCATTTTTAACTTCACTCGTGGGATTTTGAATGGAGCAAGAATGCAAAACTCTCAGGAACACTATTTTCTCATGCAGCAACTCTGACATCCTCACAGCCAGGTGAAAGAACCCACTCTGCCGGAACAAGGGGCAGAACAAGTGTCAACCCGACAGACTGAGGCAAGCACACCCTGAAGGCAGCGTTCACGATGACATTCCTCAGTCACTCTTGCAATCATGTCAGATTAACAGTGATTTACAGCTGGGTTGGCACCGAGGGCCACAAGGCAGGAGAGCAACCCCAGTGCTGCACTGCATGAACACCTGTCATGAAACCATAGCCATGGGGAAGGGTGAGGGTGCAGGCATCTGGGTGAGTATCAAACTCTCATAGCTGCTCCTGACCTCCAGCAGTGTAAAGGGGAGTGATGAAGCACAGTCACCCTGTAGAAAACATCTAGGGAAGTTTTGGTGACAGAAGTCAATAGTTATGGCTGCAGCACTGCTTTTGTTGTGTGGTGTTTTTTACATACACCACAGGACTGATACATCTCCTGTGAGACAATCATCTTCTCTTAGAAACTACCCCAGGTTTTCTCTGCTGCAATCTCAGCAGGAATAGGTGCATTGGGTGCTCATCACTGCTCCGAGTCTGTACTGGGTGAGGCACACATTAGCTCTCTGGACTGTGTAACATGCCTGGAAGGTTTGGGAATATGATTGCAATGGCAACTGTAGAGATGCCTAATGCTACAGCTCAGCTGCTTGCTTTGGCACATTTCAAATAAGTGGTTTCCACCACCTCTGCTGAAGGAAAATCATCCTCTCCTGTTCCTCCTCCTGTTACCAACACTACTGAGATGGTTAACCTTAGATTTTCAGTTTGCACTTTTGCCCTTTGAGGTGTAAGATACCAGTCAAGTGCTTCCCTAAGGTCCTCACCCTTCCCAACTCTCCCTCAGTTCTGTGCCATGAGCCTCATATACCACAGGCAATGACTCTAGATATGGATCTAAACAGTTATGCCTGTCTAGTATCAAAACACATGATTAGACAACTAATTTTCAGCAATATTAACCATAAACAGGAGGGCTAAAGTAGAAATTATTTAGTGACAGATCACAAAAACTCCAGCTGCTAAGGTTACCCAGAGGAGAATGTTGACACAAGCCCACAGGTACTCAGCAAGGAGATGTCCAGAGACAAGATGTAATGAGATGGTCTCAGGGGAGCAGACTCATTTAAGATTGTAGTGTCCAACCTTATCTAGGGCAGCACGCTGCCTCCCAGCTAGAATGTTCAGTGTTTACAAAAACCTGACAAGGTATCTGCAAGATATTTAATGCAAATTACTGTGGGGGGAAACGCTGTTAATGCTTGCTTTAGTTGGGGAAATAGCTGAGAACTGCATTGGCAAAACTACCCAGCCCTGAGGAAAAGGGACTATTCTGGCTATAAAGTCGTTTTTCATTCTAGGCTAATGATAATCCAAGGACATTAGTATTCCACACATTAGTAGTTAAAGCTGCGTCAATTTAGACCAGAAAAGCTGTTTGCGTATAGCAATAATTAACTATTAAATCCAAACAGGTCACTTGTCCATCCCTGAAGCACTCTACTGAGATCCCTCAGGAATGTGGTAGGTTGAAAAGCAAACTACTACCGATGTACTTGAGTGGAGATGCAAGACCCTCATTCTTTCTTGCAGCAGAGCAATCCAGGAGGAATTTTTCTAAAGGAAGTAGGTATACAACATAAAGAGGATAAAATCCAGGCATTCTGTCTCTTCTGGACAGAAATTGAACTGATAATTGTATTCTGCTGCAATAAACTAAGCAACCAGATGTTTCAGATAATTCGTATTAGAGTCAAATTTTTCTAGCAGCTGTTCTCCTTGTGAAAGACAATCAGTTTATCAGCCTGGACAAACTCTTCCAACACGATGTCTAAGACGTGATCAAGACACAAGATAGCATTTGCATATATATTATATATATATTCAAAGCTTTAAAGTATAGACTTGACCATTGGTAACTGCAGTGGCACGTGCAGAAGTTTACTTCTGCCTCCAGATATATACTTGGTGAGTTATATGAGTTTTCAGAGCTCTGTTGCCTTTAGCATCTAACCCAGAGCAGGCAAAACTTGTCTGGAGAGACCAGCATGCCCAAAAATGTGGATTGTTTTTTTCAGTGTATGTTCAAGTATTTTAAGAGACACCACTCTATTTTTATCTATTTAAAAGTCTGTGAGCTTGTCCATCCTGTTTGTAACACAGTACGGCATCCACCTGGAGGAAAGCATCTGTCTACCCACACTAATTGAATTAATCTGCAAATCTACCTATCTAGAGACAGAGACCTAGCTAACTTCCTAACTTCAGGACTTTTATAGCAGAGGTCCCTAAATAAGGATTTTAGGAAGGAGATGAACAGGTCTGCTCTCTAAAGAGATTTCAGAAAATGAGCCCTTTTGGGGTTTCTTTGGTGGAAGAACCAGTTTTTCCTGGATGGAAAACAAATACCCTATGAATTGGCAGAGAGCTGTATGAAAGAGCCAGTTTTCCATGGCCTCATGCATAACCCGTGGCATTGGAGGTCTCAAGTAGCTTCTAATATGCATCTTGTGAGCCTTGCAATACCTGAAGGACTGATCTGTGTCTCATTAAAATGAAGACCACTCAGCTACAAGCACCAGACTGTTCTCTCCACTAATTACTTTGTAACAATGCCTCAGGTCATCAATGTTGGAGACTGTGTCCGTGGGGTAGATGGGACTATAGACACCTGTTGATGCTGCCCAGACCTGCTGGAAAAGCCGTGGCAAGTCAAAGTTCAATATGGGAGAAAGCTGTTGGCAGCTGAGGAGCAAAGGGCAGCAACTGAGTGTGCCAGGTCTCTCCCTTTTCCTTCTATCAATGGTTTGCAGTTCTGCTGGGGCAATGTGCACCAGCTGGTCTGGATAAAGATTCATCAACCTGGGTGGAGACTGCTCAAGAGTAATTTTCAGCATCTATTTACTAAAGTTACTCCCATAAAACTAGACCAAAATGAAAAACCCCCAAGCGGTGAGAGTATTTTTGGAGGAGAAACTCTCAAAGACTGAAGGAAGGGAAAAAAGGGGAAAAAAAAGGGCTCATTTAAAATGTGTGTTCTCTTGACTTCCTAGTGATGATTGACTTATGCCTTGAAAAACTATAATGTATATAAATTCCATTATCAAAAGTGTCTTCTGAAGTGTTCAGAAGGTGGCTCACCCACCTTTGAAAATGAAATTTGGCATCCAAATTGTGAGTTGTTTCTGGAAAACGTTACCTGTGTTTCCACAGGAAACTGTTCTCAAAGAAAACTCTCAAAGGCCACGAGCATCCCAGTAGGGAATGGATCACGGATTTAAACTTCCACAGAACTGGAACTTTAACAACACAAGGAAGTCTGGCAGCAGCCCCCAGCATGGATTCAGAAGTGAACTGGAAAAGTGCAAAGAGTGAAACAGATCAGGTTGTGCTATTACGCCAACAAGGAATGCGATCCGTAATAGTAGAAGCGAAGATTAGTGGTTTTTAACAGGAGATATCTCTTGAAATTAGAACTCGAGGTAGGGGTGACCACAAAGGGCACCACTGGCACACACGTGGCTGGGACACTAAGGACAGGCAAAGCTGGTCCACGTGGCAGCGACAACGCGAGGCATGACATGTTCTGCAGCTCGTCTTTACCGACCGCTTAATTACTGCAGGGACACCTACAGCTGTATGAAATGAGGGCGGCCGAGGGGGCGGGGGGCCGCAGGGGCAACTGCGGGGGCGCATCCTGCCCTGAACCTGCGTGCAGAACTCCCGCTCCCGGCTGAGCATCTCAGCTCCCGGTGTTGCGGGTCCTGGGGATTGTCGCTGCCCCTGCGGGGACAACACCCTGCGGGACAAGCCCGCCCCGCCCGTCGCGGAGCCTCCGCCAACTCCATCCCCATCCCCGCCCCTCGCCAGCGGGGGCGCGGATCCGGCCTGCGCGGGGCTTGTGGAGCGAGGGAGCGCGGCCGGGCGAGGGGAGGAGAGAAGCGGGGAGGAGGAGGAGGAGGAGGTGGTGGTGGTGAGCTGGCCATGGCAGCAGCATTAGCGCCGGCAGCAGCAGCAGCCCCCGGGCGGAGAGGCAGCCGCCGCGGGCTGCCGCTGTGATTGGCACCCCGGAGAGGAGGAGGAGGAGGAGGAAGGCGCGGAGCAGCCGCGGGGCCCGCCATCCCTTGGCGGAGCGGCGGCGCCCGGGAGGATGCCGGGGAAGCGGGGCTCGGCGGGCGGCGGCGGCGGCAGCGGCAGCGAGCTCCCGGCGGCCGGAGCGCCGCGGCAGCGCAGGCGGCGGAGGAAGGTCTCCTGCTTCTCCAGCATCCAGCTCTTCCTGGTGTCTGAGTGCGCCCTGATGCTCGCACAGGGCACGGTGGGAGCCTACCTGGTGAGTGCGGCCGGCCCCGCAGCACCCCCCGCCCCGGGATGGGCAGCGCGGGGGAAGTTTCGGCGGGGCGGCTCGGGGGGGAGGCCCGCCCGCCCCCGGGAGGGGCAGGGGAGCCC